>LR990076.1:12407688-13007688 GCA_905147235.1 Erynnis tages | reverse complement strand
GCTAGAAGTGCCCGGGGAAGAGAGTGCCAGCAAAGCTAATGCCCTTGCTGGTAAGCTACGTGAGGCGTTAGCAGATATGGGCGTGAAGGTAGCGCGACCTGTCAAATCTGGCGAAATCAGGTTGATGGATCTCGACGACTCTGTTACCTCAGACGAGGTCGCAAAGGCTATATCTGATTCCTGCGGATGTGCCATTGATAATGTGAAGGTAGGTGAAGTAAACAGGACACAAACACGGCTAGGAACAGTCTGGGTACGTTGTCCTGTGGCTGCGGTCAACAAGCTGGTTGCCGATGCACGGTTACTTGTAGGATGGTCTTCAGCCCGAGTAGAGTTATTAACAGCTCGGCCACTACAATGCTTCCGATGCTTCGAGAAGGGACACGCAAGGCATCAGTGTACGAGTCCCACTGACAGAAGTGCTTTATGTTACAGGTGCGGTGACCCTAGCCACAGGGTTAGCGAATGCCGAGCACAGACGCCCAAATGTGTCTTGTGTGCAAATTTAGGTCGTTCATCTGACCACCGCCTTGGTAGCAAGCGGTGCATGCCCCCAAAACAGAAACGGGGCCGAGGAGCCAACGAGAGGGCGAGTACAGTCGCTAGCTCCATACGGGTGGATGGGCCTGCGCAAGCTTCTGCTAGCGCTTCGTCCCATCATCCGTCAGAGGAAACGATGGAGGTATCCAATGTTTAGGTCCCCATCGTATAAAATTCTGCAGGGGAACATTAACCACTGCCGCGCAGCCCAAGACCTTTTCCTGCAGTGCATTTCTGAGCAGGGAGTGACTCTGGCTGTGGTAGCGGAACCATACAGAGTCCCAGATCACCCTCGATGGTTCAGCGATGACCGAAACACTGTCGCTATTTACTGGGGTGGTAACAGCGGTGAACCTCCGTGCTCCGCAATTCACGCCGGGCAGGGCTTCGTGGCGGTGGAATGGGGTCCTTTCATGGTGATAGGGTGCTACATAACTCCTAACTGCACCCTAGCCCTTTTTGAGGGGTTCTTGGACCGACTATCAAGCTGCATACACGGGAGCTCCCCGCGGCCAGTCCTAGTCCTTGGTGATTTCAACGCTCATTCAAGAGCGTGGGGCGGTAGACGGGACAGTGCTAGGGGTGCAGCAGTTTGCGAATGGGCGGCCGAACTCGATCTGCGGCTGTTGAACAGAGGGTCCGTCAGTACCTGTGTGCGCTGGCAGGGGGAGTCAATCGTTGACCTCTCATGGGCGACTCCCTATGCGGAGCGTTTGGTTACGGGATGGAGAGTGGCGGAAGAGCTTGTCACACTGTCGGATCATCGTTACATTATAATTGACGTGACACTCCGGATTCCCGCTCAATACAGCCGCCAGAGCAATGAATCCTTGCGGCGGTGGGCTGTGAAACGCCTTGACAAGGATCTGCTCGAGGCGGCGGCTCACGTTGTGGACTGGTGTTGCTCTGCTGATGTAGAAGAAGGAGAGGATGACCCAGAAACAGAAGCAAGGCGGTTAAAAGAGGACATGGTTGACATCTGCGACACCGCGATGCCAAGAGCCAAGCCTGGAAGAAAGGGGCCGGCGTACTGGTGGTCGCAGAGCATTGCAGAGCTACGTGTGACTTGCCTCAACGCTCGTCGGCAGTACACCCGTGCTCGCCGACGGCGTACCTCTAGCGACGAGGAAAAGGAGGAGAAGTACAGGCAATATCGGGCTGCCACAATGGCTCTACAAGCCGCCATTGCTGACAGCAAGACCCAGAATTGGAACGTACTCTTAGAGGGACTGGACAAGGATCCATGGGGACGCCCATACAAGATGGTTTTGGGCAAGCTACGCCCGTGGGTACCTCCCCTCACGGAAACCCTTGATCCTGAGTTCGTAACCACCGTGGTTGATACCTTGTTCCCCAGGAGTTCGGATTCCGGTTACCTGTCGGCGGTGCCGGCACATACCTGGACAGACGAGTTGGCTGTGACGGAGGCTGAGTTGAGATGGGCAGTCAGGCGCATGTCGTCGCGCAGCACAGCGCCAGGACCCGATGGAATTCCGGATAGGGCCTGGACGATAGTGATGCCCATTTTGGGTGAACGACTGCGGCGCCTCTTTACGCTCTGCCTTCGCCGCGGCCATTACCCATTGGAATGGAGGCGGGCGAAACTGGTGCTTCTGCGCAAGTGGGGCAGACCAGCTGACTTGCCATCAGCATACCGCCCGATTTGTCTGCTGGACGAGATAGGCAAGCTCTTCGAGCGTGTCATTGCCAATCGGATCGGCAGACACCTCACTGTTGAAGGTCCGGATTTGTCAGAGTGCCAGTTTGGTTTCCGAACTGGGCGCTCAACGGTGGATGCCATCCTTCGTGTTAGGGCAATCTCGGAGCGGGCCGTATCCGGGAAGAGAGTCGTCTTGGCAGTCAGCCTTGACATTGTGAACGCCTTCAACTCTCTCCCCTGGCGGACGATTGACGAAGCGCTCGCATACCACGAGGTGCCATCGTACCTGCGGAATGTGCTGAGGACCTACCTCTCGGATAGGAGTGTCTGTTTTCCCGGCCGCTACGGGAGCCTTCAGGCCAGAGATGTCGTGTGCGGGGTGCCGCAGGGGTCGGTCTTAGGACCCCTTCTGTGGAACCTCGCCTACGATTCAGTACTACGGACTGCGCTTCCTGCGGGGGTGAGCGTAGTTTGCTACGCTGATGATACTCTCGTGCTGGCTGAGGGGGACTCATTCTCCAGGACGGCAAGGCTTGCGGAGTTGGGTGTAGCCTGTGTCATAGCCAAGGTCCGAGAGTTAGGTCTTCGAGTAGCTCCTCTTAAGACCGAGGCGCTATGGTTTCACGGCCTAAGGTTAGGGCTGGAACCACCTCGCACTTCAGTGCGTATAGGTGACGCAGACGTTGTGATTGGCCAGTACTTAAAGTACCTGGGACTAGTGCTAGACGGCCGATGGAAATTCGCCGAGCATTTCGACCGTCTCGTTCCCCGGATTCAAAAGGTAGCGGGTGCTTTGCACAGACTGCTGCCAAATCTCGGGGGACCGAGAGAGGAAGTCCGCCGCCTCTACGCAGGGGTAGTGCGCTCTATCGCTCTCTACGGCGCACCCGTATGGTCAGACCGACTATCGGGCAGCCGACGCCTCACGGCGAAGCTTAATGCTGCGCAGCGCGCGATAGCGATTAGAGTGGCACGAGGTTACAGGACCATTTCGTATGAGGCGGCTACAGTCCTGGCGCGGTTTCCGCCCCTGGATATTCTGGCGGATATGGACACTGAGGTCTTTCATAAGATCAAAGTTCTCCGCCAGAGGGCTGATCCCCAGGAGACGGTCGAAGGACTTAGACGAAGAGCCAAATGGCGTGCTCTGCGACGCTGGCGTGAGCGACTGCTAGAACCTCGAGGCATACGCCAGCGCGTGGTTACCGCGATTCTACCCAGTTTCCGGGCCTGGTTGCGAAGCGGCGGTCGCGTCACCTATCGACTGACTCAGGTACTCACCGGACATGGCTGTTTCGGTGAGTATCTGAACAGGATTGGAAGGGAGAGAACGGCGCGGTGCCATCACTGCGGGCACGATGAGGATTCGGCTCAGCATACGCTCGAGTATTGCCCTGCGTGGGAAGCACAGCGCCGGACCCTTGTCCACAAAATCGGAAATGACCTCTCTCCGGCGGCCGTCATTACGGCCATGATCCGAAGCGGGGAGGCGTGGAAGCAGGTTCTTGCCTTCTGCGAAGCAGTAATGCTAGCCAAGGAGGAGGCAGAACGAGCGAGGGAGCGAGCTGACCCCGCTCGGAGAAGACGCCGTCGGGCATTGCGTAACAACGCTACCCGGCGCATACTCCCCTGAAATAAGGGGCTTTCGGGGTTGTGTGCGGCAAGAGTGGGAGCTCGAACCGTGACCCCGGGAAGGACGGCGATGTGTGTGGCTGCACATCGTCGTACACATCGGAGGATGTAGGGGAGACGATACGAAGTCTCCCCCGGGATGAGTCCTTCAAGGACGCCACGCAAGGGGGCACCGGTGCGTTCCACTGGAGATCCCGGAGCCCCCCACATGCGCAGAGGCAGGCCACCGAGGGGGTTTTAGTGGGTAAGAATCCCACATAACCCGGAGTCGCTCCCACGGCTCTCGGGTACCTATGAAGGTTTCCCCCCCGTCAAAAAAAAAAAAAAAAAAAAAAAGGTACCTTTGCGTATGTGCGCTGATAAAATTAAATATCACTTGCTATAACAGTGAAGGAAAATATCGTGAGGAAACCTGCATGCCTGAGAGTTCACAAAAAATGTTCTCAAAGGTATGTGAAGTCCACCAACCCGCAGTAGGCTAGCGTGGTGGACTAAGGCCTACATCCCTCTCATTGTGAGAGGAGACCCGACCCTGTAGCGGGTCATTAATGGGGTGACAAATTGTAGACAAATAGGATGTAGAACCATGCTGCGATATTGATAGTCAGAACTAAAGTACGAGTATAGCAATATTATTACGTAGCTATGTGCTTCTTTGTACGTGACAGACGATTGACGTCACCTCTATTTCCATATTATATAGAGTGGACACTTATACGGAAATTCACGATCGATTAATTGATTTTATTCTTATTTCGATCCGAAAATGACATTAGTCTACACACGTGTGTCGTCAAAACTCGTTCTAAGTAGATACTAGTTTTTGTTGTCATTTATCATCATGTGAAACATCCGCTTTGAACAATTTTATTGTTTCGTGACTCAGATTGAAATATTATGTATTTTCTTCGTAACTAAACTGTGTTCCTTCTCGGGATAGTGACTTGCATTTAATATGAACATTGAGGGATAGAAACGAGATTTCAATTATTAATTTTCTTAAAGCAAATCGCTCAAAAATATGTTGTAGGTACTTAAATGTAAATTGATAACCCTATTATCCCTATAAGATTATAGGGATAAACAGGGGTCAAGTGATCTAGAAGTTCGAACATGTTTTATAGAGTCACCAAATACGTAGTCTTCACGACATAAAATAGCAAATGAGTACTTAAGATTCTTTCGGTACAAAGATGAGCACATTTTTACTCAAAGACGAAGGTTTAGATATGTGTTATTCAGGGTTTAAACGAAACCAATCCTTAGAAGCATCATTCCGCGCTGGCAAGCATTTCCACATCGAATCAATCGTGTCAATTTTTTAATTTTGATTTTGATATAGTAAAATCCAAAAAATCAGAATCAAAGTCTTTTATTCATTGTCAGGTATGAGTTGTGTACACTTAATGAACGTCATACATGATAGAATATTATCTTCAATCTAACATCGGCTTTCGGTGCCCCTCAGGCTAACGTAGACAAGGAGAAAAAAGCGGGCGGAAAAAACTCCGGGCACTCTTTTAAAACCAATAATAAACTACACTCCATTCTATAAATATAAACCTCAAGAAATAATTGCCACGGATAAATATAAAATATGTTGGGACCGCACCATTCTAACAGACAAAACCGTTCATCATAATAGACCAGATATCATCCTCCATGATAAAATTAATAAAACCTTATTGACATAGCAGTACCCAACACACATAATTTAATCTCTACACATACAGAAAAATTTACAAAGTATCCTGATCTTTCCATAGAAATAAAGTCACAATGGAGGGTGCAAACAGTCAAGCCTGTCCCAATTATAATATCATCAACCGGAACAACAACACACACGCTACATGACAGTCACCGCACATGGTCCATCCCTCGTACGACTTACATTCTTTTACAAAAAGCTGTGATCATGAATACATGCCGAGTCGTCAGAAAATTCTTAGCTATTGAGGAATAAATTAATAAAAATCATTGATAGAAACCATTTCCGTTTGGTCAGAAACCCGCGGCTACGGTTTTCCCCCCCAGAAATGGGAGAAAAGCAATACCAAAAAATAATAATAATAATATTTATTTCAGACATTGTTACATCCATAATTGTTAGTGCGTTAGTAACAATCATACTTAACCTATGTTTGTATACTAGGGGTTTCAGTTTTAAAACAAAAGAGGACACACGATATGAGAACTTGTGTTAAAACATCCAGAAGGTACACCTAGTCATGTTCTAGCCGCGAATATATCGACTGGCTCAGCTAAGCCGGCCCTTATATATT
The DNA here is from genome assembly GCA_905147235.1 of Erynnis tages. Taxonomy (NCBI): domain Eukaryota; kingdom Metazoa; phylum Arthropoda; class Insecta; order Lepidoptera; family Hesperiidae; genus Erynnis; species Erynnis tages. Next base: position 13,001,574 of record LR990076.1, on the reverse strand, counting down.
CAAATTATGCATAAGACCGGATCATAAGCCTCCCAAACATGGCAGTAGCCACGAGCAAACACATTCCTAGATATTCTCAAATGCTACTGGTGGTACAAAAAATTTAATGCTCATAATTCAATTGTATAAAGCATGGAGCTTGTTAAACAAGCTGTATTGTTTATTCCTTTACGCTGAGATGGTAGGCTCGATAAATCAATAACTTAAAACGTTTTTTGGTTGTAGTTCGGATACTGCGACCGTTATGCATATACTTAATTACTAGTGTTTCAGATGTAGAAGTGTGGTTACCAAAAAAGATGCATTCCTCTTACTCCTTCATAGCATACGAGTACAATATCTACCAACACTACTTAGACATTGTTACGATTAAATACAGGTTAGGTATATTATATGGTCGTTATTGTTACGATTAAATACAGATTAGGTATATATGGTCGTTTTAAGCACCGTAGGTAAAATGCCACCCTGATTTCTTTCTGCGAACAAGTAATGTTGAAGAAGACGACAGCAGAGAAAAAAAATCTGATTTCTCATTCAGGAATATCAGGATTCGTAGTCAGTGGTCAGTCAGGATGAATGAAAGAAAATGCAATATAAATGTTAGGTAGATCCGGTAGTTCTTAGATCGGTAGTTAGCAGTTTCATTTGATTCATCTTTATTGTAAAAAAGTCATAATAAATTAGAAATAAAATAGATTTTGATTGACTGCAAAATAAACTAGTAAAATTACCGCAATGACTATGGGAAAGATTTGAAATCTTAGAAAATGTTTAGAGCGCCGTTTTCCTAATAAAGATATGGTTGCACATATTTGGCACATCGCGTTTTTGTCCTACTGATTTATATTCATTATGTATTTCCTATAACAAAATTGCTATGATTACCAAATAAGTTTTAATAGTATTAAATTATGATAAAACAAATTTAAGTGCGCAAGAGTACAAGTTTTTATTAGGATTGTTTTTGACTCGGAACTTATATAGGATTAAAACTGAATTACTTATCATTAAATCTCATGAAGTGGAACGCCTATTTTGGGCTAAGGAAATATCAATTTTTTAACAGTCATTGGTGCCACTTTGTGCCACTGGGATTCGAACCCTGACCCCTCGATAAAGAAGTCGAATTATAAGCCAATGGGCTATAACCGCTGCACAGTAGGTACATTCTGGGCTGCAATAACAGCTATGACGTTAGACACGCCGATGGGTTCGCAGTGGCCAGAGAATGTGAACAGTAGCGCAGTGAAAACAAACAAACGTACTCGTACATAAACCACCAGCCGGATGTGGTGTTGCGTATGTGCGGCCCGTCGTGCGTAGAAAGTGTCGTGTGCGCGGTTTATAGCCGACGGGTCCGACACGATTTTTGTGTCGTAGGACTGTCGTGTGCTGGTATGAGAATGATTTTAAATTTAGACATACTTATTATTTTATATTTTTATTTTAAAAAATCGTTTGATTTATTTCACTTAATTTAATCAGACAACAATAACACATAGTTTGACAGAAATCGTGGTAGTTCGGTGAGGTATTTTATGCCATCCATTCCAGTCGTCGTCGAGAGCAAGATTGGATTGGAAGTTGCTTATCTGCGTGACATAACTGAGAAATTTTTTTCCTGTATCAAGCAAAGTCCTTTGATTTTTAAAAAGTTTTCGATTTGTTTGTTGACCTCGCACATCGTAATGTATAGGCTGACATCACTTAACAGCAGGTACACTAGACAGATACTCGTCCGTTAATTCAGTATAAGATCTGATGATTATGATAAAAAAAATATGGGAAAATAAGAACTGTGTAGATCGCTTGGAGTTTTTTTTTGTATTTTTCTTCCAATCTGGAACAGTTACAATAAAATACAATTACAATCTAAAACGAATAAGCAATATGCGAAATAACCTTCGCTAAACTGATATAGTTTATTTTTCTATTTAGCACACATATTTATGTCTTAAATTCCTAATTGTTTATCGTTAAATAAACTGTTTTAATTTTTTTTTAATATGTTAACAAATACTATAAAACGTTCGAAAATCGTTAGAAATAAATCGTCTCGTGTCCGCTTCGTCACAGCTTACTCTATGTAGAGCAGTCCGTGCACCTGACGCGCTATATATTACCATTGTGAGGTGGCCATTGCCATCGAATACCTAATTACCTGGTGTTTTCTACAGAGAAACCTCCTCCGACCATCTGACTCTCACTGTAGAGGCACGTGTGACTGTGCTTTTCTATTGAGACCGGCACATTTGCATAAACAAAGGAATTAAATGGATATAAACACATTCTTCGATTTGGAGTTACATTTAATAGTAAGGAATAAAACGACTCACGTTTGGGAACCTTGAAATGGGGCTACTGGGAACTTTAATTACCCAAATAATAAAAAATGTAAAAAAAATTGTTTCTTTGTTTTTATGGTTTTTGTTTTTTCAGCACATTTTTTTTGCCCGGTAGGGTTCCTACCACTAAATCTCATAACCTGTCATGAAGTATAACTTTAATGACTGAAGAGATAAATGACCTTATCTCAGAAGTAGCAACCTGTAGTATCCCAGGACTATTCCAGGACTAAAATTTGAGCCCTCAAGCGACTTTAGAAACTCAGTTTTTTCCTGAGATTATTAGAAATGGGTAATAAGACAGGATAACTGAAGGTTTTGAGCTATGTCAGTATGTCAGTAACCCATTAATGACCCACTACAGGGTCGGGTCTCCTCTCGCAATGAGAGGGATGTAGGCCTTAGTCCACCACGCTGGCCTACTGCGGGTTGGTGGACTTCACATGCCTTTGAGAACATTTTTTTTTGTGAACTCACAGGCATGCAGGTTTCCTCACGATGTTATCCTTCACCGTAACAGCAGGTGATATTTAATTTTATGAAGCGCACATAACTTTTTCACAAAGTCATTGGTGCGTGCCACTGGGATTCGAACCTGGACCCCTCGATTCGCGGTCGAATTCTAAGCCACTAGGCTATCACCGCTTTTGAGCTATATTAACAGAAATTTTCACACGTTCATTTATCGATACCTGCAATCAAACCCTGAGTCCTGTCGAGTGACTCGTACGTGTCAGCGTGGCGGATGATTGATGGATGGATAGCTTTGAAGGGTTAATGTTGGTTTTTATATAATAATTACAACACATCATGGCTATTAAACGTCTGGTAAGCGTATGTCATTAGATTCTACAACGTGGTTTTAATTTATAACGTAAAATATATAATAATATAAAATAATTCCCATCGTGCTTTGCCCGGGTTGGACAAAAATTAGATCTCTGAATATAATATACGTTTAGTAAGTGGTAGACATTACTCCTTTATGTTATGACATGTTTGATATGATCAATGGTCATCTTGAATTTATTTTGGCAAGAAATCACAAGCTCACTTCTACACTTGTCAGTAACCCATTTATGACCCGCTACAGGGTCGGGTCTTCTCTCACAATGAGAGGGATGTAGGCCGCCGTCTACCACGCTGGCCTACTGCGGGTTGGTGGACTCTACACTTGCGATAACATGTACATTGCAATAACGGAACCTTTTCATATCAAATTTAATGCAGAAAGTACCTATGTATATGTATTCAAACGCTAACTTCGCTTTGGTTAAATTCGGCTGAGGACTTATCTCGTGGGTACCACACCTTTAGAATGCGAAGTATTTTTAATTCAATAGACTTCAATTTTTAAATGATTCCAGACATCTTAATCATAAGCTCGAACAGCTCAAATAGGTTAGCGTTTTATGTAATAACACAGATTATTACATGTTTTAATTATTACATGGAAAGCGTTTAAATTAATATTAAGATACAATGCTTATCGCAATAAGTCAATTGAAATGTTGTTTGCAACGCATTTAAACCCGTATTTAATATAGACAGAACGTGTTGTATATGGGTGACATAAATTATGCTTGAACGTGTCTTGCAATCATGTTCTAGGCTCGTTATCTACCTATACCTATTATATAGGTTAGGTACGGTACCTAAGGTATAGATGATGCAATCGCGAGGTATGTCCGACGCGCATTTCGCGATCGTGATGCCTCCAACGACAATTCCATTCATTATTTCAACGTCGACTTCCTCAAGAATTCCAAAACGGTCACAAAACAACCGGCCCGTCACAAAACGTCACAAACCTCAACGCTTAAGTCTCATCGAGACAGCGAAGTAAACAAAGGATATCGATCGCTAAAAAGAATCGAGTGACATCGAGACTACTCGGCAAAAACTTGAACGGTGCAATAACTCAAAACTGGGTATATAGCGGACTCGATCGGGCAGTAGGTAAGTTACGCTCGCGTTTTTACCGACTCTTGTCACCCGTCAAACAGTCGTCGGGCTCATGATGGGCTGCCTTCGATGGACGCCTGCCAACCTCCTACCTAACTCAGAAACGACGTATGCTCGAAACCGCGCAAGCGAGTTTCAACTCTACTTTTATAAACTTAAAGTTGCAATTAGCTTGTGGTATAGTTTGAGTTGTTACAGTTTGGTTTGGATTGAGGCGAGTGGTAGTGTTTTTTTGCCCTCCGCGACCTGGCGGGCTCGACGGAACTGACTGGTCCATTGTATGGTAATACTCGGCCGGATTTTGTTCGGGCTCAATTATATTATGAAGCTTAACCACAAAGTCAAAAGTCACCCAAGTGTCTTTGTTGGACGCGTGGCGGTGGAAGGCGCGTCCCCCATCGCCCCATTGCCTAACGAACTCTCTTTTAAATGAAACGATGACTTGTTGTTAAACTTGGTCGTGGCAGAGGTTAGGGGCTCCGAGTGTATGGTTTTGACAATTTTAACTGTTACGTTACTCCTTACAGTGCCGTTAGTATCGTCAGTTTGTCTTGACATCTTCCCGTAGTAATAACAGAGATCATTAATTGTGCTCAAATTGTATAATGTCATGTCAGTACCCATTAATGACCCACTACAGGGTCGGGTCTCCTCTCACAATGAGAAGGATGTAGGCCTTAGTCCACCACGCTGGCCTACTGCGGGTTGTTGGACTTCGCATGCCTTTGAGAACATTTTTTTTTGTGAACTCTCAGGCATGCAGGTTTCCTCACGATGTTTTCCTTCACCGTAACAGCAGGTGATATTTAATTTCATAAATCGCACATAACTTTTATTACAAAGTCATTGGTGCGTGCCACTGGGATTCGAACCCGGATCCCTCGATTCGAGGGAAATTGTATAATACGGAACGGAATTGTATAATACCTAATAATAAATAAAAGCGTTTGAGTTTGAGTCCGATACGATGGCTATATACGAAACTGCGTATGTTTGTGCTCCAGACACTGCTATGAAAATCCCAGTTCTAAAGGTACAAGGTAGTCTCAAATAATGTTCCTGATATCTGTTTGAGATGCTCATACCCACCGTTAGGAAAAGAACAGTCCATAAAAGTACAGAAATTGAATTTTTTTAGAATTTTTATTTTTTTATCATTTAATATAGTTAGGATTGAATACCTAATGCAAGGAGTTGTAAACGAACGTATAACGGCACTTAATCTGATCTAAAAATTAAACCACTTTGAAGTAAACAGCATTAATTATCTAACAACCAGATCAAAATGACTTAAACATTTCGAACTCAAGGAAAATCCGCATAATTAGGTCGGCACTTATCTAAAAATATTCATTGACAGGTGATAAACGAATTATTTAGAACTGTGAAACAGGAAAAATGTATTAAAATGTGAGTAACAAAAAAAAACGTAATCTATCAACATGACTGTTATCGGGCCTGTTTGTTAAGAAAGGACAAATTTGATATTCTTTACAAAAAAAAAATGAATAGTGATTTCTTCGTAGGCTACAAATCAATTATTTAAAAATATTACTTTAAATTTTATTTTTATTTTTTCAGCCATCCACACTCTTTAGTAATTAGATGTATTTTTAATATAGGGAACATAGTTGAAATAGGAAACGTCACGAAATACTCGTGAATAAAGAACTATGAAAATGAACGACTCGAAGAATATAGTTATCATTCAAACGTTTAGTAGTTAAAGTTGAATATGTATTCTTGATATTATCTTTTCTCGTGTCACGAAACGTTTAATCAGCGTCCAGTAATAATAGTCCAAGAACTGGCAGGAATTCTTCTAAAAGTGTTTGAGTGGACACAAAATGATGCTGTAATATTCAAACACCAAAAATGCAAATTACGACTGGCGGGTGACGGAATTTAGTCCAACTCAAAAAATTGAACGTTCCTAAAAAGTGTTCCAATAAAAAGTGTTAGACTTTTTATTTTGATTTATTTAAAAATAATTATTCGACGCCTGGCGTGGTTATAAACACGAACCGTTCCGTATTATTTTTTTTAATCTCTTAAAAACTAAATTTATTATTTTGCAAAAAAAACGTTCTTTCATCACTTGTGGTTTCTGCCAGCCAGATCTGCATTTTTGACATTTTGGATAATTACAAATAATCGATTCAACATAATATTATGACGCCTCAAACACTTCTCGAGAAATGTCTGCCGGCGCTCGGGCTATAAGGATTCGCGTCGATAACGTATGGAAAAATCCAGCCAGAGAGACGCTTTTGGTGACATAAAAATATTTAATCTATCAGTTCAAGTATCACAGCCTTGACACCAAGCTAATGGACCAAATGTGTGCCGTAAATAAATTATGTATACCGCCTCATTAATTAGAATACCTGTCGTCAGAGCTATAAGTATACTCTAAAGTGTATATTGGTTTTACATATTTTATCATTGAATAAATATTGAGATTTGATTTCCGACTATTATCTGTAATACGCCTATGTTTAGGAGTGACGGACATAGCAAATAGACTTTCAGTTGAACAAGTTTATGTTGTACCTATTCGTAAATAGTTGAACGTAGAAGGATAAACATGGTGTCTCGGTTGAGGTAACACTATGAATCATTATTGAAATTTGATAGTTGGGTCAAGTTCTAAATTTATTAATGTAAAGGGTATTTGAATTAAATTATCTGGCCCTTATTATAAAAATTCTATGCCAATGCCAAAATTATTAACTTTTTATTACTAAATTAAGCTTAAAAGTTCGTAGTTCGTACTTTATCATATTCATCATGCGACTAGAATATTAAGAATTTACTTTATGTATTATCATTAAATAAATGTTTAATAACTATACAATTGTATGTGAACAATAAATATCTCACTCACACCTACTTAGTTGTTTAGACATTACAATGACATTTTTGCAAAAACAAAACAATATCTACACTGAAACAGCAATAGTCATTACAAGCTTGATCGATCGGTAGGATAGCCAGAAAGTGATCGATGGGGCCCTAGTTTTTTTGAATAAAAGTGGTTTTATCTCCACATGTTGCGCCGGAGAGCGCAGCATCCCAGAGCTCGTAGCAATCGGGATAAACTACATCAAAGCCGGCCGCGGCCGTAACCTCCGATATTTATCGCCTCGCTCCACACCGTCCAACGTAAAAGGCTCCTCGTGATTGAAAAACCGAGCGTTTCCCACAAGAAATAAAAAAGAACTACTACCTAGCCATTTTTGGGTTCCACCTCTAACCAGAAATAGGGATCGGTTCGTTGTCTGTTTGTCCGTGAAAACATCCACGTAATTTCTGCGCAACGCAAACTCAACTTCTCTGTTCTTGTGTTGTCAACTCTGCGTTTCCAACACGTGTTGACCACACAAAAATTGTCAATTTTTCTTTGGTGGAGACCGAGCTTTATAGCAAAAAAAATTAATTACAAAAGAAATCATATTTTTGCGGTTTTTATAAATTTCTACCTGTCACTAATCTAACCTATGTCAATGTATAATGGTGTAACAATTTGCCAATGTTAAGTGTTGAAGACCTACTTATTACATTTTTAATGTAGTTTGTACGGAACCGTTCGTGCGTGTACAGTTTCCATTTGGCTGTTTTTTTTCAAATCGAATTACGAACTATTCTGATCAACGAATCGGTGGTCTTATTGAAAAATCTTTCCGTCATATCTAGCGATTCGACACGGATTATTCCAAGTTATTTGGCTACTGAACTGTTGATTCTAAATTATTGACCGTTCATAGTGAATGGGTAGGTACGGTTACTGAATTTGGGCAGTTGAATGTAATTTGCGTAAACATGTCACTTATAGAGCATTACTGAGTGTTCTATGAGCATGCTCGAACGATGGAGATGTCATTGGAAGAGAAATTTGTATTTGTGAGTAGTCGTTTAAGAAGGAATTTTATAAAACGTAACGTAGGTATACATGTATACTTGGTTGGTATGTATATTTTTGCTTTAATTGCTCTTGAAAAAGGTGTTTTATGATCTAATTGAACATTATGCTTATAAGTTATATAATCTGACATCTATTTTATTTGAGTTGTAACTAATAATGTATTTAATAATCAGAAATACAAAAACAACTACAACAACAAATCAATTCCAAACGGTGCAATATTATATTGCTTCAAATTTATTAAATTTGATGTAAAAGTGAACACTAGACGTTTTGTTCTTTTCTTAAACTTTTTTCATCCCTACACAAAAAAATGTTTATCGCAAACTTTAACAATAAATATGAATTTTAAAGATGAAATGAAATCAAACATGCCCAAAATAGCTCGTAGATCTTTGCTTTCGATAAAGTTGCATTTCTAATACTGTGGTTTTCGGTAATTTATTGCTATCCTAAATAATCACTGACGTTTCAGACATGAAATATAATGTCTTGGTCAGTCATCGGATGGGTTTTCCCAGCGCTGGGAATGAGGTTGCGACGGTCAATCTTCCAATGATTTACCGTTCAGATAAGCGGATCTATCATTTTTTACCACAATCCATACTTTGACTCACATAGAGATATGGCTGTAAGGCTTGGTATTTATGTGTTTCCGTTTGTCGATTGCGTAAGATGCCATTTTGGAGAGGTCATTGACTTGTTTGTCATAAGGTCACCTATGACATAAATTGTAAAATCGTTTTATTTCTTTACTTGACTCGTAAATTTGTGAAAGTTAAACCAAATTTTATAGTATCTAAAATTTAATGAATATTTCTTGCTACTCTCTAAATGCCATTAATTGTTATTTAAAATTGTAGTATAACTTATTTATTTTCAAATATTAGTTTTAAATTAGGTAGTATGTACTTCAGTACCTCGACCATGAACCGTAAGTATTTTCGTCATTTTCATCAACGTATAGTACCTAATCATATCGAGCTGCCATTAGTATGAGAAGTCAGACTGACATAAATAGTATATGACATAGGTACTAATGATTTACGTTAACTATACAAATACTTTGCCGATACTGTTCATGCTCACAGCAAAGGACATAAAGACTTTTATTATAATTATATTACATCCCTCTTTTCAAAACATTTGATAACATAATCAAATTCAAATTAAAAATCAACATCTTTACTTAACTCTGCTCTTAATATCTTTACTTACTTGCCCTTAATGAAGACCTCATACAAAACAATGAATGGTCTATAAACAATATTTCACAATCAGAACCCTAAACAATAAAGCTCATAATTGCATAACACGATCGTCATTCCTAAATATAAATAGTATGCTATCAATTACGTTTGGGATAGGATTGTGAGCGCTATGGCGGCATCACGCTGGGCCGCCGCTAGGATTTACGGCCGGCTGTGCCGAATTAGACCAGATTACAAGTTTGTATGAGTTTAAACTTTAAGGTTATGAAGTTTCTTTTTATATCAGGTAAAGTAATATTGTTTAAATTCTATCGTTTAGCCCTATTTGATCATTATTTTTTATTTATGGAAAAAACGTGCAAATAAAAAGTTATCATACTCAAAGTAACAAGCGGTCTCGGTACCTGCTGCGTCGAGATATTCGTATTAAAAAAAAATGAATTAGCAACATTTTTACTTCCTCGTACAATCGCAGACATTGCTTCGTTCCTGGAATATGGTTCTGCTTGAGCTGATGTCAAGATCTCTATCTTCGAGTGACAGGATATCAAAAATGGGACAAGAAAAAATAGGGTACTTTTATTTTTAGGTCGCTTTTATTTTGACAGGAACTGCTATCATGTCACGCTTTTAGGTAACTTTCTTACTATAAAACGCTTTTTATTTTATTTACTTTGAGCCCACTATAACTTTTCCCCAGTATATGTAGTGTCATTTATGATCCAGTATTCCAGTCAAATAAAATACTTTCATATAAAATAAAACAAATGTCATATAAAATTAAAAAAAAACAGTTACCATGACCACGTGTCGTGGATCCAAAGTCCGGGCAGGAAGCACTGAACAATGCCTCGCCCTTCGCCGTCACCTCCGAGCCCCTGCTTAATTCACTGATCGATTACAATTCAAATTAATTCGCTTCACACGATCTACAATAACCGATACCTACGCAACGGTCAGCGGTGATAGCCCAGTGGCTTAGAATACGACCTCTTAATCGAGGGGTCCGGGTTCGAATCCCAGTGGCACGCACCAATGACTTTGTAATAAAAGTTATGTGCGCTTTATACAATTAAATATCACCTACTGTTACGATGAAGGAAAACATCGTGAGGAAACTTGCATGCCTGAGAGTTTCCACCAACCCGCAGTGGGCCAGCGTGGTGGACTAAAGGCCTACATCCCTCACATTGTGAGAGGAGACCCGACCTTTTTAGTCTTTCATGGGTTGCTAACACACGCAACGCTCACCACCTCACCTTTTTTCCACCGGCTTTTTCTCTCTTTACCCAGTAAAGGGTGCATCATATAGCAAAATGTAATATACTAAAATTAATAAATAATTACAAGTGGGCTGCTGAACAAAATTATTAACTTATATTAATAAGTTAAACTATATTAATAAGTTATTAATTTTGTTAATTACATTAAAATTAAGTATTAGTTATGTAAGACACAATTTTATTGTGCTTTATTTTATTGTGTTTTACAAAATTTTATTGCGTTTTATGATGTTTTGTAAGGTAGACTGTTCTAAACTTTATTGATTTAACTTAATTAATAATTTTTATTATTTTTGTAACGTTTTTCTCGTGCAACAGTCAACAATAAGCGCATTCTTTTCTTTTCTTTTCTTCAAAGTTACTGCGTTACGATTGAACCGATGGCGTTCAATAAATTTCACATCGACGTAATTTGATAGCTCTGGTGACCGGTGGTCAGTATATCCACCTGTCCGATTGTGTGGACAAAGCCTAGTCAGATGGTCAGTTCAATACAGGATTGACCCGTGGGCTAAGATGTTATTGATATAATACGTACAATTGAATAATTTTATAACGGTTTTTCAACGGTTCAGAATTGTAATTGATACGACGCAAAGTAAGATTGACGACCTGAGTGGCGCAATGGTAAAGACAAGCGGTGCGCTGCGTTTCATACTCATAGCCTCACACTAGAATCCCGTGTGTCGTGGGTACCATGGACACACACAAGACAAGAACACTCACACCCAGGCCACCCGGAAATAGAAATTTCAACCCATCATTCACATATGTGCTCCACTGGGAGTCGAACCCGGGACTATCCACGCAGTACACCGGCGACTTAACCACTGCGCTACTCATGTTGTCAGTCTTGATTATGAAACTTCTTACTAACCACACCGTCTCCAGCCAAGGTGGGCCTTGTCCGACGTCCACGCTGGGTCGTAATCCGATAGTTCTGTGCAAGTTATGGGCTCGCTTTGATCGCTCAATTACTGATGTTTTGTTTGAGCAAGGAAGTCGTAAATACGCTGCTCGGTCCCGGGATGGTCACGTTATCTGCTCGTACTTGTAAGCTGTCAAAGCCGAGAGTAATGCACAGTCACGTGGGAAAGCGCGTCAAGTGATCAGGTTACACGTGAATAATTGAGAAAAAATTCAGTGACGCCCACGCAGCGGTAGGCACTTGATTGCAATTTTTTTTGGTTATTTTTTGAAGTATTATTTATTTTTAAGAAAAAAAGAGAGAGAAGTAGGTAAAGGAAAAGAACCCTGTTGGTAATGCTATATTGCACTTCTGTTCTTCAGATATAGAACCAATAGCGCAAATTTTCATGGCGTTTACGATATACCTACTATATGACTTCCGCCTGCGACTTCATTCACGTGGACGTAAGGTTTGAGCCCAGATAGTGATAAAAATAGTATCCAGTATTAGTCCAGGTTATAATCTACCTGTGTACCAAATATTACCCCAATCTGTTCAGCCGTTTTAATGTGGTTTTAATTTCTTACTCCAATTTGTGTTTTCTTACCTAAACAGCAAGTGTATACAAATACATACAAGTTTATTCCAGGTTTTGTTTTACAACAAGCATGAGTAAAACCTGCCTGCACCCATTTTACTCTTTGCTTATTAGAGCACATTACAGAGGTCTGATCAAAACAGTGTCTGTTAAAAACTCGTGTAGTTTGAAATGTCTTTCTTCCTCCAGTTCTCCAAGTATTTAGCTCATCGATGGCTTATCTCAGCATACCGATGTCCCTCCAACATGGGAAAATGGTAATGAACCTCGTGAGAAGAGGCGAGGACACCTGTAGGGTGAGCAAACCAGTTGTAATTGTGATAATGATGTGGGAGTAAATCATGGGAGACACATTAGTAATTATAGGTATTTATCATGCGTATTTGAATTTCGTCGCGTGGAAGGTGTTCGAGTTGGTATGGATTTTTGATGGGCAATGTCGGAAGAGTAAGTGAACATGGCCAATTTAATTGATGATACGCAGTCACTGCAGATAGTCGCAAATTCATCCGACAATAAACAGAATTCAGACTGAAGTTGAACAATTTATCTAAAAACATTTAATATTGAAGAAAAAGAAAACAGATATTTTAACCGGTTTCATAAATAAGTAAATATGCAATGATAATTACTGATAACAATAGCATAAAATATTTTTGTCCCTAGTAGTCCTAGTACGATCGTTGACATTACAATATGACGTATCGTTATGTAGGTGATGAAACTCGTTTCTGATTTTCCTGGGTAATCTATACTAGATTATCATTAGATCCACCCTTACAACCTGCTGACAAGCTAGTCATTTCTTGTGCTATGGTTCTGGCGATGTCAGTAACCCATTAATGACCCACTACAGGGTCGGGTCTCCTCTTACAATGAGAGGGATGTAGGCCGCCGTCCACCACGCTGGCCTAGTGCGGGTTGCTGGACTTCACATGCCTTTGAGAACTTTTTTTCTGAACTCTCAGGCATGCAGGTTTCCTCACGATGTTTTCCTTCACCGTAACAGCAGGTGATATTTAATTTTTATAAAGCGCACATAACTTTTTTTAATATAGTCACTGGTGCGTGCCTCTGGGATTCGAGGTCGAATTCTAAGCCACTGGGCTATCACCGCTGGCAATGTAGATGCTGCTTATAGTAATTTTAGGTGATCCACTTTATAACTCGAATCCAAGTAATGACATTCTATAGGTTTACTGTCTTCAAGACTGAAGTTTGGCGTCCAACCTTACGATAAAGGTACAAGAAATGCCTCAGATTTACTGTAGGAGGTACAGGCACCAATGGTAGCCGAATATTGGGACTTCTGGACAGAAAGTGACATTAAATAATAGGAATGTAACGAGCGGTTAAACCAACAGACGCGCCGGCAAGTGTTCGAGGAAGCGGCGCGCGGCGGTAGCGCTGAGTCAACAGAGGTGTGGACATACGGCTAATTAAACATTCTTTGTCTCTAGTGATGGTAACGCATGACCATAGATGGTAACCATAGATTAGGCGGTGAACAGACGAGTCTTAACACTTTGCCTGTCCGTTAACACACACAATAGTCATACAATGGAAATGTACCACATATAGGTCACTGGACAGTGAAGAGTTTTAGTCCCTAAAATTGTGCCCTCACATTTCAGATAGATTCAAATCTTACCTTATACTTAAACCTTCTTAGGACGGGTTTCCACTGACGATATCTTTGACATAGTAGTGAATGGTACATATCCTAAGGGTACGTTTACACTGACGCGGAGCTGGGTGGAGTGCAGCAGAGCGGATCGTGAATTTTGACAAATGTTCTTAGTTCTGAAATAATCTACTGTACTTACATCAAAGAAAAGTATAATTATCCAATACAGGGCCCACTTCGCTACACTCCGCGTGTAGAAACGCTGTCTTAGGACTATGTTATATTCACTACGAACTATAATGATGTACGATACGTTGACACTACAACTTACCTATTCTATGTGTAGCTCTCGGTGTTTGGTGCGAGCGGCGCGTGAAGCGGCGTGGTATACTGATCGTCAATGAATATATCGGTGGGTTGTTTAAACCAACAAGTCTTGGAGTTCGGCGGGTTTGATGATGTTTTCTTATAAAAGAGTAGCAAACGTTTGTTATGTCATTCGTGTTCAACCTTAAATGATAATAATGTGGAAGATCGTATGTGGTGATGTTGTTTTAACTCATCTTGGCGCGCGATGCTATGTGTGTGTGCTTATGAGTATGCAGTCATTATGTAGGAGTGACATCGTCCGCGTAACACTGTTTGTATCTCTTTTTATAAGCTCACTCACACATATTATAAAAATTATAAAGCTTGAGTAGCAACGTATAGGAAGATTCCTCAAGAGGAATAAGGTGGTGGCCTCAAATCAAGAATCTCCGACACTAGTGTGTAAGTGGTGTGGAGGTAAGAGTATGAGTAAGATAGCAACTTGAAAAATTTGAGATGGTCCACAGAACACTAACATTTTCCTAAAACACAAGATTTATAAAGAATGTGATACTTCACAGCGGGTAAAGAGGGCGGTAAGCTCTCCCCAGTTGAACTAAAATTTCTCTAAATTGTTTTTTTGATACGATGTAAGCGAATAGCGAAATACGAAAATGTTCTTAAAAAGATTCAGAGTTAAAATGTCATCTAACTATTTAATAGACATTTACACATAGCTAGAGTATCGTTGTCCGTAATCCATACTTTCTAAGTGCTTTGAGCAACCACGTCGTACAAAGAACAAGGTCACGACAGGAGTGTCGTCGCTTTTTGTCGTTTTGTCGTCGTCGGCCGCCGGCTTAATCTGATCGCTTCTTACTTTCAATCATCTCTCAGCTAGCGTCATGTGGATAGGACTTAAATTTAAATTCTTATTTTCAATTCCAAAACAAACTTAATTTTTTATTTCCAACACCGTGTTTTAATGTTTGTTCCTCTGCGCAAGCCAGTCTATTGAATTGTGAACGCCGAGCTCCAAACTCCATCTCACACGAAATATTATGCTAAATATACTTTTATACTTTTTTAATTTCGTTTAAAAAATAAAATTTGTGGAGCATTACTGTATTTTATTTATAGTACTTAATAAAATTATTCCGATCCTTTAATACGTAGGTAGGTGCCTACATTCTACACGTGTTTTCTTACAAAGTATTGCCTTTAAGCTGGAATGTCAATTTGCAACTAACTTATTAGCTAGTATTTAATTTAAGTAGTAAAATCCACGCGACGTAGTATTCGGTGTTCTTTTCCACACCGTCCCAACCGAAACACAAAACACGAAGAAAATGTGCTTTACGGTGAGTTATGAAGGTGGTCCCCTTACCGCCACCTACTTAATCCACCGCCTAAAAAGGAAAACTCATGAGGACTAAGATGTTCGCCTCAAATAAAATATCTCCAGCAATTACCATTCCGCAGCCGAAATACAAGACATGAACATCCAACTTTACGGTGGGTTAAAAGGCTGGTGGTAAAGTAGCTCTTCGGACGAGCTACTATGGCTCTACGTCATAAAAAAACGATCAACGAGAACGGCAGCAAGAGCCTCGTCGTTTAACATAGGATCATCCATAGAACTGTAACGTAGTGTCGAGATTAACTCATGAAATCGGATAAAAGCGCGTAATAAGCGCGCGACGTTCGCCGCGATAACGGAATATTTATATTTGTGCGACCCAACCGCGGGGTCCGCCTCTCCAACAGACGGATAGAGCATGTTCGTATACTTACCTATACAGAGTTGTAATACAGTCGGTAGTAATACAAATGAAGCGTGTTTTTTGGACTATCCACTGACTATCTACTTTCCAACAATTTGACGTCCCAAGTGGCGCAGTGGTTAAGACACCGGTGCGCTGCGCGGTAGGTTCGATTCTTAGCAGAGCAGAGATTTGAATGATGAATTTGAATTTCTGTTTCTGGTCCGGGTGTGTTGTGTTCTTGTCTTGTGTGTGTCCATGGCACCCACGACACAGGGAATCCTAGTGTGGAACTATGAGTGTGAAGCGTTATTTCAGTCCTTAGTAGTCCACTGCCGGACATGGGCCTCCCCTAAACGTCGCCACTCGGTCTGGTCATGGGCTCTTTGAATCCAACGGTTTCTGACTCTCCTTCAGATTACTGGACTTTCAGTAACAAGCACCGGTATGGGGCAATGACTCAAGTGAAACTGATATTCAACACAATGATATTTTAGGCATCTATAAAAGATAATAAAGATATCTCATCAGCAGACGAAACGCAACTCATACACGGAGCGTCCCGGATGCCAATTAAAACTTTATTCGTATTAAATTGGATTCTCCAATAATGTAACCGTGAAAATATAACTGACCTATCACGAACCGCATCAAAACTAGAAAGGAACCTTAAATTAAATTGTTTCTGCAATAATTGTAATTCTGACGCTTCGCCACTCACAGGCCAAATTGGATTAAAAACTGGACTTCTACTTTCTTTTTAGGATTGTACGAGTATGTTGCTCTTATCCGCGAATGCCCATTTCGCAATTAGAGTGAAATATAGCTTTCTTTTCAATGACTTCTGCGGCTTGACACGCTATACGGTATTAAAACTTTCTTGCAGCTAGGAACTAAAGCAATAACTGAAATATTTTTTATGCACACCAACAAGCAACACCGAGCGTGCAAGCTTGTAGTTTAATGGTCGATATGATAACAGTCGTTAAACTTTGTCAGAGGCCCTACTGGTTGTTTGCAAAGATCCGACGCGGGTTGGTAGTGAGAGATCCGTTCCCAACTGTGGGCAATAGAAGTGTTGCAATCAACATACAGGTCGCCTTCCAAGCAATTCGTCAGAAGACTGAGACAGATCAAGCAAAACATTGTTTTCGAAAGCTTAGGAACAGACGGAACGATTTAACCTCCAAAGGAATGATTAACAAAGTCGTTGACCGAATACTTTTAATACATAAATGACTTTTTAATGCAGTTCTTTGAATAAACATCTAAATTGAACGACACGAGAAGTCATCGCACTTTGCGCGTGGAATATATAGGTACGGATGTGCGCGCTATGCAGTGCGCAAATACTGCGCGCGGGAGCGCCGCGCAAGGTCAGCTGAGTAGTCAGTAGTACCTCACTACTGACTACTGTGGGCTCAGGGCATGTTGGTGTGTTTGTCTTGGTGTTTGCTTTGACAGATGGATGCGACTTTTTTTAAGTAAGTACGTACTGTAAGTAGGTACCTGTAGACAATATCGAAGTCGCATGTTGAGTGTCGTATGATTTTACTACGCACAAAAAGCGATTGACTTTGAAGAATTGCAGAATGAATACCCTCGTGTGTTTACTGACCCTAGCTACCAAAGTAACCATGGTAATATTGAATCTGTTTGAAATTTTCAACCCCCCGGGCAGGCTCTTGTCTCCCATTTGTTACTTTAGGTATCTACTGATTCATCTTAAGAATAAGTGATCATCTTGGTTAATTTTTAAATATTCAATTCTGTAGCTTTTACGTCTTTGTAAAGATGTTCAATTAAATTTGCATCAATGCGTATTAGTAACAGTATCGTGCACAAAATTTTATCATCTATTCAAACAAGTTTTATTTTATTTGTCTCCGCGGCAACCTTGCAGACAAATATGTATAATAATGTATCTTTAGATTGAGATTAATATAAAATTAAGTATTTCGATATCATCTGCAGTAAATTTTACAAAAACCTAAATAGACATCTAGGACATTAAATATTGTGCGCAGTTTATGCAAACCACTTTTTTCGCTATTTTTAGTTTTTATCGGCTTCGCATGTTTTTGAATGTTATAATTTCGAGATTAATGGTATTCCGAATACGGCTCTACGATCTTATAACTTATGTTCGCTTCCTATCAAAAAAAAAATTAAATGTTATATTCTTCGTTTGTTTATTTTCAGAAGGCTGTCTTTTAACGGAAACAATTATTAGTGTACGAGTGTTTATGGCAGGTAATAGATAGCTGATCAGGTGATCTCCAATGTTATCATTAATTAGAAAAACTCGTAGGTTTTATAATTTTAAATGTTATTGTAACAATAAAAAAGCGATATCAATTTCGTCGCCTCACCGATACCGGTTTATACATTTCGCTCTGCATTGGAACAAAATATTTTATCTGTGACAAATTAATGTGTTCCTGCTTATCTAGATTACCATTCGTTTTACGTAATCCACACCGACAATGTCTCAATACATCCTTATGAGACTAATGTTTCCTCATTCACGTAAGTCACAGACCTATTCAGGGACTTTTCGACTAGTCTACAAGGTGAAGCGTGATGACGCTTAGATAGGGCTAAGGTATACTTCCTGATTTTATTGGAAATACTAAAAAATCGATGTTGGAAATCGATTCCACGTTTAATCACATCTAAGGTCAATGTTTTTTAGATTGATACTTTTTAAAGCAGCTGTTTAACTCCCCGTTACAAATATTGATTTTGGTCCGATTCTCGATTGTCTAGTACTCGTATAGATATCAAATATCCACGTATGTCTTTGTCGTTGTATTTCAAAAATTATACACTTTTCGTACTTCAAAATCTGCATCCAATACCTTCAAGTTTTAAGTCTTTAATCAATCAGATCCTCGGACAATGTTACAACTGAATCATATATTATGTAGCCGGATGCGTTGGTCCTCACAAAAGTGGTGGAATCGATACATGTCTTCGACTAACAAAATAAAATTCTGCAACAGTCGTGGAGACGTTGACCGCTTTTATTATACCTAAGTATCGCGTGTGCTATGGTCCTTACAGTTCATAGAGATCAAGGCTTCGAATTTGACGAACTTGTCCGAATGAGGACAACACTTAACAACTGATAAAATGAGTACGGCTATCTTTTAAATACGGATTTTAAAGGAGCCGGGTTTCAGTTTTTTTTTAATTTTCTTTACTGTCATGTTCGCTTGTAACATTTCGCGGTGAAGCTTGCAATAATCGTGCTTGATGTAAAAGCAAACGCCATCAAAAACATAACTTGTAAACAAGCCAAGTCACTGTTCTTCTACCGTAAGAAAATGTGAGATCCATGTGGGTACTTACATAATATGTATCCATAGATTGACTTGGCCATCGCATTTGAAATGCAACCCTAATATTTAACCTGTGTTTCGAAATGTCTAAGATTTATCATTAACAAGAGATAGTTACGAACGTTAAGATTTATCGTTGCAAGGTGCCAGGCCATACAAATATCAGATTTGCTCAATAACTTAATAGCATAGCCATGACATGGTCATATTTAATTGCCAAAAATGAGGATTCGCCAAAACAAGTAGGCAATCAATTAAAAATATCTACACCGTGTAACCGTCGCGATGATAATTAATCAGGCAATAACATAACTCATTCATTTAGAAACCCACGGTCGGTGACATAAAACTTTACGATGTACCATCAGTATACGTATTGCCAAATTAATGAGTGAGTAGATATCAGATAAGGTACTCGTTCGAGCATAGGCCACAGAGAACACAGATGCTAAATCGCTGATATGAAATTTTGGAACTGTGAGGAACACTTGAATAAAATCCGTATTTATATCATAGTTGTTTTATATCTGTGCCAGCATATTATAGTGACCCCAGAGAAGATTTTGAGGTGTGGATGGAGTAGCAGTGACCACTTAATATTGCTATAAATTTACTTAAAAATTGTTCCCTAAGTATTTTTGTCTGTGCTAAGATCAAGCAGTCACTATGTTAATCTTGTTTTCTGTGTTTTCGGTTTTTTCGCGGGAATTGCTTTTTGCCATTTGTAGAAATAAGCAAGTAAGTTTTTCATTCGTTAGGATAATCTTCGCACAATGGTGTCCTTGAATCGGTTTAGCAATTGTTTTTATTAAAAATTAAAAAATAATCCTACTTTTAATTTTTTCTACCATTGTATTGCTCCATCTGGTCATACAAAAGTCTTTGCTCGTAGGTATTCGACATCTGTGCGTGAATTTTTTTGGGGCTTTTGATTGCGATGTCTTGTTTCATTAACACATAGTACGTTACGCTACTCTCTGATATAATTAACATACTATTATAGCTTCAGCGTAGAAACCACTGAATCTGCTTTAGAAATTTCGTAACTATGACAGATATGAAACATTCCACATCTATGTGGTATCAAGTGGTTGTAGTAAATTCTCAGTCAGATCTTAAATAAGTTTTGTGTCGATGAGGCAAATATGGAGTAAAAGATGGCGGCATAAAAATCGGGATGGTAAAATAGGGTCTCGGGTTCGATTCTTAGTGGAGCAGAGATTCGAATGATGTGTTTAAATTTCTGTTTCAGGTCTGGGTGTGTGTGTTCTTGTCTTGTGTGCATCCATGTCAGTGTTGCTATGTGTGAAGTGTTACTTATTTTTAGACCTCGATTTACTGACTAAACTTTAATTAATTATTATTTATCTTTGTGGTAAAGAAATAAATTATAACTGTATACTATGTCTCTCTTAAGTAGTCATTATCTCGGCGAATTCGGCACTTAAAATGTATACCGGTAATAATCCTAATTACTATCTTTTGTTGGCTGCACTCGGATGCGTAACGGAGGAACCCGTTATAGAGGGTCCGGTTAGTACCGAGACCGGTGAACGAGCAAACATCTTTACCTTCTACTATATTCAAACACATTGTGGTTTCGTGTTGACATTGCAGCGGTCAAAGACTTTTATGTGACCAGATGGAGTGGTACTGTACTAACGGAAAAGTAAAAGTGGGATCAACTTTTTAAACTTAAAGACACCCTAGTCAGAAATTAGCTTTACACCTGGGAAAGATAATTATGTTTCTAGAATTTATTTATTTATTCGTAACGTAACACAAGTGGAAGAAACAGAACAGTCGATGATACAGTTTAAGGGTAATTATATACATATCACTAAAAATGACATAACAGTTAAACGACGCTGGTGATAGCTATCTATCTCATTTTTGATGTTCTGACACTGCATCGTGACATATAAAAAGCTTTAGCAGCGTTAATGTTCAGAGCTGTTACCTGTTGTAGTAGTGGAGTGTTGCTCAATATTGGGCGATATTTTATTGGTTTAAAACTGTGCTCACGGCGGGTATACCCACGGCTTTGCGGGCTTGGAATTAAGGATTCTATAGAGCCTGTTTCCATTCCAAAGGGGCACTGAAATTAAGAATAATTGAAGCCGTAGTAAAAGTGTCTCTTTGTTTATAGTTTTGTCATAAGCCATGCTAAGTTTGGACGCGATTTCCTACGAATACAGTTAGAGTTAGTCGTACGTAGACTTAATCGCGTGCAGTGTGAGCGCTCGTACGTGGATGTACGTATACGCACGTGTTCATTCCTACGAAAACGTATTTTAATACCTACTTTTAGGACATTTACATAAAACACTTTCGTACGGCACCATTTCCACGCTACATTAGTATAGTTGCCGTCACGAGTGGTGAGCAGAACTTTCATTGGTCGGTTTGACATTGACTGCGCTGCGGTGCACGCGATTGGTTCGACAGTTGTCAGTTCGTCAGTGTGCGTCGTCTATTGGTGCAGCACGTTTTTTCGGCTGCTGTACATTGGCCGAAAGTATAAAATATCCCTACCACTGATGATCTGTGCTCACGACTCACGACGGTTACTATAGTAAGAAGCTACTTTGGTTGTCCTGAGGTAGAATGTAGATTCACCATAGTGTGCAGTGATCGCTAAACGTCGGGTGACTTACACACTTGTATACTCTTAAAATTTTCTTTTTTCACTTCTATAAATAGAAATGAAATGTTACGACGAAGCCTCAAGTAGATAAGTGAGAGTGATCTTAAAAAGTAAAGTATTTGAAGCAGATCTGTCTAGTGTCTACTGCATTCGGGTTTAGTTATCGAATGTTTGTCATCTAGAACAACTGGACGAGTCGAGATGAAAACGAGAGTGGTACTTGTTGGGAATGTAGTTACGAGTAAGTAGCGAAATGTTTGTGTTAGAAGAGAATGTCTTTCGAAACGTATAAGTTGATTAACTCATTTGCTGTTAGAATATATCTTTACCCAAAAATTTTACAATTACTTTAATATAATGAGTGGTTTATACCAATTTTTTTCATACTAAATGATTAGTTAAACATAATATAAACTCAGGTAGGTTCTTCTTAGGTAACCTACCTAGTCGGTTTTGAGATTATACCGAGACGAGAAAATGACAGAAAGTCTGATCAGTTAAAAACTAACTTATTAGCTACTGATTAACTAGATATTGGCAGCACACCTGAGAGAATCAACAAACATTCTCTAGTCTGTTTTGAGGCTTGTTGAACGCAAAGTGCAACCCACACACAGCTACCGGGAGACTAGGAAATGTAGGGACGTGTTTACATTGTAAATAGATGAAAAAGGAAGGCTTCGAGTGGAGACACGCGCTGTCCGCCGCTGACGACGCGGCCGTGGGCGACGCCGGGACGGCGTGATCTGTGAAGGAACTATCTACAATTCTAGAACACGATTAGGTTATGATAATATTGTTTATTTTTAAAGAGAAATAAATTATGAAATATAAGAGAGTATTGATACTTTAAAACCTTTTTTCTTGTTTTTATATTTTTATATTTATTTAGATTTTAATCTATTGGCAACACACTAGTTAGACCCAAATGCAATAAATCATTCTTTAGTATTAGAGTAACTAAAAATTAAGCAATTGTTCCATGTTATGATATCATAAAAACGTTTTGATTTCACGTCGAGGTTTATTCGCTCACACAGTGTTAGTAAGAGTTGATTCCAGACCCAGGCGACAAACATTGAATATAATATTTTGTAACAGTCGTTAGAACTATGACATTTTAAACGGATAATATTGTTGTTATAATAATTATAACATAAATACGAATATAGGTATCGGGAGGAAATGATGGATAAATTAATAATAATAATATGATAGCTCACGTTTATCTTTGACAACTAGAAAAACTGCATCAAAGCCGTGTGTACGCAGTTTATTGTTAACTTATACCTACTATTATATTTGACGTCATGCAGTATTATTATAAAACTAATCTTATAACATCGTCAATACGTCGTGCCAGTTCTTAGTTCCTGTTTGTTTGGTTTTGTTTAATAGTAAATGGTTTTACAAATTAATTGCATGCTTTCAAACAATGATATCTATAGGACTACGTCTGGTATGGAATTCATACTACTAAATTGTATTCATACTACTGGGTTCGGGTCCTTCCTGACATCAAGGAATATTGGAGCGTGTTTGCGAGGTGTTTTAAATTACCTCAAATTAGGTATTATGACTGTCAACCAAATATTTTTACATGACAAGCCGGAGTGTCAGGATATCATAATAGGACACGATATGACAAAAATGATACCAACAAACCACTTCTTATTTTTCTTTGTCTGATTTGTCTTTTACGATATTTTTAGGTCATTTTTATTTTAGCGGAAACTATAGGAGAGCCGTTAAAAGTGAGTAACGTCTTACTTTATATTTCGACGGATTGAGCAATATATAACACCATAGCTTTGTAATGTTATATGTAAAGTTGTTTTGTACTGCTTTGGCTCCTTTGTACTGCCTTTCATAAAAAATATAGAGAAATGGAAAAATGTTACATAATTAGCTGACTGGTTCCTTTCTAAGCACCCCGCTCCAAGGTTGGTTGACACTGCGCTGTGACGAAACCCGGGTACAGGTTTGATTTTTTTTCACATGTTTAGTATGTTTGCGTCATAGTTAAAATAAAATGAAATGATTTGTTGAAAAAACGATACCTTTTATTTCAATTTCGACATGAGACTGGTGGAAACCGATATTTCAAATTGAATACATCCAGTTATCCAATTAAAATACTTCCAAGTTTTCTATGTAAGTCAGTCAAAAAATCTCAGGCTTTCTGCCGTGGTCTAGGATGAAATCTGTATGACATTGTCAGTAACCCATTAATGACCCACTACAGGGTCGGGTCTCCTCTCACAATGAGAGGGATGTAGGCCTTAGTCCACCACGCTGGCCTACTGCGGGTTGGTGGACTTCACATGCCTTTGAGAGCATTTTTTTTTGTGAACTCTCAGGAATGCAGGTTTCCTCACGATGTTTTCCTTCACCGTAACAGCAGGTGATATTTAATTTTTTACAAAGTCATTGGTGCGTGCCACTGGGATTCGAACCCGGACCCCTCGATTCGAGGTCGAATTCTAAGCCACTGGGCTATCACCGCTTTTTTTTGACATTAGTCAAAGTCAAAGTCAAAAGCTTTTATTCATTATTAGGTGCAATTTGTGCACACTTAATGAACGTCACACATATTATTATATAAATTATACATTCATCCGTTCATCCACCCATATTAAAACTAAGACCAAGTTTACGATTACACACGTATCACGTGTGTAGGCTGTGAATTACCATAAAAAGAATAAGTCACATTATAGCACCCAGTTCGTCGGAGAATGACATTGATTCGCTTTAACGGTTCATAAAATGTGGAGTAGGTAATTAAGTTATCTGCTAATTAGTGATTTAAAACTGACTAAGAAATTTTAATGCTTAACATAGAGCTCTGGGTTCGGAATTCACTTTTCGTTTGTTTGACTCTATGTGGGAATACAAAATGGCATGAAGGCCACCTGTGAAGTGGTCACTGCGGCCCGACCTCAAATAGAGAAAAAAATCCTATCTGAGGTTGCATGCGGGTTTGTTACTCATGAAGACTAAGATGCTCGTCTAAAATAAAGTATCCCCGGCAACCACACCTCCCCAGCCGAAACACAAGACATGAAGAACATGCTGCTTTACGACGGGTACCAGTAGCTCGACCATAGTATGGCTCTCACACCTAAAACCACCCGTTAACACATCAGAAATGGTCAGAGACCCCCTTCGTAGGTCCTTCTGAAACCAACAGTTCCATGACAGTTTTTTCATAATTATCAGAGAAACTGAAAAAATATAAAGAACATGTGATTATGTTCACTTACTTGCAACACAATAATATGTACATGAATCAACTTTACAAAAAATGAAAGCACGTGGCTGTAAAAGCCTCTAATTCTAGAACCTAAAACGAAAGTCTGAAGCGAGCGAGTTACAGTACATTTGCGAATCTCTAAACACTGGGCTCTGTATCGCGATAGCCGAATTTCTGCTGCAGCGTGTTATTACCGACCATCTCGGCTCCATAACACATCTGATTGTATCAGTGCAGTGGCCAGCACGGCTGTCCACTTGCTGACTGTGGGCGAGGAGCGATAAGCTAGCGAACCGTGTTATAAAAGTAGCTGAAGTGAACATTTTTGTGCACCAACTCGCATCGTATATACTTATTTCGTCGGGAGACAAGACCCGATTTTGCAGTGGATTAAACATAGATATTGTGAAAAGATTATGAAAAAGTGATACTTTTGATATTAAAAATTAAAAAATGATTATGAAATGATACTTAAATCGAAAAAACGGCATCACTCGCCGGGGTACAGCACTCTTACATTCCGCGTAGAAGTATGAGATTGAGATTCCTTGGCAGTGTAAAGGATTTATTTTTATGCCTCTCTGGACGAGGCCGCTGGATTCCGGAGTCCGTTGGATCTACGACGTACGAGTATGTAACCAGCCTACTGCCAATTACTAGCCTTAAGATTTTTGTCGGCTATGTCTCACCATATCTCTAAGCAATTGGTCGAACACGTCTCTAAGCTGAGTAAGATCGGGGCTCATTGACAAAGGTGTTCACAGTCGGTTTAGTGCGTTATAATTAAGACAACGGTACCGGTGCCGTCACGCTGTGCGGCCTTTGGGGCAATTTCGGCCACGCTTTATGTAATGTGGTGGTAGCGTGGTTTGCTTATCTATCATAGCTGGAAATATTCAGAGGATTATATAAAATAACAGCTAGTATTAGTTAGACTTGGCCTAAAAAAGTTGCGCAAGCCTTTAGGGTATGTGGTCATGTGGCCATCTTCATAACTCGCCCTAAAGCTGCATATCTGCATAACCTCTACAGCGTCTTTGAATAGGGCTCTACTTAGCCGTCTTGAGCTTAGTGTTGACACTGTTTGTTTTTTGTTGACGGCATGCAGGGATCTCCGAACATCAGAACTCTACATGATAAAAAAGGGTGTACCTATTTCATAATCTGCCGTTTGTGATTAGGGATGTAGAGCTAAATGTTTTCCTAAAATATTCTAAAATTTATACACAAAAATGCACGCTAACATACACATTACACGCGAGATCTACGTAAAACTAAAAATACATTGAATTGATCTTTATACGAAATATTATCAAGTCGGCGGCCAACATTTCGAAATCGATTATGCAAATCGATTTTCCTAATCCAAAAGAAATTGCACCGTACATTAGTCAGACAATCGTATTTTAATAGTCGCTACGTGTTTTCTAACGATTAATTTTGAATTCCTCGTCTTATTAAGAGGCAAACACACGCATCATAGTTACCAAGACCTATTTAAACAGGGCATTCATTTATACATAAAAAATGCTACTTGCTTTCCAGATAGCAGCCACTTCCTACTACAATATGTGATAAATTGATTTTAGTAATGCACCGTGTGTATACTAGCGATGTGCTACGGAATCACTCGTTAAGAGTTTTGAATAACTTCAATTTTCATTATTTCAGATGACTTTCAAGTTCTATTTTTGTGTTTAAGTACGATATACGAAGTAATATTTCTATTGTTTTTATAGAAAAAAGATAACTTCTATTATTTTTTCTATTTTTATATGATTCCTTACTTCCTTCATTTTTACTTTAATTAACTTACATCTGTTCATTAAATTTATTTTGGGTGCAAGGGTAACAAAGAAAAATAAATATTTTGGAACAAAATTCGACTCGAATTTAACAATTTTCAATATTATAAAAATCATCATAATAAAATGTTTAATAGGGTTCCGCGCATTCTGTCGTATTTAAAAATGTGATTTGATGACAAAAATAAATTTTAAAGTGAACATACAGACAATCAAACCGTTTCTTACCATACGGTGGATAATGGTCGATGAAGCGAATATAACGAATGGCGCGGCTATGTAGATTTGTTGGCTATTAAAAGATAGAGCTAATCATAATGTGCACTCAGGCGAAGCTGCTAGCGATAGGACTTTATAGTTCGATTGCAAAACGCCCGGTTTTAACAAAAAGCGTAGAGTTGTAGAGTCAACCGAAAGGTCAACACGCCCAGTTTGCAAACGTCCAATTTTTTACTCCTTAAGAATGGATAACATTGTAATAATGCACTGCATTCAATAGAATTCACACATAATTACCATTTTGACTAGATTCTATTTCTACATTTCTGGATATTTAGTATCATACTCAAATATCCTTAAAAATGGCTGTTTGTTGGTGTACAATAGGTACACTTGGTGAAAAACATCAATTAATATCAAAATATTGATCACACTTCAAGACCATACAGCTTGCACCAACAGTAAATTGTATAGCTATCATCATAATATATTAATATCATCGTGTTATACGGGATTTTTTTCGTTTATTTAAAAATTTTCGTCGAACTAAATTTATTACCACATAGAAACTTTTCTAATAACAATGACAAACAGTAGATAGTGGAAAGTAGTGGTCAGTACGAACGGAAAACTATTTAAACGTTCATAAAAATCGTCGTAAAACAGAGGCCCTTGCGCGGTGAAATCAGCGGTTCTCAAATGGTTCAAGTGCCATCTCGAGGCTAATGTCCGCTTTCCAAACTACACCCAAACTAGTGACAAAGTGCAAATACGCGATAGTATTTTAAGTACATATTTTTGTATCGAATGAGTCCAAAAAGTATGAAGAGATTTTTAGTGGACTAAAAATGATTGAATTGTTTTTTTTTCGTGTATGTATGTAACTTCTTTATTAGTATGACAAATTTAGTATTTTACCTTGAGAAACGGGTTCGAATCCCAGTAGTACGCACCAATTTTCTGCAAAATTGAATGTCAACTGCTGTAATTAAAGGTGAAAACATCTTGAGGTAACTTATATACCCCAGAGCTTTAAGCTCTCTCAATCTCTTTAATTTTCCCAAAGTAATATAAAGTAGGCACACCAACCTGCAATAGGCCAGCATCATACACAGATTTTAAGTAAAAATCAGTTGAAAAGCGTAGCAACATTACATGTTTTACTGAGAAAATTGAAAAGTAATAGTAGTAGTATAATAGCTGCATTAACACCAGAAAACCATTAAATGTGCATGTTTTAAAGACATTAGAATTAATTCAGCAATTATAACACTTAAGGTTTTAATTGCTGATTATATTTTAATAATTTCTAATCGTTTAAAGTAGGTACCTAAGTCACGCCTATCGTTCCCTTATCCATGTCCGCGGGTCGGTACATGGCATACTCTTAGATAGAGATTCGAGACGTTAATTACGATTTCGCCTGTCACGCCCGCTGCCTCTCTTAATGTCGGAGTTGTAGGCATAAAATATAAAAAAATGGTAAAGTGAGCGTAAGACTAGCGCACCGTGGGATCCGCACAATCTTGTGGGCAGGGCCTTGTCCTAATAGGCGGATATAACCGACCGACTTACCAACACTACCAAATTGAAAATACACCGGGTTTTGTATGGAGCTGTTCAAACGACATTGTCGTACGATCAACATTTTCATGCAACATGGCAATTAGGGGTAAGGTATATAAATAAGTATGTAAGAGCTTTACAAGCTGTGACAGCCCAGGGTCTAAGAATCGGGCCTTTTAAACGAGAGAACCGGGTTCGAATCTTAGTGGCAGTAACTTTTTATATGTGAAGGACTACACGAGGCAACCTTCTTGTTCTTTAAGGTACCTATGTGAAGTCCTTCCTTCCTTCCTTCCTTTCAGCCCTTAGTCCACTGCTGGACATGGGCCTCCCCTAATCGACGCCACTCCGCCCGGTCCTGGGCCCTCTGATTCCAACGGTTTCCCGCTGTCTTCTTCAGGTCATCAGTCCACCTGGTCGGAGGGCGGCCTGTGCTCCTTTTGCCTAAACGTGGTCGCCATTCGAGGACCTTTTTTCCCCCATCGGTTGTCAGTCCTGCGAACGATGTGGCCAGCCCATTGCCACTTTAATTTGCAAACTTTGAGAGCTATGTCGGTCACCTTCGTTCTTCTACGGATTTCATCATTTCTGATTCTGTCTCGTAGACAAATACCAAGCATAGCTCTCTCCATTGCCCTCTGAGCGACTCTGAGCTTGTGCATTAGGCTCACAGTAAAGGACCACGTCTCGGCACCGTAGGCCATCACTGGCAACACACATTGCTCGAAAACTTTCGACTTCAGGCACTGAGGTATATCGTACCTAATATATGTGAAGTCCACGAGCTCGCAATAGGTAGCGGGGTGAGTTATACGTAGGCCTAAAGCATTGTCATTGTGGACCCGTTCCCTTCCTAAGATAAAGATTGATCTGACCAAGAGACAACAGACAGACAGATGGACCGCAGGGTTTCTTTTTTCCCTTTTAAAGGACGGAGCCCTAAAACCAAACGGCTAAACTAACTCGCTAAGGTGTTGATTCCATGACTCCTCCGCTCCA
Source organism: Erynnis tages (assembly GCA_905147235.1). Taxonomy (NCBI): domain Eukaryota; kingdom Metazoa; phylum Arthropoda; class Insecta; order Lepidoptera; family Hesperiidae; genus Erynnis; species Erynnis tages. The sequence continues at coordinate 12,971,799 of LR990076.1, read as the reverse complement.
TATAATTGATGATTCTGTTGCTTTATATTTAAATTTTAAGATTCAGCAGTAAATAGAAAAGCGCTCGTTTACATGCGCCATGATCGCCCATTTGTATCAATTAGCAATTGCTGAATATAAGCAGTTAAGGTAATGATTATTTTTAGTTCTTTGGAGATTTTATATTATAAAACCAATGATCGTTAAAAAAGCTTCGAAATAAATGACGCTGGCCTACTGCGGGTTGGTGGACTTCACATACCTTTGAGAACATTTTTTTTATCTCTCTCACAAAAAACATCGTAAGGAACTCTCAGGCATGCAGGTTTCCTCACGATGTTTTCCTTCACCGTAACAGCCGGTGATATTTAAATTTATAAAACGCACATAACTTTTTTTACAAATTCATTAGTGCGTGCCACTGGGATTCGAACCCGTAACCCTCGATTCGAGGTCGAATTCTAAGCCACTAGGCTATCACCGCCTTAATTTTCATTAAAAGGAGCTTTTTAGCTTACTGACAATTAGCAAGCAAGCTGCCCGCTGATTGAAGCTCAATAAATTAAAGCTCAAAGATATACAATAACATACACACTGTAATGTTGTATACATTTAACATTATACATTCAATCTCAAACAGCATCAAAGTATCTAGTGTTTAAGTGCAATTCCTTGCTAAGTTGTGCGTGCGTGCAACCGTGTATGAAAACAAACACGGGAAAAACACGTTTTCACAGCGGTTTATGAGGACCACACGTAATTACCTTTCCACATGAACCATCATTATTTCACCTTTTATGTCAAGCAGTAAAGGTAATATAGTATTTAGTATTTTTGGATAGCCATAAAGGCGAAATTTCTAAAAATCTAATTTATAAATTTTTAAAATCAAAATCTCTCAAATCTTTCAAAACTCAAATCTCAAATCTCTCGAAGTCTATTTTTAATCATTGTCAGATACAAGTTGAGCACACTTAATGAACATCATACATAAAACAATATTATGAAATATATCTTGCATCCGCTTTCGGTGCCTATCAGGCTTAGCTAGACCAGAAGGAGAAAAAAGCGGGCGGAAAAAACTCCCAGCACTCTTGAAATCAATTATGAACTAAGTAGATACATTTTAGTATGATTTTCGACCGAAAAATGAGCACGCGTAACAGGAATCTAAGACCAATGCAAACCCACGGTTTGTACCAGCGAAAAGCCCGAGTGTGGAATTGTGGTTGTTTGGTTGGTTATTTGTTTGGTTACCAAACGTGGCGTCTTCAATAGAATAACACCGGTAAACCTTGGGTACGCTGCGTCGCCTTTTATAGAGAACGTAAATAAACAATCATATAAATCATAGAGTGATCATTACATCGGCGTTATTTCTGCATTGTGGTGCGCTAACGACTCGTGCTGTAATGTCGTCGTTAAATACACGTGTAAACACGATCAATGTCTCAGACAACTTGGAAACGGTACAGGAACTTATTGATAGTTCAATCTAAGATGTTCTTTGTTTCGTAGCGGAATCAGTCAATAGTGTGAGCGAAATTTTAAATAATGGTTGCCATAATGGCTCCTTCAAGAAGGTACCTTAATACCCACCTCATAACCCGTCGTAAAGCAACATATTCTTCGGTGTTGTTTAGGCTGGGGAGGTTTTATCTTATTTGGGACATATCGGTCCTCTATCTATGTGTCTAAGGCGGGTTTTATAAGGTAAGTCTTTATAAATCACATATTAAGAGAAAATCTGGTAAATAGTTAATGACTATAACAAATAAACCAGATTAAATCTATCGTAGATCTCTTTAATTAGTGTAAACGAATGAAATATCATTAGATGTAAGTGATAAGAGTCCACTTAATTAAATAGATGATTTTAGTTCCGGATAAGGAAGTCGGGAACTATTAGTTAGTGGAAATAAATTTCTTGGTAGAAGGGAAAGGCAAGGGGCATTTAGTTCTAAGTTTTATGTTTTAACAAACACAAAATAGTCTTTGAATATATTGATGTTTGAATGAATTTTTAATACCTATTTAAATAGTTATTTATTGATCTGTAATACGAGTATCTATTTAGGTACATACCAGTCAGTATTATCGCGCAAAGCTTCTGTAGTCATACTATAAAACAAAACAAAATAAACACAACAAATTTATTTATTTACACGAATATGGGTTAGTTATTGGTTTTACAGGGCATTTTGATCAATCCATATTCAACTTTTCCGGTCTGCAAATTAGAGTTTGTGTTTAAGTTTTTGTAAAAAATAGATTTTGTGTGTTTGTTACTAAACAGAAACTTTTTTAGATATTGTTCCTCAAAAAATCCGACATTTCCATTCACCTAGAAATTTACAAAATAAATGCAGACGGATGAAATTAGTATACTATAAAAAGCTGTACAAAAGCTAATTAAACTCAACACCGGTATAAGTCCGTCGCACTAACATCGTTGAAGCTCGCTAGTGACAAATTGCGGCGCTCCTGCCCCGAGCTTATAAGATAGAGCTTTCGCGGCTTTAAGATAAAGATAAAAAAGATACGCGCAAGTGAAATAATATCCCGCGAATATTGCTACCGAGTGGTAGTTAACACGATAAGTAAGGTTGGGGGTACACTGGAGGAAATATTTTCTCTAAAGTCAGGATTAATTTTTTTGTATAGTAAGCGTAAAGATGCACTGCAGCGGTGATAGCCCAGTGGCTTTGAATTCGACCTCGAGTCGAGGGGTCCGGGTTCGAATCCCAGTGGCACGCACCAATGACTTTGTAATAAAAGGTATGTGCGATTTATAAAATTAAATATCACCTGCTCTTACGGTGAAGGAAAACATCGTGAGGAAACCTGCATGCCTGAGAGTTCATAAAAAATGTTCTCAAAGGCATGTGAAGTCCACCAACCCGCAATAGGCTAGCGTGGTGGACTAAGGCCTACATCCCTCTCATTGTGAGAGGAGACCCGACCCTGTAGTGGGTCATTAATGGGTACTGACAAGACAAGCGTAAAGATTACCTTACGAGTATGTCACCCTCACCAATGGACACAATCAACAACAAGGTAATGGTGAACATGTGGTGGTGATGTAAAGCAATGTACCATTAGGATATCTCCATTCAGAGACCGTGTTCAAACTTTGTCGCGTTAGTACGTAGGTCGATCGGTTATGTCGTATTGCGACAGCTAAGAAGGACGAATCCGAGCCCAAAATATGCAAGAAATGGACAATCCAATTTTTATTCCAGCCACAATTTATTTTCATTGGTAAATATTTTTAAATTTGATAATTACCGTGAATCTTTTGGTTCACAGCTTTTCTTATCCACAAGAAATTCCAATTTTTATCCGAACTAAATAATTAATGATTAATCAGGCCTCCCAGTTCTTATCTGTCATCTTATCCCCTCGAAGCCTTGATATGACATATTAGTGTCCGCGAGCTTCCGGCGTGGACCACCTGTGCCAGCTTCCGGCGGCGTATGAGGTCATTCATCAATGCACAAGTACGTAGCACAGGTACTCTAACACGCTGTAATCAATGTAAGTGACGATAGATCAACATGTTTTAAAAGCTGGTTATGACTTCAATAAATTATGTATTTTTTTAATCAACATTCAGGTTTTTTGAAGTCGGTAGGTAAATGTAGGAGAATATTCAGGCCATTCATATATTATAATCTATCTAGCTATTCTATCTTCTATACTACTACAAAATTTTTAAGCTGCCAATTGCGTAATATGTCAGGAAGACTGAACCAATTTGAATCAATTTTCCCTGTCGCATAGAGGAAAAGCCAGGGAACAGAAAGGCTACATTTTTTTATCCGACATAAGGGATAGATCGGAAATAAGATCCGACCTTACTACAGTATAATTAATTTGATGACATGATGAATGACATATATTATATATTATAATGATATATTTTATTATAATATTTTTGAATTTATGCTATTTGTTGTAACAGAAGAGCCGACTTTACATTACAGCATGAGTAGCTCACTATTGGTAGCAGATAATGCATATTATTATCGTGGATTTGACCGATATCCATTTCGATAATATTTTTGAAATTTGACACAATATTTACCTTACAATATACCTTAAATTTCTTTGTTCTCGTATAAAAGTCTACCTTACCAGACTTGCGACAGTGTTCCAACCGACTAGACAATCAATTTAAATCATCCGCGCCAGATCGGAGGATATCTTATTCGTCCGGCAACGCGCGGTTCCGCTGAGATACGGCGCGCCCGCGGCCAAATTCATTAGAAGTAACACGCACACTTCGCGGTAAACTCATAACATATTTTAGTGACTGCAAGCCAGGGCTCATGTTTCACCAGAGACGAAGAAATGGTAAGAGTAGCGAGAAGTGGCGGAAAGGTTTGAGTTTTCTAGAGTTAGGCGCGTAATTTGCGTACCTATGTATATATATATATCATTTAATTTTACAAGCGACGACTGTCTCAACAATGACGAGAAAAGAAATGAACAAGAAAAGTAAACATCTTTCTAAAGCTTAGAAATAAATTCCTTTTTTGAAAATTCCATTTCATGCCATGTCTTCTGCTCAATTTCCTGGGTGCCATAGACAAAATAGAAAAAAAAGAGTTATTTTTCGCAAACAATCGTCAGGATTAAACAGGACCTGCACTTAACATTTAAACGCTTATAAATCCCGGCCATCCTGGCATCCTGAAAAATAATCCTTTCAGATACCCTACTTCTATTGTAAACGTGAAAGTTTGTGAGGATGGATGGAAGGATGTTTCTTTCTCTTTCACGCAAAAACGGCTGAACAAATTTGGGTGAAATTTGGCACACAGGTAAATTACAACCCAGATTAACATATAAGCTACTTTTCACCGTGGACGTAGTGACGGGCGAAAACTACTTTTAAATAAAAGAATTGAGACTAAAATTCTTCTTACTCCACTGCTAATGAAGGCCTAACCCTCGAAAGAACTCGAGTTTTACTACCTATGGGAATGGGAGTCAGCCGATAAGATAGCACCGATACGGCTATCGCTTGTCCGATCGCGGTGGAACCAGTGTCCAGCTAGCGGCATATTGATGACAATCGGACGGATTTAGATTCTTGTTACATGTCTTACATAGTGGTTAATAGCTGTGGAGGCTGGGATTAGTGGAAGGATTTATGAATATACATGGATGGAGTGGATAGGACTAATTTCTATCAATAAATGTTTAATGAATTTTCTGTAATGGAAACACACACACATACTTACAGCGTACATATCCTTGAATCGCTGAGGAGGAAAATTATATCGCTCATAATCAAAACTTGGCTATTTATTAGCAACTTCAGTAAGACTCGTAGGATAGGTATATTATAATTGTGATTTTGAACACTAAATACTTATGTAGATATTTATTAAAAACAAAATATTATTTGTCACTACATATTGTTAATTAAATTTGGCATGTAAAATTTAAATTCACTATGAAAGTACCTTGTACAATAGATAGATACAAAGTAGCATACATATAGGCTGCAAACGTGCGGGCGGAATTCGCGTCATGTTCACCTCATTGCCAAGAACTAAACAATTAGGCACGTTGCTCGTTCATAAACAGTTTCCCCGTCCCATAAACCCAACAATAAACCAGAGAAACTGTCTTAAATCTCCAGGTAACTAGAGACTTGGCCAGAATTAATTAGCCGTCACTCCGTACTCCGCAATAAAGCCTCCTAACCGTATCGACTCTACACCACCGGCGTTCCACCTACACCTCGGTCTTACGTCACACCGAATTACACCACGATACTGCAACTCACGATAACCCCAGAACAAACAAATTTAGTCTTAAGACCTCATTAATAAAAGCTATGCCATTACCGTCGTATATCGAAATAATTAGGCAGAATTACACCGTGTTGAAATAAGCGACGCGGTGCCGGTTTTTGTGATAAGTTTATAAGCGCACAGACTTTTGACTTTGAGAAATTAATTGGCGGAACGGCAAGTTTTTTAATTACTCGCGGCCGAAACTAAACGCACTCCAACTGGACTTGTTGAGATCTCAGATTGGAGGCACAACTAATTATATTATTAATAGACGAAAATTTAAATTAATTACATTTAAAATAGCTCTATTTGCTGCACTGGTTAGTCTTCTAACGAGTTATTTTAAGGAAATGGTTTTGAATGTTACAGAATGTGAGTGATTAACAAATCCGCAAAGAAATTTATAGCTGTAGGTTATAAAATATACCTAGTAGAATTTACAGGAAAATATAAAAAAACACTTCACAACTGACGCCCTACACTAGGATTTTCTGTGTCATGGGTGCCATGGACACTCACGAGACAAAACACAACACACCAAGACCAAAAACAGAAATTCAAACCGATCATTAATTCTCTGCTTCGCTAGAAATCGAACGTTAGTCTTAACGACTGTGCTATGCAGGCTTCTGTTGACCATCTTAATTCTCAAAAGTGGCACTGGCTCCTTTCAGATTCAAAAGCCCATTTTACTATGCTCAGGACCGGGCGGAGTAGCGTCGAGTAGGGGAGGCATGTCCAGCAGTGGACTACCAAGGGTTGAAAGAAAGGAAGGAATAAAGAGATAAGAAGAAAAAGATCTGATGTGTTTAATGTCCTTTAATGTTCCAATGAGCCAATGACCATTCAACATATTAAAGTATTCGAACTATTGGCTTCTTCTTTATAACAGTATCAATTCATACATTTCACTGTCAGGACCATAAACACTTAATATAATCTGTAGCAATCAAATCGCGTGGTATCATAATTATGTCAATCAAAGGCAAATTGCATGCATTGGATTGTTTCTTGAGCTTCTGAGCTGCAGTGGCCAGTTAATGACTCCAATCAATGCCTTCTTGGTTTGAATTTGTCATCGTGCCATACTTTCAATGCAATTGGTTAATTAATTAATTTAGGGTTAACTGTCACGGTGATGGTTTTGATTGCGAAATAATTTTCATACATTATTTTCTCTGTAGTATTTTATTTTAATGCAGTTAAACTGTTTTTGTCGTCCATTATATCGTGTAATATTTTAAATCGTATCTATCTTTTACATAAATTTAAATTCGATTAATAGACGTAATGTGTCGAGATATTGGAATACCTACCCACATCATAACCCGTTGTGAAGCATAGAGTTTTTTGTTTGTTATGATAAGTTTAGGGATTTTTGTAAGAAAGTTTTGGGAAGTAGCAAGCCATTGACAGTACCAAATTGGTAGTGTTCAACGTTGAAAAAGTTTGTCACTTAACATTGGGTGGTACTTCATTTGTAGTACTTGCTTTTAAAAAGTGATAACCGACTGCATACAAACAAACAAACTTAAGCTCCCTTACAATGTTACTATAGATACCTCTGACTAAGTACCAGGGTTTCATAAACACGTGCTATGTCATCCGACAGCTCCAACAGGCTTCCTTCTGCTTCGCCAATTCGCATCCCGGCTGCGTGCTTAAACGTCCGGTTTCATCTTGAAACATATTCATTATCATATTTGAACAAAACGACACACGCGACAAAAACTTTCTACGCCACCTGGTCGCTGCATATAACTCTTATTATTATAAAGATAAAGGTCAAATTTGCGTGACACAATATCCTTAAAGGTCGGATTTGATACACCTGTTTTTTGCGCACTCAATTTGCAATGATCACACTGATTAGTGCCTCGAATGTGACAGTCTCTTTGTACGTATTTGGTACTGATTTGATGATTTGAATATTGCATTTTTTGCGATAATTTTTTGTTTTATACACTTTCTATTTCACGTTGTAGCGACTAAGATTAGGATCTAAACTGACACTTGGCCGCAAAGATTTATTTTTTAATTGAAATCCGAGTTTGGCGTAGCACGTGGCAATATTAATTAAAATTGAAAACCAAATATAGAAATGTATTCTGCGTTCTCTAGTTTATTGACATAGATTAATTCTTCAGCGCACTCTATGTTTTTGTGGGTATTGCAAGTTTCTTTTTTAATTAAATGGAAGTCTTTCGGTTGTACTATTCTTAATGCTTAATTAACTTATTTTTTAATTCTTATAATCTTCAGGTCTAGATTTATATAGCTGTTAAAATAGTATATTAAATTTTTTTATTTTTTATTTTATAAATCTTTCACAGTTTCAATTTCGTTTTCAAAATAAATACTTATGTTTATGCTCTATAATATCCATTACAAAAACACAATTTAAATACACTTCCGAATATTTTTTGAAAACATTCGACGCTACATCCGGACTTAGTCGAGGTCCTTCCTCGCCACTATCATGACCACTGATTAGTAGGTATCATATTGATACACACGTTAAATAGACATTTAGTCGGTGCTTTTGTTTTAAAATCTGAGGTAATGTTAGTTCATCACGTTCAAACTCAGTCTTTTAGTAGACACTATTGAAGACATGGCTATACTTGGCTGTTCAAGGGTTAACGACTACTTAAGATATGATTACGAATTTGGCCAAAAACCTTTTGCTCGAATAGGGGATAGTATATATTATAGTATAGTATATAGCTATTACATCACATTTTCATTAATCCATATTCAGCATTTCAGTTAAGCAAATTAATATGAAATAAGAAAAAGGAAATTACATAAAAGATAAAGGTGGTCTGGTATGCATTCCATTCTTAAACAAAATATTTAAAACAATAATTCCACATTTCAGCAATATCTCAACTCCCGAGTTCAAGCAAGCATGCGCTCGACCCAAAGTGTACAGGTTTAGTTATTTGTATAGATTAAGAAAGCCGTACATCAGCGTTTCACTTTCAAACTGAGACAAATACGCCTACATCTGTTACTTGACCACTAACTGGTGGTGGTCAGGTGACAGTCACGTGTGAGTCAAGTGCGTGTTTGAATGGGTTCCGTTACTTAATTTTCGTTATGTCAATAACTACCTGTTCTTGACTAGTTTGGAGGGTTGTCTAATAAACGAAGGAAGTAAGTTCTAATCATGATTTGTTCATCCAAATTCATGTTCATTTTGCACAAAATAAACCATACAAATTAGCGTAAAAATTGAAATAATAATATGAATAATTTAAAGCCTATAAGTTTTTCACGTCACCATAGAAAAAAGTCATACATTTTTTCGCATCACATTAAAAACAATCGCTAATGTCAATGATTTGATTTTAATAAATTTTCAATTAAATTTATCAAAAAATGTACCATTATCATATAAATAAATTAAAATGTCAATAAATAACGTCGTAAAAATAATAGCAATAATAATTATCGGTCTCACTTAACGAAATTTTGAAAAAGTTTTCGAAACATTTTTTTTTGTTTTGAGCCAAACATATTTCCCCTAGAAGTCCATTTAATTTGTCCAGTCCATTCAAGATTTATAAAAATATTTAAAAAATGTGACAGATGTCTTGTTTAAGCTTTTTGAGACAAATATTCTGAAATTTTTAAAAATGTGAGTTTTATGTTTAGGTTCTTAAGAATTTCCAAGCCAAACGTTTTTTGTTACTCCTCTGCCAAATACGTATGTGTTCATGCAAACACGTTACGGGTGCGTTAGATTTATGCATGACGTAACTTCAAAATTTTTGACGTGTCAAAATAGTCTCAAAATAAATAACTGCGGCCAGTTAAGGAACCCAGAACACAGTATCTAGTTTACGAGCGACCTGTTTCGGAGTTGCGACAGCCTCCGGAAAGTGCGAGGCCGTACCACGTTGGATGCATCACGTTGCGTTATCTCCTCTAGAATCTGTGTTTTTTTAAATCATTTTGCTAACTTATAGGTGGTAGAACCGTTGTAGTTTTCCTAGGACGCTTCTGCATTGTTGTAGTAATGAGTAGCAAAAAGGCATGTGCCATTGGATATTGAGTTGTCACTGCAGCCGATGGACGCCCGCATCGAGTCTCAAAGACAAAAAAAATTCTAAGATGTTCACCTCAAATAAAGTTTCCCCAGCAACCATTACTCCTCAGCCCAAACACAAGATATGAAGAACGTCGTGCTGTTGACTTACTTGAGCGGTAAGGTAAGATTATCAAAAAGAAGCTGCGACTGGGGCGCATCAACCTGCGTCAAAATCATAATTATTTGAATGTGTGTGAAATAACCTACATACCTCAGATGAGAAACGATATGGAATAATGTAAGAAATAAGGTCATCTAACTAGTTGGTTATGGGATGTTACGGGAAAGGGAGCTACATAAGGATAAAAGTAATTTACATAGGTATACTCATCGAATTCTTATGGCTTCGGAATAATTCATGGCCCTACAATAAATTACAAAGAGTATTAATTTCAGCAATTAAAAAAGTAAAGATAAATATAATTAGATGGTGGGAAAAGGTGACATCATCAACCTTATTATGTTGGTGCTACTGTAAGTAAGTAAAGAATCCGTAACTCATGCGTCAAGCCTCATAAACCCTAAAAGCAATCACAAAACGTGTTATTAGATTGAGACTTAGTATACTGTGGATGAAAAACTTAAGTTTCTTGTTTAAAAAATATTTGAGAAGTGGGATATCATCATGTTTCCATTTTGAAAATACCTTATAGAGGTTTTTAGTGTATTTTTTTTTATTGTGAGGTAGTAATATGTAGACACAAGCTCAGAGTTGCCCAGGGCAACGGAGAGAGCTATGCTCGGTATTTCGCGACAGAGTTAGAAATTAAGATGTCCGTAGAAGAACGAAAGTGTCCAACATAGCTCTGAAATTTTGCAAATTAAAGTGGCACTGGGCTGGATACATTGTTTGCCGGAATTACAACCGATGTAAGAATAATGTCTCTAATGATGTATTGACGACCTGAACAAAACAGAAGAAATCGTTGGATTCAAAGGGCCCTGGATCGGGCGGTATGGTGTCGATTAGGGGAGGCCCATGTCCAGCAATGGACTACCAAGGGCTTAAAGGAAGGAATAAATCGTTTCTATGTTTGTTGTGTTGACCCGTGGTCAAGGACAAGACGTCACTACGTACTTTAATTTCAAACGGGTCATTCTTTGCAATTGAAATATTTAACTAGTTGTGACTATTAGACATTAGTTTGACTAATGTTAACATATTATTCTTAGCAGCTAGTCATTGAGCTACAAGTCTACCTATAAGTTCTTCTGACCATTTATGAGCATAAGGCGTGACACGAAGTATGTAAATATGTACTTCATTGTAAATATGTATGATCGTATTAAATAGTGATGAGGGCTGGCGCCCGCGCTTCCTCTCCCGGGGTACTGTCCTACTGTTGGAGCGTCGCCAAACCTCATAAAGAATTGTTTACGCATTGTGAGGTAAGCAGATGACTTAATTCTCGTAATGTGTGGTCACAGTGTACCTACGACTGTACTTAGGCCACATTGTTCAGAGTATGGAAGGAATCTTAATAGCGTTAAGGATTGGACGGTATTGTATGGTTTGTGTTGGGACGTGTGGACACTTGAGTTTTCAAAGTGTAAGTTAAAATGAGAGTTTAAATATTTAAAAAATATTTTTATTTAACTGGTTATATTATATTGGTAGTTTATGTACGTGTAGGTGTATTCAATGAATTTTTTCTTGTTTGTCGAATGGAAGTACCAACTACCGTGCTCATAACCCGCATAAAGCAGACTTATGTTTTGCGCTGTCTTTTCATGATGTAGCGGCCAAAAAGTCAAAACAAGTGGAACTAAAAGAACGATGAGTGATCGATGAAAACACTTTACAATATCAGACAGTTTTAGTTTAAGTCGTATACATTGTTGGACAGCAATGATAATTTGACTTTAGGTTGCCTTCTCACCCTTTGATTTTTATTTTCCGATGTAAATCGAACAAAAGACCACACACTCGGCATACTGTCGTGATGCAAACGAAACCGTCGCACATTCAATCGAACACATTTTTTAATTTTTTTTGTATTTATTTATTAAGTTTACCAACAATTATGTAATCCTTACAGTAAGGTCAATTTAGCTTGTCAGTAACCCATTAATGACCCACTGGCGGGTCGGGTCTCCTCTCACAATGAGAGGGATGTAGGCCGCCGTTCACCACGCTGGTCTACTGCGGGTTGGTGACATCACATACCTTTGAAAACATTTTTATTTTGTGAACTTTCAGGTATGCAGGTTTCCTCACGATGTTTTCCTTACCGTAACAGCAGGTGACATTTAATTTTATAAAGCGCACATAACTTTCTTTACAGTCATTGGTGCGTGCCACTGGGATTCGAACCCGAACCCCTTTGTTTGAGGTCGAATTATAAGCCGCTGGGCTATCACCGCTTGTAAAGTCTGTAAAGTAAAGTCAGTTCAGCTTATTAATAACAAAACCATTCCGCAAAACCGCAAAACATCTCGACCGCAACAACGCTAATCCGCAATTTTTTCTAAATTAGCCTAATGGCCGAGCGGTGTCAGTCCGCAGTCCGCAGTCCGCAGTCCGCAAACCGGCCCGCGAGTTGTTTTCCATTGCCGCGGCACCGGCACGTGGCTTCCTTGTGGGTGTGGAGAGGCTCTCCTTGAGAACCTGTCGCTTGTCACTTGAATGTGGTCGGCGCCTGACGACTGTTTGGTCACGATTTCTGCAAACATCGCCGCGATTTGAACTCGGATCGATGTCTATTCCATTTGTTGAGGTCATGTTTGAGTTGTCGCTTTGGAACGAAAATTTAAATGGATCTGTCCCGTGAGTCATATGTGACTCATGCCTCGTTTATGGTATATACGTATTAGGAAGTTTAAAAACTTCACCAACTCTTGAGTCACATGTGACTCATGCATCGATCAACTTATTGGAGAAAAAAAGTGTTAAATTGGAAATGACGGCGTATTTTAGCGTAGCGGCGTAACTGATTTTTAGATATTCATTCATCAACAGTGTAGCGACTCGTAGCAATTACCTACTCGTATCTAAGAAATATAAATATAGGAAAAACAGTGACAAACAGTTGATTTTACTTAAGGATGAAACCCGTATTAGGCCAGCATGGTGTACTAAAGCCTACATCCTTCTTATTCTGAGAGGAGACCCGACCCAGTGGGTCACTAATGGGTTAAAGACAAGGTCAAAAGTGGTTTTCCATAGTCTGAAGTAATATTTTGAAATAAAGCAGCATTCACGATTATTTACTAGTCCTATACTTACTGTATGTTACTCGTACCTACCATACCTACATTACGCATACCAAGTATGTTTAGTTGATAACTAGATGTAGAATAGCGATATGCTACTCGTTAGTTTCGCAGTGCAACTGGATTCCACTGTCATATGACCTTCACAGTTACCTGATAATCAAGCTCACTGCTCTAGTTATATTAACTGTTTTCTACATCTACACTCTCATAATTATGATTGCCACAAGGCCATAATTATGTATCGTTGAAAATCACCAATTGATTTTTAAATATAAAATTAGCATGACATTTAATAACACAACCAATACAAACAATGAAGTAACATTAAAGATTTTCGGGAATCTTAATGCAATATGCGTTTGGCGTTTTATGGTTTTTTGGCGTTATAATATGAATTAACATGTAGAATACTCTTGTTTTAACCCATTAATGACCCACTACAGGATCGGGTCTCCTCTCACAATGAGAGGGATGTAGGCCTTAGTCCACCACGCTGGCCTACTGCGGGTTGGTGGACTTCACATGCCTTTGAGAACTTTTTTTTTCTTTTTTTTTTTTTCTTTTTTTTTTTGTGAACTCTCAGGCATGCAGGTTTCCTCACGATGTTTTCCTTCACCGTAACAGCAGGTGATATTTAATTTTTTGTAAATCGCACATAACTTTTTTACAAAGTCATTGGTGCGTGCCACTGGGATTTGAACCCGGACCCCTCGATTCGAGGTCGAATTCTAAGCCACTGGGCTATCACCGCTCAGAATACTCTTAATGTCTATTAATGTATTAATATCCAGGACAAACAAATTTAATTCTTTGACCTTACTTACGATTCATTTTACTTATCTTCGATGTCATACGAAAGATGTATAAATTATTACGATACGATGGCTTAATTTGAAAAGATTTCCAATGTTGAAACTCAAAATGTAAGTGAATGATCAACGTACGAGCCGATACCGCGGTTTTGAATAACAATGGTTTTACTCGCAGTTCGTTGGTGCTGATCGACTAGCGAACAAAACAGTAATGTCAGAAGAATCATAGGAAAATACATCAAACATGACGAGCCACGAGTCAGGCTCATCGGTGTATAGAACCGCGATCTTGCAATGATACACCAGCGAGCTTTACTTACGAAGCATAAAACCGCGGTTTTACTCATCCGCCGATCAGGGCCTAGAGATTTTTGAGATTGGTGTGAGTGTAAACAAACAATTTGTATGTGTGTATGCCTTCATATTTTGTGCTGCTAGAACGTAAAACATATTTTACTCTACTATAAAAATAAATTATAATTATTATAAGTCTATTACCGCAAGTTCATGAATATCCATTAATTTAAATTCAAATTACACGTTACAGAGGTGTTTGAATGAATTGTTAAAAACGTAAATATAGTATTATGCTAACTAAATAAACAGCTAAATATTTAATGTGCATTCGTTAACATATTTAAAGTGGAAACTCAGTCATCAGGTGCTATGGCGTACAAATTACTTTCATTTTCATACCTTTTGCATTTCTGTGTCAGTATGGAGATTGGTCGATATATTCATTTGTTTGAACAATCATTGTACACTTGGGTATACCCATACCTAGTAAATTAAGCCGTAAGGTAACCCAACCAAATTTATGTAGGTAATACATTTTCGTTTGCTACTTTTTTGCAATAAAAAGCGATTAAGGTTAGTCTTTTGATGAAACTTACATAAGTACAATTTTTCTTGAGTTTATATTCGGGATAATTAAAGTGAAATTAATTTTCTTTTCTTATTCATAAAAGTATTTGAAGTATAGTGTCTCTAAAATCTTTACACTCTTAGTAAGCATGCGTTGTTATACAATAAGCGATTTTGCTTTAGTATTGACTATGGGCGGAAGTTATTAATAAATACAATATGGCGCCTGCATTTGAATAATATAAAAACACAAGTGAACAGCGGCAGAAACTGCGCAGCTTAGCTTTGTGCCAATGCATCTCAGTTCTGCCTTAGAAAAACATACAAAAAATCGGAAAAATGCGAGTTGGAATGGAACACGCACCGAGGGTTCTGTGCAATTATTGTTAAACACCAAACTTAACTATGCCGCTTGATCGTAAGACGCGGTTATCAACCCAACCGCAAATAATAAGTTTGTAAGTATACCGAAAAAAAAACACTGTTATTAAATCTTATATTTACTATTTTAGCCCTGGAATGTATTATCCGAAGTGTTTTTTGCCAAATTTATGATTAGGTTGGAAGCAATGGGAACTAAAGTGCTTTGATTTTCTTGTAAAGCCGAAAAATATACAATAAAATAATTGTTTTAATGGTCTTCTTTTGCTAAATATGAGCATAAAATTTAAATTTTTGGAGAAACAAATTTCAATTTTCATACCTAGTAAATGCGTTACTAAGAAAAAAGGTCTTGACATATAGACGTACAGATATACAGACCACAAAGTTGTTTCCAAACGGCTTTTTTGCGGTACGGAACCCTAATTACAATAAGATTTTTTGTTGCATACAAATTAGCATTTCGCGGTCCCAGTGACCGTCGCTGCGCACGCGTCGCTTTCCTGGTGTAATATTTTTTTCTCTGCGCGAGTGCGAATTAGTATTGTAATATATGTTAATTTTTGCTAAAGATCCGTACGGGGTTTTTGCCCCCCAGTTAATTCTAGGGCAGCTTTGAGCATTACAGTCTTATTATCATAATTGAGAAAAAGCTAAATAATATTCATGACATGTTAATTTGGCGGTTTATACGTGTTAAAGGCGCATAATTGAATGTCTGCTCGCTCGCGCTGCCAGACGGTAGTTTTTACTTTTTACCGATATGTTTACGTTTTGAGTTATCGACTGTTATGGCATTCGTCTCCTTGCGTCTCGATCTTTTGACGTCATAAACTGATAATTACTTGCACACACCTTTCGTGATCTATCGCGATTCACAATCACTAAAGGTGGTATAACTAATTTAGTGAGTTATCCTTCATATTATTATAAAGATCCTTCATATAAAGATCCTTCATATAAGATATGAAGGATAACGAAATAAGTTCATGTGTTTTAGATAAGGGTATGGTTGCCTGACAGTGTATGGAGCAATATCCCAAACTATTGTTTATATAGTTTGTTTAAAGTATATTTCTCAGTGCGGACAATTATGTTTGGCTTGCAGTGACTTGTGTCCCGAGCATCAATACTATCGTCAAAGTATTCGTATAGTTAACGTGTGTCATAAGTATGGTACGATAATATGTACAAATGCCATCTCTTACCCACATTGATGACACACGTCAACTATATGAATACTTTGTCGATAGTACTGGTACATTAAACTAATGGCCCTTATTGGGTTGCTACTAAATTACCTGTAGGTACAAAATATACAACGATGAATATCTCTTTTATTGTACAAAAGCTATGCACTTTTTGCGCTAACATTAAGTTCATACAAAAATAAAGTATTTCTGTACTTAGTAGGTAAAATTCAAGCATGTCTGGTGATAATGAGCCCGGTACTTACAGCCGTGTTTACGTTCCGTTTTACTGAGTGTGCGTAGTTTTGCGACTTCTGTTTGCGCTTACTACTGACCGCGAACGCGTGTAGGTAAACATCGCAAGAGTCAATATACCTAGATGGCTTTAGGAAACTAATTGGTAGTATATATTCTGATAAATAAGAGGATTTTTATTGAATCGCCGGCTTTTTTTGTATATAGAAGTAGGTACGGTAGGTAATACGGTAAACGGTACCGACGTAGAAAATATTGATTGGAAAACAAATGTTCCAACAAAACAAATTTTAAAGAAATAGGTATCTAATTCATGGAATAATATTGTTTCCACTATTGTTTTACTTTTTTATAAATTTCAATGGAATTACTATAATTTATTCATTATTTAGGACAATGACCGAAAGATGCGTGGCTAATTGAGGTGCAATAAACATATATCAAAAAAGGTATTATTATCAAGAAGTGTTTCCGCTAAATTGAGAAGGTTTTTCGCGGAATCATCACATATTTTCAACTCAAATATTAAATTATTTCAATATTTTACAAAACTCTTTATTTTTAAATATGCCGCAACTTAAAATATTTTTAATTGGATGCTTAGATTAAGCATTCATCAAATAATTTAAATTTTTTATAATGTAGATTTTCTTGTGTTATAAATTAATTTTAACATTAACTATAGATGGAATAGGAAGAACACTGTAGTTTTCTGTTCAATTGAAATTTTTAAAAAAAGAGGACAATCCTATATCGCCAGCCAGCTTTTCGCATTCCAGCGTTCTTGCAAAGAACGTTGTATTTTTTGTTAACTTCAGAAACTATTCGAAAGGTGACCATATCTCATCGCGTTTCAACACACCTGATTGATAATGAGACTAATTATTATAATTAATTATAGTAATACACCAAATTACCGCGCTCTTTGTACCGTGTCAACGCGAACTATGATGGATGGCGTTAATGATCTTGTCCGGGACAACGGTACCGTGTGGACACTACACTGTCATAGAAAGCAGAGTATAGAAGATAAGTTTCTCACCACTTCAAGGTTTTATAATTAAAATCTTCCCATATTATTACATACTAAATTTGGATGGTCGTAGGACAAAACTTAAAATGGACTAGACTTTAAAGGGGCGAAAAACTATAATATCAATAACAAACCAAAATGAGACAAGTAAACCGTCAATGGGACAGCGGTGATAGCCTGTGGCTTAGAATTCGACCTCTAATCGAGGGGTCCTGGTTAGAATCCCAGTGGCACGCACCAATGACTTTGTGCGCAAAAAGTTATGTGCGCTTCATAAAATTAAATATCACCTGCTGTTACGGTAAAAGAAAACATCGTGAGGCAACCTGCATGTTTGAGAGTTCAAAATAATCTCAAAGTCATTGAAGTCCACCAACCTGCACTGCCAGCGTGGTGGACCAAGGTTACATCCCTCTGACCCTGAGAGGAAACCGGACCCTGTAGTGGGTCATTAAGTGGTTACTGACAGTGGGTCAGACTATATCTATGTGAGCGTTACAATATGCGCGATGCGTATTATATGAAGCTTGTCTTCTGACTTCTCTGTGTTTAGTGACGCAGCGGTCATTAGCTGTCTGTTATGAAACGCATACCGCTCTCCGACTCGTGGTATGTGGATATCGGGCAGGCATAATATTAGAAATATTTATACCCACTTTACGTTTCGCAACGATGGTTATCAGGACAATTTTTATCATCATAAAATGCCTGCGAGACTTCTGTTTTGTCGTTAGTTGTTCATATTATCGAGTTATTTTATAAGCCAACGAACGTTAACGTTATCCTTGCGGTTGGTTTTTTATAATAATGTTTTTTTTAATTTTAATTAGGTATATAAAACATATCACGACTTAGACGACCTGAGTGGCGCGGTCAAACACCGGTGCACTACGCGTAGGGTCTTAGGTTCAATTTCCAGAGAAGCAGAGATATTTCTGATTTGAGTGTTCTTGTCTTGTGTGTGTCCAATAGTGTCCATGGCACTCACGACACATTATATCCTAATGTTATTCTATGATTTTGTTAATAAAAATGTTTTTATTTTGTTTTATAATTAGGTACTTATATGTATAAAAAATAAAATGACTTAAGACGACCTGAGTGGCGCGGTCAAACACCGGTGCGCTACGCGTACTTACTTGGGTTCGATTTTCAGTGAAGCAGAGATCTGGGTGTGGGTACGTGTTCTTATCTTGTGTGTATCCATAGCATCCACGACACAGAAAATCCTAGTGTGGGGCTGTATGAGTGAGTATGAAGCGTAAGAAATATATAATGACAATTGAAAACTTTTGGTTGGTGGCAAATGATCGAAAAAGGCAAACACATACAAAACAAGACTATTAACGGCGGTTTATGAGGGTGACGACACCTTTCGGCTACTCTACCATTAGTTACCACTAGATATGTAAAGGTAAAAAGAGATAAAAAGGTTTTTCCCAGCTACCTACATCTGACTCTATGGTAGAGCAATGTAGAGCCCGAAGCTCTATGTAAATGCGCGGGCGCTCCCGCGTTACGTCGCGTAATAGAGCCTCGTGTACCACGCGGTGCACTCCTTTATTTATGTCGCTATCACACTACGCCTTAAGGTACGCCCTTTATAACATACGGGCATCAGAGCGCGGAGACTACTCTTAACTGGTCTTCGATCTCTGACAGATGTTTAAGTGGATACGATGATTTAAACTAATATTAATTATGTTTGCCTTAGATTTGTTCACCGCCGAAATTTGTTTCTACGAGTATGTCCTTGCTTAAGAACTTGTCGAAGAACAAAGGAATTAAACCAAATCAATATAAATGGAAAAAATAAAAAATTAATAAAATCAAATTAATTGCTCAAATTTCGTTATATCCACTGACCCTGTTACTGGCCAGGTCAGGTCAGTCTACCGGAAAAATTATGGTTGAGGAGATAAAGTTGTGAAGTTAACACATCCAATTATAATCCATTTTTTACACTTTTAAACTTTTTTCAATAAAAAGTAGTGGTGGACTACACGAATTAGTGACTACTTGATATTAGGTGGCTGCAACTTTTACCTCATAAAAAACTGTTATTTTTCAGCTTCATAACAAATATGATTGGATTATCTTAATGGAACAATTTCTCCTTTCATTAAAAGACAGTTAGCCCGTGAATTGATAATTCGGCGACTTTTTAAAACAGATAATATAAAGGTATATACAAATAAATCTGACACGCGTCGCGGTCGGCCTCCAAATAAAGTTGCTTAATTAATTTGACAGATTGTCAATGAGAGCAAAAAGTAGAAATGTTGTCTGTGGTTTTTAAAAGTTGTCCTTTTTTAGAATACGGTTGAAAATGTGTCGTCTAAATTTGATATGATGTCTTGTAGATACGATAGCATAATAGTAATGTTACTTTTTTTTGTTTCATTGAATTCAACATCGAATTGAGGGGTCCGAGTTCGGATCTCCGTGGCACGCACTTCGTAAAAATTTCTGTGCGCTTTATTATTGAATATCGTGAGGAAACCTGCATACCAGAGTAAGTGAAGTCCATCAATCCGCAGTAGGCCAGCATGGTGGATTAAGGCATACATTCAGAGGAGACCCGACCGTGCCTATAGGGTCATTAATGGGCTGACAAATAAGTATCCTAATTATATCTAATGATATTCTGCAGTCATATTTTCTGACATTCCACAATGCTCTCTTTCGAGATAATCGCGTATTAAAATGAACACATTTTCATCATTTAAATAAAATTATAAGTAATAAGATTGCAAAAATGTTACCCTTATCAGATCCCTTTGGTGTCATGCAATTATCTATTTAATTCATAGCAGAGTACTGCGTTGAAGTTTTTTGTACGAAGGTGGACGCTATCGCCACGGTACTTGAGCATAATTAATTACTGTTATATAATAATTCCATAGAACATGGCTAAAGAGATATTTCGTGTAGTGTAATGAATGTTTAGACAGTAAAAAAATTAGGCAGTATTTTTTATTGTACAAGTATGTTAGGGACAAATAAAAGTTTTCGTTCCCACTGAACCGGTCTTATTTAATTTTTTATGTCATAGTCCATAGACCGCTTATTATTAGCTTTTTAGCTTAGTTGCTAAAAATTATCTCTCTTAGAGGTCCAAGTTTAAACCCAACTTACCTTTTGTAATGTTCAGTGAAGTGCATTAACGAAAATTAAATTAAGTGAGAAGCCTACATCCCGGAGATTTTTTTTTTAGATGGGCATAGTTAAATTTTATAATAGGCATATAAAAATTAATTAAAAAATAATTAAACCGACCTCAAAAAAGTATGAAATAACATTTGTTACATACTTTTGGCGTACCTACTATTTATTCAGGTTGATGTTTTTGCATCAAGTATTTTATTTGTGTTGAAGTTAAATTTTGTCACCAACCTCTTGTCACCTTTTGTCACCAAGACTTTGATTTTGATTTTTTGATTTTGAAAAAGCACTCTTTTACGCAAAACTAAACCGATTTGGATGAAATAAGGATTAGACTAATTGGATGAAATACCTTAAAATGTATGATTATCTTACAAGGTATAATAATATACTTTTAGCACACCTTTATTTTTTCTCATGGCCAGATGTGTATCTAAAACAAATGAGGCCGGAGTCTCCATAGCACCTAGTATCGTTCCACCGCACTGCGCAGTTCCGTCCCAGCATTAACTTTGACAAACATAGATTTAAAAAAGTGTGCTGTCAGACTTATCTCTAATTAAAGGCAATTTTCGTGTGAACTACACATCGTACGAAATAATTGTTCACCGTAGAGGTTGTATAAGTTAGAGCGTTTGTGAACGGGTACGAACTGTAGGCACTTGTGTGATCCGTTGGTAAAGTTGTTTTAGATTTTCGTTGTAGATACATTGTTACTCACACGATGTCTTTTAGCCCGTCACTAAATGATATACGTTTTTTTATGTCATATATTTATTTGGTGGGAAAATCTTGAGGTCATTATAAACTCAGACAATTCATTTTATTCATTAGTTAAGATAAAATATCCTGTATGAGGTTTCAAGTATGCGTCAATTCATTGTAATAGTTAAGATACAACGAGTGGTTTGCATCCCCGTTAACTACTCAATTACAATAGAAAATATTAAAATCTATACATATAGGCTTACTTGTTTGTCGTCTAAAGTAACTTTTAGCCTAAAGTATATTACGAATACTTTGTTAAGAAGTTATCTATGAAATCTTTAGCACCATAGACCTACGATATAATCGTACGGAGTCATGTAAGCTTAGAGAGTTTTTACCGTCACGTATGATTACTCTATAACTTGCTTATGTATATTCTATGGTGTCCACCATTTTGACGTTTTTGCGGTGCCATTAGCCCGTCTCGGTGGGTGCGCGGGCGCAGATAATTTATCGGCCATTACGGGAAATGGGATTTTTTGATAAAATATCACGTGCTGGCTACTCAAAATAAGAATACTTTTTGTTGTTCTCGAGAAAGACTCGCTTTCTCTTTAACAAAACGGTCTAGGTTTTGGTGTAATGACATATTTGAATTTTGAGTTTGAATTGAATTCATGATCTGATGAAAGACGATTTGTTGGATCTAGTGTCTATTCTTCTTTAAACGCTCTGTAAATTTGTGGATGGATTTGAAAAACTCGTTTTATATAATAAGATCTATGATCTGTCATATATCTATTTATCACGATTATTTTTCTTTCACTTTAAAAAACAACGAATAATGAACCTAGAGAGATTTTCGACACCACTCTTTTAAAATGTAATTTTTCGCTAAAATTTCTATGAAACTATTATACTGAAATTAAATGACAGAATGAAACCTGCCAGATCATTTAGTGCCTTTATAAGAAGGTACTATTTTATAGAATCTATAAAATACTTATAATATAAATGATACTATTCTTATGATGGGAACCAATTATAAATTTCATAGATATTATAAAGATCTAACATAATAATTCCTATGCAGCCGGCATATTGGCCAATATATTGCAAGAACCGCGATATTTCACGGTTGTCAAGCAACCGGTAACCAAGATAAACCTTTAATCGAACGAGCAATTAACCAGGGGTTTTTCTTTTGCACTCATGTATGAAATAACCCTTTTTGTATCAGCAATTGTGTACGTAAAGTGAATTTTGTGGTTACACTTTTTTCTATGATTGATACCCGTTTTGTAATCAGTGATGGAGTAGACACGCAGGATTTTTATAAATAGATGGTCGCCCTCCTAAGTCACCGAGGGTGGTGATAGCTCAGTGGCTAGGATGTCAGTGTTTTATTCCAGACCTCCCGATTAGAACGTACTTTGTACTTTGTTTTATTAAAAACTTACTGCTTACTTTGTTTCATTAAAATATTTTCTACGTCATTTAACGAATTTAAGGATTTACTTAAAACTGTGGAACTCCACACAGTTTATTTGTCACAGGCTTTTGTCGTTCTCTTAAAAATGATGCGTATTATACTGCGATTTTAAGTTGTTGTTTATATTTCATAGTCATTACAATTACGCGGACTGTTACAATTACCTAACCGAGGCATCCCACAATCGACAAGATAATACCTGAAAAAACCAAACAATGGTTGCAATGACCATACTTGTCGAGTTCACGTTATTTTGTAGCGAAGCCAATGCGACCGGGCGTTGGCTCCTCGCCGCCCGTATATGGCGGCAAAAAACCGCCGATAGCCGGCAAAAAGCTAATTACACATCTTCATTTGACCGTAGTGCGGTGACGGTTTTTGCCCGTTCCGGACGAGCGGCGCTCTTGCTGGGAAAATGTTGCGAAAACTGTGACCGTCGTGTGTTTATCGATGGTAACGATTATGTTCTTTCACACAAAAACGGCTGAACAGATATGGATAAAATTCGGTATGCATATAGTTTATAACCTGGATTAGTAATTTTCATCCCTTTTCTCACTCTAGATCAAGTTCTTATATCCACGTGGACAAAGCCTAGGACAAAGTCTAGTCAGAAATACTTAGGAATTTCGAAACAAGTATTAGATGACGTCTTTATCACCATTTCCCCCTAATTATAAACTTAAATTATCATGTTAAATCTCACACTTGGATGTTAAAAGTTTGATAAGATTTATTAGATATTATTAACAACATTCGATTAGTTTCTTATTTCAAATCATTACTTTAGATATCACCTCCATTCCTAAAATTATTATGTAGATGAAGTAACTGCGATTAAAACAAGCAAATACATTTATTTTTACTGAAATCCACGTTACGTTATTTAATAAGATGTTATCTACATTGGTAATAAAAAAACATAAAAACATTATAGTCTGGCGTAAAAACAATGTTCTCTACCTAGTTAGATAAGTTTATTATTGTTATATTATAAAAATGATACTTTATTCTTCGAAGGACATCACGGGAGCCATCTATACTAATGATAAAACTGTACACTGGCTTGTATCTGAACACGGAAAATATTGTTTGGTAACGATCTTTTATGGTCTATCTTAATTTTTGTAGGTTTCTTTAGTTCCTGTGTACTATTGTCTATACAATATATAAAATATTGAACCGAATTAAGGGTGTAGTCATTAGTTATTACGTAAAATCTAGCTGAAAATGGTTTATTATGCCAATATAGGTAACTATTGTCATGATAAATCATTAAGTTGGCTCATGTCCAGAAATGAACTACAAACAACTGAAAGAAAGGAAGTTTTTTGTCTGAAATCTGTCGTGTTCAGTGTTCATCTTACAGTTGTGGTGAATAGCGACATGCTACCGCCCGTACGTACATATCTACGAGCATGGCTAGTATAATATAAGTAGGCGTTTAGTATATCCGGTAATTAAACGCATGAAATAGATAGGCGTTAGAGGTCGAAGTGGAGGCACTAATTAGGTAAATTAAAGGCTAACCACAGGAAGACCTTGTCAACGTTAGTTTCAATGCAAATAATAATAATTATAATGAAGTGAGAAACGGCCAGATTAGAACTGTCCAGTAGATGCTGTCCTCCCGTCATACTACGATAGGGGCGGAAGTTATCTACCAGAGCACGGTTCTTAAAAGTTTTTGGAGCCTTAATAATCATAGAATGATTTTATTTATCCTCTTTTATTTTCATTGGTAAACTTATAATATAACCATTAACCGTACGCTTTTAGAAAGTTTATTATACCTACTATGGTTAATATTGTGCGAATCCCTTTCAGAGGCTAAGGACCAAAGATCCGCAGAGCACATTTTGAGTGTGGCTGTATTAGAGCAGTGTTTTTCAATATTTTTCATAACGCATCAAATAGGTATGCTACCTTCATAATTGGTGGCTTGTTTATCATTTAAAAATACCACAACGATACATGTTTTTAAAGTGATACAGTCATTGTACTCGTAGCTCGCCCGGGAAGGCAGCTCCTAAGCCGTCGTAAAGTGAAACGTTCTACATGTCATATGCAAGTAATGCAAGGGGAGGTATGTTTGCCGGTTACTTTATTTGACGCCAATATCTCAATCCTCGTGAGTAGCAAAGCACCCGCTACAACCTCAGATTGGACTTTTTCTCTATTTGAGGTTGGATTTCTCTATTTGAGGTTGGATTCAGTATTCAGTGGCTCCTTAACATTAGGTGGCTTGCATACCCTTTTGAAATTCAATTGCCATCAATACAAAGTATGTAGCTGTTAAATAATCCTATTTGAAGTAAATCCACGGCCTGTGATCACCGTTTAGGCAGCCTGCATGTTACCTGCATATTTATACTAAAAAGCACATTATTTATTTTAATTTCAAATTCTTATGAATACGAGATTAATTTTATATAAACTCTGATCTTAATCACATTATGCGATACTGAAACAAAAACGAGCAATTAAAAGCCGTTTTAATTGAAAGATATGCAAACATTTTATCGATAGTGCAATTATTATCATCCATTATTTTTTGCACCAACTTCCTTATTATTTTACTGATATTTGCATTGTAGTATGCGCAATATTATTTTATACATATCTGCAAGTTTATTATAGAAGCATATAAATAAGTATTGATAATGGTACTTAAGTTTTCAATTGTTTGTGGTCTACCTTATTAGAAGAAGGCACCAGGCACCCATAATTTATAATCGTTGCATAAACCAACTTCAAACTTCAACTTCAAAGACCACCAATATTTTTGTTCAAAAATACTTGCTTTCTCTGAGACCCATCATAATTATCTATTCATGATACCTCTACTTTTTGAAGCTATAAGCCGCATAAAAACCTAAATCAATAAAATGGTATAAGAATGGACATACATAGAAATACCCACATAAAACGCTTGCTCTATCGATTCTGGTAGAGCTAGCAACAAACACTCGACCCGAGGTCAAGTATTAGCATTCGACATCCAACCAGCAGGTGGCACTGTTTACTTCAACACATAAAACTAAAACATAAAAAAATCAGCGACCATATAAAACCCGATACCTGAACTGGCCGGTACTGGGCCCATTAGCTGGGAATTTCACAATTTTTGTATCTAGCTGAGTGTCGTTATAGTGAACGTAGCCAATAAATATAGCACACTATCGACTTGATGATCCTACGCACTGGATACAACGGTATCTGATCGGGCGGTGCACACGGACGGTTGAAACGCAGCGTTTTTAAAGTCCAACTTCACTTTATAGCAACACAGACTTTATAGGACTGTAGATGACTGTCACCAAGGGTCAGTATCTTTCCCGCCGCATATCTCATATATGAAAGACGCGTGTTTAATGAGTAGCAGTTAACGAATTAATGACTTAACAAACGAGCGTGCAAGTAATCCGTTGTCTTTATGTTTAGAGATCGGTAAGTTCATTGTAACATTTGGTACTATCGGTGTTGGTGACTATGGCGGGTTTTCATTGTGAAATTTAATCTGTTTCTAAAATTAACCCCAACCAAAATACAAGAATTTTGTTGGTTAGTTCTACTTCGTGATTGTCGAGGAAGACCATCTAAAATTTGTATCCAAATCAAAAGCGCCCGCCCGTCTACGTTTATCAATAAACCCGTCGACATTATGAAAGAGCGCGCAGCGTGCGTACGCTATCACGCGGGACTCCAATGAAAACGCATCTTTACGAGTCCCTACCACGATCTACCTAAAACGAGCGACGACCGACGCTGATAAACGGAAAACGATCTCTCAGGCGTATGCTTTTTTATCGTAAATGAGTAGCAAACTGGCATAAGGCCAACTAATGTTAAGTGGTGACTGCAGCCTATGGAAACTCGCGTCAAACGTCAAATACACGAATAGATAGGGTAAAAGTCCTATCTGTGGCAGTTTCACACCCCGGCCGAACTTCAATTCACAGTTAATTTTTTTATGGAGGAAGTAAAACAGGCAGACGGACTCACGGTATACAATTGAGGTATTTAATGTTGTGTGAAAGTATGACTGACTTTGACCTTTGAGACAGACTTTGAGACAAGAAAGGTAGAGGCCAAGACAGCTATGTGTTTATCCAAATTAGAAACTAATACGTTCTTTGCTCTAGAATCAAGAAGAATCAACTTAATTACTCTCGATACAGTATCTTATTGTTAGTAAACTGTTTAATTAACGGCGTTAGTGCCAGGTTTTGTCTGTCTGCGCGTCAGTCGTTTAGACTAACGATGGGATAAGTCAATAAAAATGGTGCTTAACTTCGTTCGAGGCGCAACAAAAAGTATTAAATACCCTTCTCATAGCTCATCGTAGGAAAATCGCAGCGAATCAATGACTGTTTTCGCATTGTTTGTCGCGGTAGGTATTGATTGATTGGAATTGGTGATGAGTGAAGTGACAGTAGTGGAAGTGGACACAAAACGTTGGAGGTAATATGTTTTACATGATTTTTAAAGGTACTTAAAGTGCGTTAAGTTAGGAATTTAAAACACGAAATATATGTTTTTTTTAAAACCAGGATTTTAGTATAACTTTCTACCAGTAGGTAGGTAATGCTTTTTTAGTGAACTGACAATAATTAAATTGTTTTTCTATGAATTATAAGAGAGGAGATACCGGTCTGATTGCGATATGTTGCTACACCACAAATTCAATTCACAATTTTTAAGAACCCGAGGTCACTGGTATGACTATAAGCCTTAAACTAAAGCCTTCGTTGACTATATTTTTGGGTTCCATTTTTAATTTCAGTCTCATGGCGAGACTGTTTCAAGTATTCTATGTCTCTAAGCTTCTGTACCATCGGTACTCTGTGTGTAGGTGCGAAGCTTGTTTTTGCGTATTGATGTAACATTGACGGCGGCAATGGGGTTATGCGGTCTGATCCGCCGGTTCTCCCACTCGGGTTCCCACGTGCGCCTGGTGTGCAGTTCGATCTTGATGTCGTGTAACGCTAATATCGAAATTTAATCGATTTTATAAATAACGGAATGTTTTCTACCAGATCAACATTTAAATGATTTAAACAAGACTTCAACCTGTCACCGTAACGCATTTAAACCCTTTTCTGGGACGCGGGATGAGGCTGGACTCCTACCGGCTACTAAAGCATCACGACCCTTTAGTTCTTTTAAAAACTACACCTTATGCAGTTAATCCAAAACACAAAAACAGATAATAAATTCGCAATACAACAATGTTGCAACTCAGTTCAGTAACACGTATGCCATAAGTAACATTGTTGTTTTACTCGATTACGTATGAATTGCGCGGATATGACTATTGATTTAAATCAATTGATTTAAATCAGCTCACTTATCACTAGTAATGAGTATGTCCGACTGCCATGCTTCACACAAATTGTATACACTCAGCTGACCAAA
Organism: Erynnis tages; assembly: GCA_905147235.1. Taxonomy (NCBI): domain Eukaryota; kingdom Metazoa; phylum Arthropoda; class Insecta; order Lepidoptera; family Hesperiidae; genus Erynnis; species Erynnis tages. The sequence goes on along the minus strand of LR990076.1, from coordinate 12,943,380 downwards.
AACAGTGTATGCGCCAACGAAACACACTCAAAAATCGACTCTATTTCAACTATACAAGTTTTAATTTTGATTGTGTTTCTAAAAAGTGTATATGCACATGTGTGCTAGGGTGTAAGTAACGTGTTAGAGCACGCAGTAAACTAATTCAGCATAATGAATATGTCAAACTGGGCATTAGGTTTATTTGAGTTGTGATACATAACCTGGAGTAGGCCGTGGATAGACGCTATTTACGGCATAGTTCGAGCTAATTGTGGCTGCAATGTAGTATTAAAACTGAAAGCTACATATAAACAAGTTAAATTCATAAATAAAATATCTCATATATATCTAATTGATAGAAATATGTGCGTAGGTACCTATACAGGCATCTGAAACGTTTCACATTGACACGGTTGGATTTGTATGAAATTTCGCAAATGTGATATAATTATTTACCTTATTTAGCAAAGAAAGCCTGTGAGAAAAAGTTAGGTATAAAATATATCTACTCCAATTGATGATCAAACTAAATAGCTATCAGCTGTCTGACTTACAACTACTAACCTTCGAAATTGTAAACATTAAACAATAAAGCTGTTTATTTATTATCTTTTTTACATAATTAAAATAGACATTGCATTTCCTTTCACTCCTTAGCCAAAATAAGTTCCGGAGATAAAGAATTTATTTATTTATATTTTGATCAACACCTCTGTAGGCTGCGAAAAGTCCAAATGGTTATCAATTACCGTCAAAACAATTCACACGATCTCAATTATCAAATTACAATACAAAGTAAGAACAGCGATCATTAAGAGGCTGGTTAATGGCTTCTTTCGACGGATTCCAAACGACAACCATTACAGCCGGAGTGTGGCCCGCGACCGTAGCCTGGCCCGTGGCTTCTGGCACTTGGCTTCTGGCTTCTGGCTTCTGGCTCGTGCCATGCCAATCATCACCGCCGCCGAACAAGTAAAAAATCTCACACGTTACAATTATGACGCGAGAATAATGCCGAGAATTTATTTGAATTACAAATTGAACACACACCAGACAGTTTTAGCGCGGAGCGAATAAATAATTTGATATTATGCAAAGCGATGATGCCTCACTTAACCGCCGCGGCGACCTTGACATAGACCCATAAATAAGAATATCTTAACCGCTCATACATATGGACGGCTCGCACACTCAAATATGGTAAGTGCCGGCTTATGAATAAATTTTATTATTTAAAAGTCAGAATGTTCATTACTAAAACAAATACTCGTAAGCGTAGTAATACAGGCTGCTCCGTTTCGTTTGACGAGGTCCTGTCGCGCGAGTTCGAACGTGTCGCGCGAATGCGTTCGCGACTTTTTCCATTTATCGATCGGAGTGTTAAATGTAACGTTCAAGGCGAGCGGCTGGGTGCGCCCACGCTCGTCCCGCGCTCGCCGTGACGTCACGCAGCTATCTGGAATACTTGTAGAACAATGCCACAATGCCACAGTGCCACAACGCACAGCCTCTATCTACTCGTACCTATTGGAATCGGATTGCGCAATCGCTTATAACGTCTCTATTCTGAGCGTTGAGTTCGTATTTCTAAATCGCACATATCTGTCGCGGAATGCTCATAATTCGCGTCGTAAAATTGCGGATCTGTTGAGTAACTAGGAAGTTGATTCGCCTACAATTTAATATCAGCTTATTCAGCGAACCATAACATCACATTAAATGCAGGATATGGAGTTCTTTTTTCGTGTAACGAGATTGCATTAAGCCAATGTATGTACAATCAATACCGAGAACAGAAGATAAGTAGTAGAAAATCGTTGCGAAACTTAACTCTAGGAAAATTGTCTCTATGTCAGAAGCGCTCGACATTTCAGGCATTTGGGAAAGTTAACCAAACCCTTAAAATATTACCGTAATCCAATCATCATTTTAATGAGAACATGACCTGAATTAACCGCTAAACTATTTAACCGTTGAACTTACATTACCTCAAATACCTTTACCTGAAGCCCTATTCATTTAGCACTATCACCTAAAGACCTCAAAACCAACACCCTGTGATCTGACCCGAGGCGAATCACAGCGCAACATTCCGACAATAAAAACAAGACAACAATCGTGTGTTTCCATTAAACAAATTCGTGAATACGTAATGCGGCTCAATGCTCGATATTAATATTTATACGCGCTATTTGAATAGATCGCAGATATCAGTCGTTAGCGGGCTTTCGTACACTTCGTCAGCGGTCGTCGCGCTCGGGAATATGGTCGATCGTTGGGAATTGTTTCGTTTCGTATACGCTGTCTCAAGATGGAAACTCGATAGTTGAATAGATGATTGCATGGGCATTAGTAGTGTTGTTTGATATAAATTTATGAAATAGTAATGAGGTTATTGTGGTCCAAAATTCAAAATTTGTTCAATTCGCAAAAACTTGAACACGCATCGAAAGTCATCCGAATTAATTCAATGGTTTGAACGCCACGATCCTCTCTCAATAGATATAATTAGTTCGTTAGTTTATTTTTTACTTATAATTTGCACACACGCCTTTTTCATAAACAGAGTACTAAGACTAACGATTTCATTTTTTCTCCGGAAACTACACCACCCAAGACACAGCAACATTGGTTTTACGTTAAGTAGTTCCTCTACCCACAAGTTTATAGTCCTATAAAGCCTTAAATTAACAACTCAAACGACAGCTGTTATCTGAATTAGTTAATCTATCACCCGAATTACGTATGCCTTCATAACGCAGTCGTATCTCCACATCTCACGTGTGCTACCGCATTATATCAACAGGAACGTCATTCTATTCAAGTGACGTCTAGTGAACTCTAGTGGGCGGATCACTCATTATGGATATGTAGAGTTTAATTAAAAGGCGCTACCTGATATTAGAGTTCGTGTGTGATTCTTTTTAGATGTTTTTTTAAATGGTAGGTACAGGAGCTACATGTTTAATAAAAGTAACGGTAGATGTTAAATGGCATACAAATTGTATCTATCATTGAACAATTTAGTTTTAGATTAAAATTAAAATAAATAATTTTCTACAAAAAGAGACTTGGTAGTTTTTTGAGTACAAACCATCACCACGCTTTGTTTGGGTTTTTTCATCCTTTCTATAGTTCTTATATGTACTTATTTAATTTCAAGTTGATTTTGCATTAAGAAAATCCAATGTAATTAATTGAAAAAAAAATTACACAATTTTTTCATATAAATTTAAAATTTTAAAAGGAATTACACAAGGAATCACTATTATAACAAAAATTATTAATATTTGTTTTATAATTACAATTACACAAGGAATCACTATTATAACAAAAAATATTAATATTCTTGAATAATATTGGCGGAGCCTCTTTACTTCGTGACGGAACCAACTGAGCAGGTTCAGCATACACTTGCCTCGCTTTTTAATATAATTTCATACATTCTACAATTACGCACTCTGTACTTACTGTTATTGAAAACGTGTGTATAATTGAGTAAATTATTTAATTATATGTCATATTATCTGTTCCTCTCCTCTGCAATTACCCGGGGTTTGTTTTGAAAGAATACGTTTAACAAGACGGTAACACACTACTGTTGTGTTATTAGTTACATTGTTGTTTACACAGATTGTAATGAAAAAACCAAGCTTAATGGTTGCCGGACATGGTACAGGAATTTTACTGAATGTTTGCAAAAAACTTTATTAGTTCTTGTTCTTTATTCGACCTCAATAATTTTATGGTGAAGAAAACGAACGGACAACTCAGTTATCTACTGTTATCTACTGGACTGTAAGTCCAGGGCGTTACATAAATACAGGTTGCTACGTGCTCATATTGCGGGTTAGGCCTCATTTCCTTCCTTCCTTCCTTTCAGCCCTTGGTATTCCACTGCTGGACATGGGCCTCGCAATGTTACGGAAAATTCTCAAGCGTATGCAATGTATGGATTTTCTTAATATGATGTTTTCGTTCACTATTACATCAGGTCACATAATTATGGTTCTTCATAAAAGTTGTATAACAGCTCTCTTTAAAGTCTTTTCTGGTTGCCCGTGTTAATAGGCGATGATAACTACTGATCATTAGGTGGATCGTTTTTCTGGTCTTTTTATAAAAAAAAACACTGAACTAGGCTGATTGTGTAAAGAAGACACATTTCGGTAAAGGTATAGAATTGCACTTCATTTTTAGTGTTCAAACTCTGGCTAAGCGTTACATTGAACTAACAACGCGGGCATAAGTTCACGTTCCGTTCCGTTCATAAAACGTTTCCCTCAAAACAAAACGTCACACTCACGCTTATAATTATAATAAGGTATCGCCTCGTAACGACAAAAGGAAGGATGTGTGTACGTGTCCTACAAAGACCGGGATGATATTATCCGCCTATCCGTATTTGGAGCGACGCCGGGACCCACGACGTGTGTAGACTGATGCCTCTGTATAGTGTGTGTATAGGAATGTCTGTTCGTGTTTTGTGACGGTTAAAAAAGCCTAAGACGTAGAAAGTGTAGTTTATAGGTAACCGTTGTGTGCGTTTAATCCGAGGTACGGTGTCTAAAGTTAAAAACCTACATAAAGCATGAGATTTTGATTTTATACTATAGTAGGTAATTGAATAATGAACGAGCACACAGGCTACCTGGTGTTAAGTCGTCACTGCAGCAAATCTTTGTGGGTGCTTTGTTACTTATAGGGACTAAGATGTTTGCCTCAATATCTCCATCAACCATACTTCCCCAGCCTAAACACAAGACATGAAGGATGTGGTGCTGTACGACGGGTTAAGAGGCTGGCGGTAAGATACCTCTCCCTGATAGCAACTGTATCTATGAAGCATTGTTATGACAGAAGCGTTTGACATTTCACAATCGCTACATACACCTCATACTGAAATGCAAATCAGCACTTGCGATAGCATCTCAAAAGATAATTGTAAGGAACTCATAAATAGCTGTAGAGATTTCAGCAACAAGGCTCGACAAAGCCGTGACATCCACACAATGACGAACAGAAAACTAAATTTAAAATCGACTCGCATAACATAATCAGAGGCTCGTTTATTTCTAACGTTTCAAACAAATCCGTTTGTCACATCACTAGTGCCATCTTGTCAATGCAGGTGTCGTCAACCATTTGTTGACGACGATAGAGTTGAGGTTCCAGTAATTGGATAGTGTTGTGAAGTTGTCGGGTATGAGATCCGATTAGGTCAGATACGATAATGCTCATCGACAATGGCGGGTATCGAAGACATCTCGGCGACAACGTCCGTAAATACAGTGGTTTATTGTGGAACTGGAGATTAGGAACGGCGTCGTTAGTCGATGTCGAGTCACAGTTCAAATTATTGATTTTTTGGAAATCATCCACAAAAAGTTAAGTATTTTATCCCGTTTTCATTGAATACATAAAAAATATCTCCCGCCATGCTACGTAAACGCCGGAACGTACAAAATATTCATTTTAAAAAAATCAGAAAACTTCTCGAGATGAAGGCCTTATGGGAACTTTACATACCTTCGAAAACATTTTTTGTTAACTCGCAGGCATGCAGGTTTCCTCACGTTGTTTTCCTTCACCGTTATATCAAGTTATATTTAATATCCCTTTAAAGTTATTAAAACCGCACAAAACTTTTTATGGAAATTTATTGATGCGTGCCACTGGGATTCGAACCCAGACCCCTCGAAGAAGATCCGAATTCTCAGCCACTGGGCTATCACAGCTTAGGGCCGGTACCTAACTGACTTATTTATCCATGTACAATATACATCCATGTACAGAGCGGTTATCAGATAAAACTAATGAATAACACACTCGAGTCGTCTCGCGGTCAGTACCTATATCTTTCTGATTGGCTGATAAAGCCAGTGGTCCCGTTGCGTGTTCCTTTATCAGCTGCCCCCCAATACAGATAACAGGTGCTTTACTGCTGATAAAACGAGATTTGAAGATTCCAAAGTAAAGTTAATTTCGGGTTTCAAAGAATAGTCGTACATCATAAATAAAATTGATTATTTCAATTTACGTAAAATTAGTTTGGCGCTGATGTTATCATAATTTTAGATGATAGAGCCATAGAAGTCGCCCGTGACGGAGCTTACCGCCAGCCTCTTAACCCGTCGTAAAGCAGCATGTTCTTCATGTCTTGTGTTTTGGCTGGGGAGGTACTTTATTTGAGGCAAACATCTTAGTCCTCATGAGTAGCAAAGCACACACAACCTCAAATAGGATTTTTTTTTCTCTGTTTGAGATTGGATACATTCGTCCTTGTACTGCAGTGATCACTTAATCGGTGGCTCTTTTTCTACTCAATTACTGTACAGATGGCCTTTACTTTACTTCAAAGACTTTCTGTACTTACAAAATAAAACTCCAGCTATACAACGGGAGTTCAATGGACATAATCTTATCAGAGTGAGGTGAAGTCATTCAACGTAAAACTTTTAATTGCAGCAATTATGTGGGGGAATTTATGGCAGCATTGGTAGCTGTTACAGAGGCATTGTCTTCACTTCCCACGGTTTGGGACACGTATCGCGACATGCATCTAGATTTCGGAAGGTTTGACCTTACCGACTTGACCTCTGCACTTGCTTCCTCGAAGACTTCCGTAGGCTTTTCTAAGTGAATTTTATTTTGATTTAAATTTGGTGTTTTCAATGGTTATGTATAAGGTATCCTGATAAGTGTAAGGTTGAACGCTGACTCCTTATCCGGTTTGTGTTCCTGCTAACACGCATACTTTTTCTTCTATATTTCAAATCCTTTTATCGATACAAAATATTTATAGGGGGTAGAGTGATATTAACTCGCTCAGGTTACCTTACCGCCAGCCTCTTAACCCGTCGTAAAGCAGCATGTTCTTCATGTCTTGTGTTTCGACTGGGGAGGTATGGCTGCCATAGACACTTTATATGAGGCGAAAATTTTCGTCCTCATGGGTAGCAAAGCACCCGCACACAACCTCAAATAGGATTTCTTCACTATTTGAGGTTGGATGTGGGTCCATGGGCTGCAGTGACCACTTAACAGCAGGTGGCTTGCATGCCCATTTGATACTTGCCAGTAACCCATTAATGACCCACTACAGGGTCGGGTCTCCTTCTCGCAATGAGAGGGATGTAGGCCGCCGTCCACCACGCACCACTACTGCCCATTGGTGGACTTCACATACCTTTGAGAACATTTTGTTTTTGTGAACTCTCAGGCATGCAGGTTTCCTCACGATGTTTTCCTTCACCGTAACAGCGGGTGATATTTAATTTTATAAAGCACACATAACTTTTTTACAAAGTCATTGGTGCGTGCCACTGGAATTCGAACCCGGACCCCTCGATTCGAGGTCGAATTCTAAGCCACTGGGCTATCTTTTGATTTGATACTTAATTACTATTAAAAACAATTTTAACCCGATACATCTACCGAGAACTTTCAAGTGCCCCGTTCATTAACACTATCGTCAAAGTATTATTACGGTAAACATTAGCCATTAGTATGAGAAAAAGACTGCATCTTTATGCCTTCCCATACTAATGGCACTTGTGGACTGTGCGAATACGTCGGCGATAGTGTCCATGCTTGGTACAGGTGCATTTAATTGCTACTCAATTTTAATAGAAGAATAATACTTTAATCATTTTAATAACCTTAACAATATTTGAATGTCACCCGACTTAGATCAATGACACTGGAAAAAATGAAAAGTTTTGCCCAATGTTATGATACGTAGATAAGTATACGCGTATGTACGAGTAATACAGCGTTATCGGGATTGCATCGGCATTGTTCTGCGTTCCCACGTGCGTAGTAATGACCTCGTCGCTACCAGTATTTAGTATCGAGTATTGTTGTTGTATGAGTGGAATTTAATTAATGTAGACAGGAGACTGTCTCTAAATGCCTGTCGAAAACAGGTTATAGATAAATTGGGAACTATTCGTCGTGCCGCTAAATTAGCAAATCTTGAATGGATACTTACAGTGATCAATGCAATATTTTTTACCGAGCTAGACTAATACCTATATATATCTCAAACAAGAAGTTTTAGAATTTGTAAATCGTTGTTTTCTAGTAGTTAGTTACTCTTCTAAGTGGGGAGGTGTTGTGTAGTCAATAATATTAGTATGAATCTGTGTGTAGTGACATCTGTCAAATAAGCTTTAGCTACTGTCACTGTCTCGTCCCTGCCCTTCCTAATGTCTCCCCGATACAAGTAATGTGTGCCTCCTGTAACCATAATATAATAAATACATTTATATCAATAAATGTCTATCAATCTATCAAATATATAACAGGAGGTATAGTCCCAATTAAAACAATAGATAGCTGGCTGATTTCATTGCTTTACAGCGAATTGTTAAGGCGACGGTAAAAACAACTAAAATCTATTATTTATAGACACTGCTCACTATTCTTTTCATTGTCAGAAGTAGGTACACAAATGTAAAACCTACTTATCAGTGACTCACTGCAGGATCAGGCCTTCTTTCAAAAGTGCCATTAAACAAAAACATTTAGCAGTTATTTATCATTTAGCAGAACCACAGAATATCAGCAAGCGATCTCAACCTTCATCGATGGAGTACGCTTCGGAATGTGGTGTTTTGGACAGTGAGGAAGCGACTTGAAGCGGCCGCGGCCGGAAGACATACAAGTTTTATACAAGGTTACTTTACTTCCATCCGAGTTTTACCTACAGTAAATGAGTAGTAGCGGTGATAGCCCAGTGGCTTAGAATTCGACCTCGAATCGAGGGGCCGGGTTCGAATCCCAGTGGCACGCACAAATGACTGTAAACAAGTTATGTGCGCTTTATAAAATTAAATATCACCTGCTGTTACGGTGAAGGAAAACATCGTGAGGAAACCTGCATGCCTGAGTTAACAAAAAAAAATGTTCTCAAAGGTATGCGAAGTCCACCAACCCGCAGTAGGCCAGCGTGGTGGACTAAGGCCTACATCCCTCTCATAACGAAACGGAGACCCGACCCTGTAGTGGGTCATTAATAAAGGGTTACTGGATAAATGAGTAGTAAATGAGCAGCTTTATCCATATAACTTAGGAGTGAATACGAGCTACATCTCCTGCCTCCCGTGATAGGGCACTAAAAGGGTGTTCTAGATGGTGTAGGATCTCCGGAATGGCAAGCGAGAGAACCAGCTAGCGACATAGGGATAGCTAGCAACATTTAGCACTTTTAGCAATGTCTGCAGCAATTACTTGTCTGCTTTTCTTATATAAATGCTCCAGAAAAGTTCTTTGTCAACTTTGGCTCGGCGTCTCCTTGGATCGTCCCGGGCGGTCCTTCAGGGTTTCTGCTACGACTGTCTCGTTTCTGTGGCTGCTAGCAGTAGCCAGGTTGAAGTCCTCAATAGCGGCTGTGTTTGCATCAATGGCCTGTTTTATGAAGATTGCGATTGCGTCCTCACTAACATCCGAGTAGTAAAACCCGAAGACCGATTATTATTACAAGCTTATCCTCTTTGACTAATATGACGTTGACTGATCAAGTGCGCTTCGGAACGTAGTGGTGTTTTAGACAGTAAGGAAACGACTTGAGATTGCGGAAGAGATGTGCGTTACTCGTTTGAAGGAAGAAGACATTTCCTCTTCCTTCAAACATTTCCTCGAAGACGACGATTTACGAGGTTTTTAAGGAACACGCATATTGCTTATATTGCTTGCTTATACAGCTGCTTAAGTAGATCACAAACGATCAAAAAAGTTAAGCAACGTCGGGGGCGGTAAAATCTGTATAGATGACCGCAATGGTGAAATATGCCCGCTACCGTGCTGCAGAGGGCACGTTAAAACGTTTACAATGGGAAAGTTAAAAAAGGGTCACAACAGCATTTTTTAAATTTAAATTCTTTATTAAAAAATATTGTTATTACCGGTAAAGATTAGAGCTAGACTATAACTGTAATGTCCGCGTGCGGAGCGCGCAAGGTTCTTCCTCGACTCGATTGAGTCGACGAGCGCAGAAAAGTGAAATATTATTATACGGGTCTTCCTTGTTCTAGTAAAATGTTCACTTTATGTCGATTTGGCGTGCATGTTACCTCAAGCTCACACTGTCACGCTGTCACAATGGTCTACATCCAACTTTATAAAAGAAAGGAATACGTTTATTGTTGACTGTTACATGAGAAAGATGTTACAAAAATTTATAATAAGTTTAGAACAGTCTACCCTATGCGGGCACACAATAATTATGTCTTACATAACTAAAAACTTAATTTTACATTTTATGATTTTATTGCTAAATTATTAATTTTGTTCAGCAGTCCAAATTATTTATTGATTTTAATATTTTACCTATTCTTACTCATAGGCTATGCAATGTGCCACCCATTACTGGGCATATAGAGAAAAAGCCGGAGGAAAAGCTCTCGACACAGTTTTAATTAATTAATTTAGTTATTTATACGCGCGTTACTACATTCCTTCTTATAATGGTTTATCTATAAACATGCCCTATATCTATATGTTTATACATATAGGGCTGTGATAGTGTAGAAATTGAAAGAAGCGTGTTATTGCGAGACTTACAGCCGCGCTCGGAGATGTGTAATGGTTAGGTTAGGTTAGGTTAGGTTAGTATTCACGTGGCTCCTTAGTATCTAGAGGTTTTAAAAAATCACTCTTAGAGTCAAAAGAGATGTTATAACGGATGTTTACGAAGAGTTCTTATAGATTACTTATGAAAATTTAGTTTATATGGCATTTAATTTGTGAAATATGTACCTATCATGTAACATACCTAGGTATTAGATTGTTTTATCAAAAGTGAAATCAACACCACTCATTGGCGTCATGATTCATAAACTAACTCCAAAAAAAATTGTTTATCAAAACTTAATATGGACCTAACTAAGACTTTAACACATGTTAATATTGCCACATCTATCCATCTAATAGCCGAACTAAGATTATTATCGGCCAACTCTCAAGATTTTTTTCCTCAAACACGTGCCAATTTAAGGTTAACTCGTAACAGTATTTCATAATGATGGATCTTGCGTGATTATCAACTTAACTATCAATTTAATAACAATTTTTTGCACATTCGCTATAAAGCTATTGCCAACGAATTTATTGGCAAAAATATCCAATTTAGTAATTGACTACGTTTCGATGGTTGGTTTCGAAATATCTAGAACGTGGAGTAAAAAGAGGTGAACGAGTAAAAACATTATTTATGTAAAGATTTAATCTCTTTATGAGTTTCAATGAATGTTCTAGCAATGAAGCTAGTTTAAAAAAAACTTCTCGTCGCGATGGCACCATCTAAGAATTAAGTCGGTTGCGCTTCATATTCTTTTATGATCACTGTTCTTGTTTTTCTTTTGTGTTCTTCTTTTTCTTCCTCTACGTCATCCAGTACTAGCTCTTGAATTGACCGTGAAGGCTTCAGCCATCTGTAGCAACCGTTTACGAGCTCCAAACTCCATCTTACAATAGTCATTTTCCTCCATATTTCTCGTCTTCCGATCTTCCGTCACTTCACTCCCTAATTCTAGCCTCAAAAATGGACAACAATATAGTCATACATCATACATCACTGCTCACAATGCCGCAAAGCTCCTTATGAAGTCCACCCTTTGAACCTGGATCAAAATTAAATAAGGCGTCATCGTAATCCAGGGGCCATCAATCGTCGTCACAATGGATCGTCCCCTCACTATCGACGGACAATAACAGCGAAAATGCTAATAAAGTTCTCAATGTATAGTGTCATATCAGTTAGGATAGAAGATCTTTCGACCGTATAACTTACCTCAGCACGAGTTCTGTGCCCAGAGCATAAACAATGTTCATTCAACACTATCGTCAACGAATTCGTAAATTTAATTTTATCGGGCGTTAGTATTGGAAGATGTCGGACAGACTGACATATGACTTAGATACTAATAACAGACGTTTACGATATTGTTCATGCTTACCACATTGGAGTTTTTTCTATCAGTCTCTTATTTCTAATTTAAAGCAATAAATAAATGGATTGCAGGTTTCATCAAAATGATTCCTTTTATTATTAAGACGTGTGACATTTATTTTTAAAGCACACCGAACTGTTAAGAAAATCATTGATGCATAAACCACTGGAAAAAATTTAAGGGAATCAGACCGGAATGGTGAACTTTAAAGTCGAGTAGACAGGAATTTAAAAAATAATAATTTGTGGTAGATTGATTTGGGAGATCAAATAAAAATAACCCGGAATTCGAATCTGTACTATAATTTATCTACTACTATTCTTGATATTAATTTTAAGAAGGGAATATTATAATTACCTATTAATTCTGGTTTTGCAGTAGGTTCGACAAGAATTACCCGGAATTCGAACCCGTCCTATCTACCTTTGACATTGAAAAAGGGCTTATTAATTCTTGTTTCGCATTAGTTTCGCAACAGGAAGCATACCACAAGCAGTTGAGAGCAGGCAGTCGATAAACCACAGTAATGCGTAATGAATATGCATCTAACGTCAGTAGCAGCTGACGTCTCCATAAGACGTGGAACTTTATTCCGTCTCCATAGCACGTGGAACTTTATTCCGAAGTGGGGAAGTGAAATGAGCAATGTGCATGACAAAGGTCAGGTGACGACAGGACTTGTCGCATCGTCGACGGTTAGAGAGAGAACAATTGACACACTTTCGTGTAAACCATCGTGCTATGATGTGCTTTGAAATGTTAAATAGGACCCTGGCACAGTAACTTGGAGTCGCTACTCTCAGTTAGGAATTAAATAGGTAAGTAATTACTTTAATTCATGACGTTGGTAACATTCAAAATCAATCTAGAAACAATTAAAATATTTAATTTTATCTCCTTCTAGGCTAATAATAATAATACGGTTCTAATAATAATACGGTTTATTTTGGGTCAATCCCAATCTTATCTGAAGTCATTCTTCATAATCCAAAATCAATTGCTATAAAATAAGTAAATAAATTATGAAACAATTTGAGTAACGCATTCGCATATTATATTCCTCCCCATTATAATGAGATGAAGACGAAGATCAAAGAAAAGTTAAAGTCATTCCACTTATTCATGAATTCTAAAGTTAAATCGTTTTTCGTTACCCACTCGCAATAGAACAGCCAATAATGATTCATAGACAATGACATGTCAAAGCGCGTGGATCTCTCTTGAGTCATCGTCTAACTACCGATGAATAATTTACCGCATTGTGATTACGCTGCACGAAATATTGATGCTTTTTTGACAAGAAGGGAAATCGGGATATATCATGTCTTGAAGACATATTTACAGGACTTGCAATAAATAAACATATCTTATCTTCTAAGACTTGCATCGAGTTGGTTGAAAGACATGCTAATCTGAGGTTATGATTAACGAATTGTTGTAAGATCAATAACTGAATTAGGGGAAAATTTTACCAACGCTTTAGATATACTGTGCAAACGATGATAAAAGTAGTATCACTACTTTAATAAAAAAAGTATAAAACTGCAGATTCCTAGATAGCATAGTATAGAGACAGTATATTATGTTAGAAGGTCAGTAGTAGAATACTAGAAGAAGGCTAGTAGTAGAAGGAATGGTCATCTACGGATGACTACACTACAATCCCGGATCGCCACAATAAGTAAAAGCCACTACACTGCTCGGAAATTGACCATCTTACCACCACAATTGACCACGTTTAGGTTAAAAATACGAATTAGTTGTGAACCAAAAAATCTTTGTATAATGCCTTTTGTTTTTCCATAAAAATTAAGGCTAAATATTGAAACTTGTTGAACGAAACATGCAGATTCAGTAACTAGTTCCGTTTAATCTCGTAATGTTTAAACCGCGACTGGTAACTACGTTTCTATTGATATAGATTACTTCAACCGCATACGCCTCCAGCTCGCGTCCTGCCTCGGCAGCCAACAAGGCGGACAATGCGCTCCTGTCATAATAGTGATCGATGCACCGATGACATCCGTGACGTTTTTAAAATATAATTTAGAAGAATTCCAGGGGGTTTATAAGCTTGGTCCAGAGAGGGAGAATAAGTATCCTAGGTATATTATACTACAGGATATATGCAAACTAATAGTACTAATATAAATGTGAAAGCTTGTGAGGATGGATGGATGGTTTGTGTTACTCTTTCAATTAAAAACGGCTAACCAGATTTTGACGAAATTTGGTATGCACGTAGTTCATCGAGCCTCGAGCCTCGAGAAACATATAGGATGCTTTTTCTTCCTCTCTGAAGAAGCCGTGGGCAAGACTAGTCAATCATAAGAAGCACGATTGCTCGTCCAATCGTGCTTCTTATTGCAATGGATAGGTGTAATTAAAAGGTGATAATTCTTTAGCAGTCGTGGGTGGGTAATGGATGCGGTTAGTCAAGATATTGTTTGAAGGGGTGTCATATGACTTGATGAAACGCATTGTATTGTCAGTGGGCCATTGTGGCGTGTTTAATGGGGCATCACGTTACATTACTGATTCAGAGTGACTGACGTATATGAAAGTAATTTTTCATATTTAATTTGTCATTTGTTTATGGGTGGGTAGGGAGATGTTGAACCTTTACTAATTGTACATAAGTTCGCATTGGAACGTTGTACGTATGTTAAAATGACCCGAGTATGAACACAATAGTCAAAGTTTCATTCGTACGTTTAACATGAGCTATTAGTATGGGAAGAGATTCTATCTTCTCTTCACACTAATGGCTCACGTTAATCGTATCAATACTTTGACGACACTGTTCATGCTTGGGGCATAGTAGCATTGAAAAGAAAAGAAAAGAATACGTTTATTGTTGACTGTTACATGAGAAAGATGTTACAAAAATTTGTAATAAGTTTAGAACAGTCTACCCTATGCGGGCATACAATAATGATACACTTAATTTCAAATATATAGATATCTATTAATCTTAACAACTTATATAATTTTTAGGTTTAATTTTACCGCGAAAATTTACGTAAGACTTCAAAAAGCCGGACTTATAACTAAGTAGGTATAAAGTTCTAAAACGCCTATAATATAGGTAATGATAATTTAAATATTATCTATCAAAATCGATCTATTAATGTGGTCGCGACAATGGAACATCCATACCCACTTACAAACCCACACACATTGAGTAATGATACCCCCTTTTTGGCTCGCCATGATTCAATAATCTGACAGAACATTGATAATTATGTGGACCTACTGGACCTTCGAAAAAGATCAAAACTACAAACGTAGTTTTGAAAAAAAGCCACGCCACTAATAAATTTTAAAAACATAATTTTATATTCATTAGAACGTTTTAATACTATGGTATTGATTTAAAGCATTAGACATCCAAAAGATACTAAGTATCTATATAATTTAATTAAGTCCTTATTATTTCTAATAACTTTAAAAATACATACGATCAACCTCTCAGACCGGACTAAGTATCAAAATGTAATACAACCTATAATTCCCACAGCCGACCATTAGCTGAGCATATAGGCATTGAACCCGGAACCCCATATATGGCGGTGCGCCACCGAGCCGTGGCGTCATGCAAACGATACACCACGGTAGATTAGGATCTCTTCTGCTAATACTTGCTAATAACGAAATGAGACGACGTATAGTTATTTTACGAAATTTCCTACATCCTACCTCCACTATGCGGTGGTATATACGCGGTGACAGCGGTTAATTCTAAAACAAGCAAGGAAGTTGACATGTCAACTTACGTCTTAGTTTTTTGGAATTCACTCACATTTTTGGAACGGATTCTCCTTTAAATTGACTCTCCATTATTACATAGGTCTACTCATCAAACATTCCTCCAATCAAAACACAACAAAACTTCAAATGTGACGCAATAAAACGAAAGTTAACGCTTCCGTGTTAGTTCTACTCATCAAAACCATTAAGCATTTAAAAACGCACAAGCGTCGATAATACTCAGCGATTAAACCATCTGCAAAACAACTAATCGATTAAAGCAATCACGTTAGAAAATCGAATAATTACTCGGAACCAGCCTACCGGGGCATCGAGTCACCTTTCTAAGGCGACCTTGGGCAGTCAGCGACGGATTAGTCGCGGCGACAGATCGCGATAGTGCGGCCTACTTGTCGCTGTCGCCGATGCAGGTGCGGCAAGTAACGGCCGATTATAACATTAATAGCTAATACTGCGACAAGGGTAACTTCATACCCGCTGGAAAGAAGATTGCTTGCTACGTAACTTAAGTTCAATCACCAACAGTTGCTTGGTGGACTACACAAGTACGGATGTCTTTGATAACAGTATGTACGACATACAGGAATACAGCTTTCTTCATGATATTTCCCTCCATAACAACAAATAACATAAGGCGTTTATCTCAAATTAACAACTTTAAATTGCTTACAAATCGGTAGCTGGACAAAGAAATGTGTTCACAATACAAATACATAACTTCTTATTTTTTCCATCACGTCTAAGATAAGATAAACGTAACTAATAAATTAATTCAATATTTCTCTACGACACGCATAGAAAACACTTGTAAATTCTGAACTTTAAATGAACCTTTACATTGAGCCGTCATAGCTCATTCAATTCATTTAACTATAATTAATTAATTATTTATAATTTTATATCCTTTCTTGTAAAAATTTGCAAATGCTTTGTGAAGCCTTAAACTAACCCATATTCGTGCAAATAAACGTTTTCGTGTTTGTCTTAGTATCTATTCATATTCTTCATAAAGGTTTGTTTACAACAATTCTAATCATATCTACCGCTGACCATTTATAGCCGTAGACAGCTCCTTATAGGTAGATTTCGTGCTCGTTTTCGGCCGAGTCGCGATAAATAAGGCGCAATCAAATAAACTAGGTGTTTATTGTTGTCGCATAGTTGCCGCAAATCAGGGGATTTCCATCACGAGTGGTATCCGACACTCCGATAAGGACGCTCGCTCACACCCACCACTTGTGGCTAGTGGTTTAGATTCAACGACCACAAAACCTAATTGACTAATTGATTGAGTCATAGTTTCTACCAAAAACAATTCAGTGAAAAATTTGAGGTGAGCGGGATGGAAAAGAAAAATAAAGCATCGTGATTGGTCAGTTCAAAATCGCGATATCCCATTTGTTTCGAAATAGTGACCTGACCACTGTAAGATGAGCTCAGATAAATTTGGTAACAGCCATGTTCCTACTGACATATTCAAATCCTAGTTCCGATCTAAAGAGATGTACACTGGTCAATGAACTGGTCGGTACTAGCATAGATTTCGCGCTCTTTATCCTGTAGATGAGACTTATAAGTCTAATAGTATGGGGCGTTTATTTAGCTATGTGGTCGTTGTTTCAGAATAGAGCGATTGTGCCTCGCTCTCTTAACTCACCGTAAATTAAATTGTTCATGGCTCATTTCTCATTTTCAGAGGAGATCCGACCCAGTGGGACATTCATTGTATACTGTAGCCATAACTTAAAATCGGGCTGCCCGTTAGCCAATAGCACAATCTATTTACAATAGAAATAAACAGTTAGTTGGAATATACCAACCGTCGGTGTGAGCGTCCCTAGTCGATGTTTACAAGATATTTTATGTCCTTGTTTGCTGGTCGCCTTGACGACTGCACCCGCGGAGTATCTATTAAATAGCTACCTACAGCTAGCTTGTCGAGAATGTCGCCGAAACTCTGTACACGCCGGATGCCTTGCAACTATTCGAGTTTACTGAAAGTTAGATTATTTTTAAGCTTATTCCCGATATCAGATATTGATTCGTATTTGCAAAAAAATTAAACGTCATAATAAAATCTAAAACTCGAAAACGGCTGGACCGCTTTGGCTCATTTTAGTTTTGATAAGTTTGTATAAGTCCAAGGAAGGTTTATACAGTAAGAAAATCTTAAAAGAAAGCGTGAAAAATAGTAGAATTTTCTATATTTGGCTCTCTTTGCTTATGGGCGGGACATCATTTAAGAATTTATGAAAAATGGGGTTAAAAAATTATATTTACGCCTGTTTGCAAGGTGATACTACCTGGGCAGTAGAGCCCAGTAGTATTTTCTTTAGCTGTATGTAAAGTGCTATAAATTTTGTTATATAAGAAATAGAAATGAATGCCTTACGAGTAGTACCTACCTATGTTCAGCGTTTCGCCCTCTCGTGTGTTAGACATCAACGCGCGATACCGTCGCGATTGAAACAAAGGAAAATTAAACAATTTATAGGGATAGCAAACTTTGGAGGCCTAGTCTACAAATTTGCCATTATGACGTCAGTCCAATTAAAATCCATTGATACTTTTTAAATCTTAAATTCGTAATATACTATTGTACATAAATTAATAATGGGAACGTCTTCGTATTGGTTTGGTTGTCAAGAAAAACCTTTTATTTAAAAATTAATAACCAAACCAGGCCAACCGTTTTGAACCGTTATGACTCCATTGAATTATTAGATAACGAAAACTGTCAAATTTGACTATCATTGGATGTGAACGTCCATGGGCTGCAGAGACCACTTTACATCAGGTGGCCTGCCCTTCACTCAATTACTATTTAAAAAAATATTTCGAAACAATACAGCAGCCTCAATAACAATATTATTTGAAACAGAATTATAAAATGATTTGTTGGTAGCTACGCTGTCGCCGGTGGCATTGAGGCTTCGCTTGAAATATGGCTCTGCTCTCAAATAGTATGATATTCCTGTTTTAGTTACTAGTGAATGTATTGGAAGTAACTTACAACTAATATTAGGTAGTTTACATTCAACTCGGCAAGTATTAAGTTTGAACCAATTATAAATATGTTTCAATATATCATTTGTACAGAAATGTGATGTCCATTTTAATTAATTTCATGCTTAGTTAACAATCATTTGCATTTATAAATAGCTCATATGTGAGCAACTATCCTGAAATTTTCAACTGAATTGTACCACATTTAAAGCAAATAAATAAATAAATTTTACGTTTTTTTTCACGAATAAAAGTTGAAACGTCTTAGGCACTGAAAAAATCCAATCAAGCAAAATGTAAAATCGTCTGGTATGCAAAATTCATATATATATTGTATCCATGTTTAATTACAATTCACAAAAATTTTACAATATTCCCAAAATTTATAGACATCAATGTCTAAGCTAAAAATACATAAGTTCTAATTGTGCTTATACCTACATGTATCGTATAACTCATTCGTACGAGTTATTCGTAAAATGTCATTCAAAGAAGGCCTCAAACAATACACACAAATTCGACTACCCACAGCCTGACAATTTGAATTCAATAAATTGCCATCACAACTTTGGCTGCGACCAATTTATTTAACGGCTTACAAAGGATCAGATAAAGCCATACAACAAGTCGAACGGCATATCTCACTCAGCCAAACCCAGCAACAAATATTCGCTACTGGTCTTGTGTAAAAAGATTACGTGCTAACATACCTGACGCCTCTATCGAATCTAACCTGAAGCACGATTAAAATGATAATCACTACTTGTGTATGCGAATTCGTAATGTTTGCTTCGCGTTTCTACACTCTGTTGGTCATCCATTGCTGGTTTTGTTTGGGCAACTTTATTTAAAGGTACTGTAAACGAGCAATGGGTTGCTATATAAGATGTAGAGTGGGAAAGGTTCGTTGTTTGTTTTAGTTAGATCGTGCACGTTAATTGCTGTGTATGATTGTTGTTATTTGTTTATAGCCGTGTTTTTATTGTCAATAGATAAGATATTACTCTGAATTGTGGTATATTATGGAGTGCTTTGCACGTGGTAAGTATATGCATAACTTACACGTGTTTTGTAAAGTTCGCTTCAAATTGTGGAAAAGTGGATTACATTTAGAATTTGTTGGGTAAAATATGACATGTAATAATATGTTCAGAATAGAATAGGTACGATACTTTGTTGCTCACTTAATTTATCATTTTGTTGAAGTGTTTATTATAATTTCTTTCTCATGATATGAATGGAAATATACTTTTTATATATAAATTATTTAAACGTCTAATTTAAAAATTTCAAAGATCTTCATTCAAGCAACACTTCAATCACAACACAAGAATTTCATTCGTATTTCGACTACTTGGCCTTGGCGATCTCTAGTGTAAATTAAAATTAAAATTACGAGTAAAAATACAATAATTGATTTTAAATTTTAAATATATCAATTATTTGAGACTACAAAAGTTGCTATTCGCGCGTAAATACCGTCAGCTCAGGTTTATTTTCGTCGTCAGCGTAACATGTATATCGTTGTCAGTTGTCAGGAGAACTGCGTCAGCGTGAGGCGCTGACGGACAGGTCGCGGCAATTAGACGGCCCGCTGATTAACACCCACTAACGAACCTGACTGATAGCGGGATGTTTCGATCAATAGTTTTTTAGATTTTTTTATAATGTTTATTTTCTTTATAATAATTTTATTTATTTAATTGTATTTTATTTTCGATCAATGATGCTTTTAAAGATATCTTTCGTTTATTTATTTTCTGTGTCTTATTTTCGATTAATGATGTTTTGTAAAGATTTCTTTCGTTTATTTATTTTCTTTTAATATTTTTTTTCAATCTATTTACAACTGCAAATAAACATCGTTTCTATTCTTTTCTATTTTATACCCAAGAAGATTTTTTTAAATTTATGATTTGCTATATTATATCAGACCCACAGTTGGCCCACTTGATGAATTA
Source organism: Erynnis tages (assembly GCA_905147235.1). Lineage (NCBI taxonomy): Eukaryota > Metazoa > Arthropoda > Insecta > Lepidoptera > Hesperiidae > Erynnis > Erynnis tages. Next base: position 12,922,706 of record LR990076.1, on the reverse strand, counting down.
AGGGTTGTACGGTCGGTTATTAATGGGTTATGAAGATATTTTTTTCTATCTTACGAGTACTTTACTAATAAGTACCTTACTTCGAGTAGTAAGGAGCACCGTGTTCTAGTGTGAATCCACCATTGATCATGCCATTTTCCTAGAAGCTCAGTTACTAGTGGCACTAATAGGTAATTGCTATGTTCACGCGAGTTTAGCCATTTGTTCTAATGATATATAATTAGACAGATTAACAGTACAGCATCTCTGCAATCAAGGCGATCGAATGAAATGTTATCCATTTATTTTAAACGACTGTTTAACTATTTTTTCCTAGATTTCTTCCTGGTTAAATTTAAAAAAATGAAAATAAATAACTAACTATTTTAGATACTTTTTGGATATTTATACAAATAACTTTTTTAATAAAGAAGGTAAAATATGTCCGTTTAAAAAATGTTATTAAAAATAATCAGAACAAAAATTGCTTTTGTAAAAATGAATAAATAGGCAACCTAAAAGAGTGTATTCAATTACAATGTTTGTTATATTAATTATTAATTTTGGGAAATTAGTTAAAATCTTCTATTGAATTGAGTCTCAATTTTGGTATTCCGCTATTTCTTTTTGTATTGCTAGATGTTAACATAATCATCATACGATCTGTTATAAACTTTGACACTAAGCCAATAAACGTTAAAATAGTTGTATCGAATTTCTAACAGTTTCTAAACATAAAATATAATAGAATCTAAAATAATTATGCAAATTACAATATCTAGAATATAAATTTCAACTGTAGTCAAAAAATATGCTGGTCTTTTGTTATTATTTTAAGATGTTAGCGCCTTTTAACATTTAATTTCTTTCCAAAAATTTCATTTATCAAGTTAACTTAATAAATAATATGATACGTAAATAAATAAATGCGATAAATGTGTAAGTGTGTACATAATAATAGACACATTTTAAATAGCTAACATTGTAGAGTATCGTGGATGTTTTTATCCATAATAATTCATATGATTATTAGATACGTATGTCAACGGAACAGTATTTAGACTTCATTTTCTGATGAAATAGATGATAAAAATGGCAACAAGCCTCTTTAAGGCCCCAGTCTCGTTAAAACTTGTATTCTTGCGAAGTTTACGGCAAACAAATGTCTTATTTACATTATTAAAAAAGAAATAAGTAAATAGTAATTTACATTAGTTTAAAGTGTAGAATTAGTAGTTTATGAAACTATTTTTTAATTTGATTTTGGTGCTTTAAATAATAGCTTATTTAGGCGTTAAACATGCCTCTCATTAGGTCACACGCGTAAAGGGTCCTATTGAAGCATCTGCTACGTAAAAAGTATAACGAAATCAAAAAAAATTTTGAGGTAACATTTAATATTTTATTATCGACAATAATCTTTACAAGCCATTTTTTTTAGAAATGCTTTTATTTTCTTATTCTAAGAGCTTCAAAAGTTGCCATTTCATAAATTTAACCACTGTAAATAATATTTATTTTCAATTAGAAATAAAGCAACACCAGCTTTCTACTGAGAACTACATAAAGATCAACTATTTTTCTGTAAATAAATAATAAAAAAATAAATAAAACAATTAATATTAACATACATATCAATTATAGCAACTTATACACAAGAAGCACGTAAAAATTGCTTCAGTTTCGCCGGGATTTCTTGGCGTTCAGACGTGCGCAGTGTAGCTCCACGTTACTTTGACCTCTCGCTCGCACGGTGATCTCTTTTCCTCACGTTGCTCTTATGGACTTATGGCACACTGTGAATATTGCTCTACTTAAATATATTTTTGTAAATATTAGTGGTTACTTGTACAAATTAGTTTTACTTTTTAATGCGTATTAATAGTTTAAGTGTATTGTGTAATTAAATTTGACTTTTTATAAGTGGTTTTTTAAGAAGAAATATCCTCGTTTGTTGAAAAAAAAATAAGGCAAGAATCGAAATTATGAAAAAGAACAGACGTAGCAGGTAAGTTTAAAAATAATGTGATGTATGTAATAATTTATGTATGTAAATATAGAGTAAAATTTTGTTTTAAAGGTTTTTGGCCTCAATACAATATTTATTCTTTTCAGGAATATCAGCACCACTAATTCTTGTGATCAACAACCGATGTCAGATATAAGCAATATTGTGTCATGGTAAAATTTTCTTTTATTATATTTGCTAATTAAAATATACCGTTACATGGACATTGCAATATTAACTACTTACATACTTTATATTTCAGTGATCAAAAGGACGAGCCACAGTGTTCTACAAGTATTTTACTGGCAACTGATAAGACAAAAAATTAAAATGAAAACATGGTACGTATGCAGACATTTTTGCAATAAGCTGATTTACACTATTAATGCATAAATATTCCTTTCAGAAATTGTAATTTGTGTAATTTGGTTTCACAATTTCTTAATTTAACTTTGCATATTTTTGAGATTTTTTAAGTTCGAGTGTAGCGGTTATTTTTAATGAGTCATTTGAATGTATTATTCCTAGAAAAAAGAAAAGAGATCTCATTGAACAATTTAAATATGAAGTGAAACCAGACACAAAGAAATTTCTTATCTTTTGTTTTCTTACATCTACACAGGTGTTCAGTAATCATAACCATTTATGTATTAGCTATGTAGATACTACCTATTTGTAGGTAGGTAAGAGTTTTTTATTGTTATAGTTCATTTCAAACAACATGCCGGGATTTTTATTGAGGCAAATTTATTGCTTTTATATGTTGTACTGTTGCTATAACGACGAAGTTTACGTGGTCCCTTCATTGTCATTACATCCTAAATTTCGTATTTTGTTTTTAAATTGCAATGTAATATTTATGTGCATAAACAAGTATTTTCAGTATTATCATGTTAAAAACTAATAATATTATTAATTTTCAGGTCAGTAAAAAATGTCGAAAAAGAAAAACAACTAGTAGTGGATTACCTTTTAAAAAGGTAAAAACAAAGTTAATCAAAATGAAATAAATAAGTGTGTATACAGTTTAACTTGTAAAAATGTAACTCTTTGCATTCTTCATTTCAGCGCCAGCGATTACGTGAAAAGGATGAGTGCTACGAGTTCAAAACGGAACGTGAAGATATTCACAGCAAAGAAAAGGATTTTGATTTAGAGGGACGTAGAATTGTATCTATTGGATACCTCTTACTTTCTCTGCAATCGGTTGCTGATCACAATGATAAATCATTTGGATGCAGGTTTTCACATTTAAAATGCACTGGTGAAACCAGAAAAGGGTTTATTTCAACACTGCATATGAATTGCCAACTATGTTATGCAGAATTTAATATAAGTACCGATGATCCCAATGCCAATTACAATATTAATCACGGTATAGTCGCAGGCTCAATCAGTATCGGTTGTGGCCTCGAAAATTTAAACGAATTGGCTGCAAACACTAATATACCTGCTATTTCAAAACAATTGTATAGTAGAACAAGCCAAAATGTTTATGACTGGTTTCATAAAACACAATTGACACAATTTTATTATAATTGTCTGTTACCAGAGTTGATTGATTCGCGCCTTGAACGGGCTATGCCGATAAAGGATCCCCATTACATAATAGAAGCAATAAAAAATAAAAAACAAAAAATTGTATAAAAAGTTAATTTTATATTGATATGCCAAAAAACTTATGTGAAATAAATATTTTTTCGACTTCTTTGAATACTTTTATTTTTTTCTTACTTTTATTATATAATCTTCAATAAAATGAACAAAGAGTTAAATATTTTTATAACAGAAAAAATAAATTAAATAGTTCGCTATACATTTAATGAAGTAGAGTAAACTTCAATGTAGTCTTAACAGCACGTGCAGCGCGGGGGGAGCACCACTTCTAAGGGACTGGAAAGCAGTTTTGCGCATCGAGACGGGAGCCTTAATAACGCTACATTGTATCGTAACATTTAAGTTTTTATTGGAACACGAAATTATGCCGTCAAGTTTTCAAAGTTGACATGGCATAGAAGGGTTAATTCGACATTGTCTACCTCTATTATAAAAAAAGTATTGAGGCAAGAATGAGGTATTGTATTGCGAAAATTTATTTGAAAACCAGCTACATTATATAGAATAGAAGTTTAGGATACCTGCGAGTGCATTTATTTAGGCCATATCATATTTATTTCAACTTGTTGTTTACTTCACGCTGTTGTTTACTTTTTATAAACAACATTCTGTTAGAATTTAAATCTGATGATATAAGGATTGATTGAAGATAAATCATCAAAACTGGTGAAAGGTACAATCTGAAAAAAAATCTGAGAAAAAAAACAACAAAGAAATATTTCATTAATTTTCAAGTTCCAATCTAAAGTAAGTACTCACTACGTAGTATGTAGACACTTATCTAAAACAACGTAGTCCTTGGGTACAACGGAATATCTTATAATTTTTAACCGCTCTTTTGCGGTTAGCGCCGCAGGCTGAAGGCTACCTTACAATCGTCGTTTAAAATTAAAAACGGCACACTCATCGAGTTACCCATAAACGGGTGACAGATGAAACAAAAAGTCGTAAATAACGCATCCCTTATATCGAAATTCAGCCAGTCCTTTGTCCCCCATACGTCGATCAGTTGCCACACTTGCCATGTAGGGTTGGTGACGTCACGCATTGTGATGATAAGGTGAGGTCATTCACTCGTGTGATTGATGGGTGGTACGTGGTGACGCGTCATAGTTTCCTCGTTGGTGCGACCAGCGACCACGTCCAGCTACCGATTGTTCTGAACACCGATCGCTAAGTATGCAGACGACCGCCTTTTGTGAGAATTTTGCTTGCGTTGGTTTCGAGAATTCCGGCATAACAACTGGGAAATTGCTTGGTGTAAAAATAGAAAGATTGGTTCTTTAAAAAGGCCTTAAAAAGAACTCTCCTTCAAAGCCAGCAATGCAATCTGGTGTTGTTCTAGTGTTGCCTAAAAAGAAATAACGACTACTAACCATCAAGTTGCTCGTTGGCATAAAAAATATACTGCTTTCCTTAATTACTTTATATTAGAGAACATTTTAATCATTTGAGTCTTGTGTTAAGGTAGGTGAGTTTGTACAGATATCTAGAAACAGAAAACTTGATCTATCGGGCCTAGATTTTTTAATTACGGAGCCTTTCTCTTAGGAAAGATAGAATGGAAAGATACATTTGTTGTTTCGCTAATTTTTATGAGAAGCACGTGTTAAAATCTCTCCGTCGATCAGACATCGACGGCTGATGGCGGCAATTATCCTCGAACGGGATAATTGTTTATCGCGCCATTGCCACGCGTCGGAAATTGCCAGCATTTCCAATCTTGCAAAGTATTTGCCGTAGCTGTAAGATAATATGGCAAAAAATTACCTGCTCATTATTTGGTTAAAAAGCTTAGGATGTTAATAATTCGTCACTTTTTGTCAAGGTACATGCACGTAACTATCAAGTCCTTCCTTTCAGCCTTTTGCTGGACATGGGCCTCCCCTAATCGACGCCACTCCATCCGGTCCTGGGCCCTTTCAATCCAACGGTTGCCCGCTGCCTTCTTCAGGTCGTCGTCAGTCTACCTGGTCGGAGGGCGGCTTGTTCTCCTTTTACCCAACCATGGTCACCGTTCGACGACACTTCTTCTACGTCGATTAATCAGTCCTGCGAAAGATGTGGCCAGCCCATTGCCATTTTGATACGCAAACGTTGAGAGCTATGTTAATATATAATTACTCGGAAAATTTGATGAACCAAGTTTACTTGATTACAATTCTAAGTGTAATGAATGTAGTTAATTTAATAAAAAATTGTAGGTGGGTTCATAATGCCTACTATGAGGCAATATTTGCTATCAAAAATTTGCTACCAAATTAAATACGTGATTTACATTCATCTTGACAACATCATAACTTACCCTAATGGTCTCTATTTAATCCGTACGAAAATTAAATTCATACTAATGACCTGAACTCTACTCAGTTTTTAATCGGCGACATTCTTCCTAGTATTTATTAATTTGCTAGAAAGTGGTTTATTGAATTTAGCTAAAATGGCCGAAACCAGTATATCGAGAGGTCGCAGTTGCTATAACAGCGGAGTCAGGGGTCAAACACTAGTGATGGGAATTTTGGAAGGGAAAAAAATTCCCAATGTTTTGATAGCTTAAAGTGAGGATTTTTGAACTCTTTTTAAAACAGTTTTAGGGCTAGCGCTATTTAAGCTCTGAGCGAGGACTCTGAAGCACAACCCAACATGCTGCTTAAATGCGATATAGAAGAAAAAAAATATATCATATCTACAACTTTAAAAAACATTTAGTTGTAGGTACCAAATTTAAACAAATTAAAACAAACCAAATTAAAACATTTAGAAAGTTATTCCTGTAGAGAATAAAAATAAGAGAGATGAGATAATAGAATTTGAACTTTTATAATCATCACTTTTTTGAGGAAAACTTTATTATGAGTTTCTTCATGTATCTGAAGATGTGTCTGAAGATTGACATGAAGAAACCCCATAATACAGTTTAACATTTTAACAATTAGCTATTAAAATGAAATATCAGGTATCAAAAGGTTGTAATATGTTAAAAAAATTCCCGCTAAGGTCCCATCACTATTTACCGGAATTATTATTTTTTGCGAAAGCCCGAGGTGAGAGTGAATCTGCTCGCAACATACAATCATCAATTATATCGTTCGTTATTTATCGATTGGTTTATCGCATACGATAATTAACGCTTACATAAACACGTCGCTCTTTCAAGTTTCTAAAATTGTTTTTTAAAAATTAATTGGAAACTCGCCGTTTTTGTTAATAAACTTTATGGCGAGTAAATAGGTTAAATAAATTTTATTTTTAGCTTGTAAGATGTTTTGTGTGGTGACTTATTATGTGGATCATTATGTTATTTACTTTATTTACTTACCTACACTACTGTGTAATTTCAATAAATAAATAATAAATCAATCAAGCCAAATGAAGTTTTCATTAAAAGACTTAGAAATATTAGATTTTTTTTCTAATATATTTGTGTTTTAACCGAAGAAATATTCTGAGGACAAGAGGCACTGTTACACCCAAGTATTAAATAATTTATATAAAAAAGTTTCTGTATCAAACGGTTTTACTTACAACAAAAAAAAAATGATGTAAGTTATGTACTAAATGCTAAAAATTTTCGGTAAGTACTAGCTACCAGATCGCACCATTCTTCTCATCAATCTGGGGTAGGTATTGGTCAGACAAAATATAAAATCATTGACTAAAACAATTATAAATTTGACCCAAACAAACAAGTAAATAAACAGGATAAGTTAAATAAAATCGTTTTATATCCTTATATTTGACAACCACACATTACGACAGATTCAGTTGCTCGGCCGGTTGTCAGCCACTTACGACGAGGCCTAAGGATTAATGTAGTAGGTACCACAATAGGTAACATACTGAGTTTCTGTTTGACTTGTAACACCTAGGTACTGCAATTTCACATAGCAACCTGTGGAATGCAACGGCTATATCGGGACACGCAACTCATAAACAGTGATTAACTCCTGGCCTTTCACTGGTCTCACTTGACATTTTACGTGTGTTCTTTTGTCGCATACCACCAGCCTTCGAAGACCTCCTACTCCCCCCTTAGCTCTCACGTAGAGAGCAAAGAGAGGTTGGTTGAAGCCATGCGAGGGGGCAAGTTAAAGTGGTCGTACGCAGTCGGTACACAATACTTGTGAGACAATAAGAGCGTTGAATATGCATGGTGGCATCGTGGCAATTTGGAGCCGTCTTCTAATGACAATGTGACAAAAATAACACCTCTACAATCTCGCACTCGGATTGTGTACCGCGCGGTTTTAAGTTAAAGTTTTGTTTTGCTGTGTAACTTACTCGTATAAGGTCTAAGATATTTGACTCTTTTTCAAATCGAAATCTTCTGAATACCTAGACTCAGTCAATTAATAACACAATTAATTATCAAAACACTTCAACCCATATTTAGGTACTATCCAACACCATATTTAGGTAATCGGCTCTCTCTGTGTGTTCTACCGACTTTACTTTGGTGAGTGCTCCGCGGAGCTATACGGGATGATGCCGACATCGCCCTTTCTTCGCTACACCACCCGCCGGAGACTGAAATTCCACCCTCATCATCTGGATTCGTGGCGTTCCTCCACAGTCCGTTTTTCACATACGTTTTTGCCTCGTACATGCAAACTTTGGAACAGTCTTCCGGCTGATGTATTCCCGCAGGACTATGACATGGGGTTCTTCAAGAAGGGCATAAAAAAAGCTCTCCTTCATAGCCGGCAACGCACTGGCGACTCCCTGGTATTGCACGTGTCAGTGGACGACGGTGACCACTTACCATCAGGTGGCCCGTCTGTCTATTTTCTTGCTCTATTTATAAAAAAAATATTAAATGCATAAAATCGTAGTAGTTCCTTAATGAAAGGTACTATTTCTGGTTTTATAACTTCTGAATCCAGCACATTCTTCTGTTCTAGTAGAAAAGATGCCTTGGATAAACATGACTGGGGTATTTTAATATAGTGGTAGATTGAACACCTTGATTCTCTGAAGTTCTTCTTCTGACAACCTTCAAACGAGGTTTTTGTCCTTAAGCCGCAGTAATAGCATTAGCTGTGATGCAATATATACTTCTTGATATACTTCTTATAATAAACGCGACGTTTTCTCCACACAGTGCGTACCGACGCAGCGTTTTATGACAATGACATAACCGTGCGTGCGAGCGTTCCGGTGATATACTCGTACTGTTCTTGTGTTGTGCTGTTCTTGGGTTTAGCTAATGACGCTTATTACGGGCCCTCAAATAATGAATAGGTTGTTGATGAAGTGGTAAGCGTAATTGAGCTATTGAGTTACAGGAACTGAAATAGGTAGGTATTTAGATTGTTTTAGAATGTTATGAAATGGAATGGAATGATATAAAACAAAATATACTATCTATACTAATTATACAAAAATGCAAGAACTTATGTCTTTGTCAAATTAATATGAAGGGGAATGCAGCAAGCATCTTGGGTACCCTGCCGCAGGACAGTGGTTTGGACTCATTATTTTATTTATAAAATTTTATTTTTATTTATTTTTATTCTATTCCTTTCTTTTTAATTAATATGAAATGAAAATATATTGTGCTCGAAAACTTAAACTTAAACTGCTGTTTACATTAGGTACATCATTTGGTCACCACAACGCCATCTACCGTTGCACGTTCGTACCGTTTATCATCGATCGATACCAGGATCAATATATGATCTTTCGCTAACGGATGACATCTGCCGGGTCACGAACACACGAACACACAAACACACGAACACACGAACGCACACAGACAGTTAATCATCGATATAATCGATAGGCCGGAAGCGAGCGATCTGCATAACAAATAAACTCATTTCTACGTCGCGTCGCGTTGTCCTGGACAAACGCACCGGGGTGATCGCACATGTGCGACTTCTTGACTTTTTTTTATTTTTTAGTTTTATTCAGTACTTAATTAAAAAATTCAAGCAACTCTACACTATAGGCAATCTCACATCACTAAATTACAGGTTCAAGTTAAATGAAATCAAAGGCAAAATGGCGAGTTTAATATTAAAATACACACTGAATTTTTTACAAATAAATAAATATTATTATAATAACCAAATATTTTTACGTGCTTTTTTAATTAATTATTTTTTTTATTTTTTGTCACACGCATTTTCAAAAGTCAATAATGTGCGGCCACCTCAAGTGCAAGTAACCCCGTTAACAATATTACCATATAAATAACAAGTGATTTGAACTATTGACGGAATCCAATGGGTTTATTTATGGGGCCCATTTGCATACGACGGCTGTGACGCGGCCTGCAGCAGGCAGCTGGTGCCAAGGTGACTTGGCGTTTGAAAGAATCACACGCGAAACTTGTATTTATTTTATGATACAAGGAAATGTTAACGTTTATAACATTAAATTAAAATTATGTATTTACAGGATAAAATACAACAAAAAATCATAGGTAAAAAAAGTGAAATATATTTTTTTTTCAGAGGTAGAGCCGTAATAGCTCGTCCGGGTAGGTACCTTATCGCCAGCCTCTTAACCCGTCGGCTGGGGAGGTATGCCGGGAATACTTTATTTGCGGCAAACATCTCAGGCCTCATAAGTAGCACAGGATAACTCCCATATAACCTCAGATACGTCTTAACATCAGATGGCTTGGATATCCTTTAGCTACTCAATTACTATTTTAAGAAATCCACCAGTTGTCCTGCCCAAATTAGCTTTAGAACGGATGATTGTTCAGATAGAACAGACAATTAATCAGGGAGGTTATTTTAAACCTCAAAATACAGTTAAATCTCCAGGGCATCTTATATATTAATACGTGAAGCGAAAATTTCGGGTTTAATTTACAGTTCACTACGCGAACGCAGCAGTTTTAAATTTGGCTCAGTTAAAGTTTATACGGAGAAGAATATACCTAAATATTTGTGAGTAAGCAAAATGTTTGAACGTAATTGTTATTAGTATTAAAATAACAATAAAAAATAACAAAGAAGACAAAACCATTTTAAAAAATGCCATTAATTGATTTATTTATCAAAAATATGTCTAACGGTATCGGCAGATGTGACTGACTAAGCAGCAAAATGCAATAAACCAATAATTGTATAAATCGATCGTTCAGAACGAAATGTATTCTGATGCTAATGTCGCCAGAACAAAAACCCATCGCAGAATCAATGGCGGATTTGAATAATTCGCAGATAAATCATCCGCCGGTGATCATGCTAATTTAACTACCTATCACTAAGACCAACGGTGTTGTGAAGGTACTGTGTGCAGCAAATTGATTATCATTTACGAGGATAGTAGGTATCTACCAAATACATTTTTTGCATAAAATATTCATCATACCATTTTTAATGTTTACATGTTATAAATATCGCGTAATGCTATGAAAGCGGTGATAGCCCAGTGGCTTAGAATTCGACCTCGAATCGAGGGGTCCGGGTTCGAATCCCAGTGGCACGCACCAATGACTTTGTAAAAAAAGTTATGTGCACTTTATAAAATTAAATATCACCTGCTGTTACGGTGAAGGAAAACATCATGAGGAAACCTGAGAGTTCAGAAAAAAAAAAGTTCTCAAAAGGCATGTGAAATCCACCAACCCGCACTAGGCCAGCGTGGTGGACTAAGGCCTACATCCTTCTCATTGTGAGAGGAGACCCGACCCTGTAGTGGGTCATTAATGGGTTACTGACAATGCTAGGTCGCAGCCATGAATTTAAACATTACTGAATTTAGTAACAACTTTATTAATTGATAAAGGCTTCGACGGCAAAAAACTATTACGAATTAACAATGCGAGGACTTTGCCCTTAACGGCCCGGAGTAATTACACCGTTACAGTAAAACTTATCTATCCTAATATCAAATTAACTAAACGCTACATGTCTGTCAACGAAACACATAATTAAGCTAATTTTATTGCTGTGGAACAACGACATCCGTGTAGAAATTACTTATTAAATGCCCTACAAGACGATATCCATCGACTACCGTATGACAAAAACAATAGGCGCTGTCGTCAAAAACAATAAATTCGCTGAATAATAGTTATCGAAAAATAAGCCAAAACATTATCGTCATCCGGAAAGCATAAAAGTATTTCAAATTGCCGAGACAATGGACGGGGACAATGGGCGCGCAAGAAGGGACCGAAAGCGATTTTTTGTTGAAAAAAATAATGTTTTTTTGCGATCGCTCCTTCCACAACAATCAGTGCACCGCCTTCGTTTCATTTTTTTTTCAATAACGGACCGGAGGACTGTTTATTTCGTCATTTTATAGTTGCGTTGGTTTGCCGGCGGCCGGAGCTATTAGTAATGTGTTTTTATATTAAAAAACAGCTCGTAAACGAGATAAGAATTTGGAATAATACAATAAATGTTTGTCGGCCTCGATGCAATATCGCCGCATCTCTAAGTAAATATTTGATTAGGAAGATAGCCGCTGCTCTACATCTGTTAATGATTTTAATGTGTTACGGGTGTACCTTGTAAAAATATTACTTAAATATTGTAAGTCGGTAAAAAATAGTAATGTCCAACAGAATTGTTTAGGCATGACTGAAAAAAAAATACAGATTTGTGTCGCAGCCTTGTACAAAACAAAAAAAAATAATATGTATTAGAACTAGGTAGGTTATTATAATCATTATAAATACCTACATATTAAGCATTAATTTCGCATTTATTAATTATTCCTGTCATTGACCACTGGATTCAGCTTATTTTAAATTAGATATCTGAATTGAAAAACCCAAATCTAATTCTCAATTTTAATTCCTTTTTCTAACAGACTTTAAACCACAAACTGTTTAGCATAACAATTCTCTTTACAAAGGTGCATATTAAGAATAAAATGTAACATTTTATATTCAATTAGTCGGTAGGCCAGAGTCGACCGAACCACATAACGGCCAGCGTTTCCGAAAACCGTAAAGGAAGTAATTACATATTCTAATCCGACCGAACACGCCCGGTTCATATGTCACCACACAACAAAAAAATTACATATACTCATAACGGTTACTCTTTCTTCGCCGCCTGAGAAAAAATACACCGCTAACCGTATTTCTAAACACGAAAAAATCGCATGCTTCTTATAAAATGCATAAAAATAACAACCCAAAATAAACCTAAACTAGTCTCTGAGCACCAATCCCAAAGGTGGAGTTTGGCTCGACCCGACCTCAACGTCGTTTGGAAATTTATGCGCGCATTTGCATAATGTGCATAGCCCCTAAATTTTATTGAATAAAAAATAGGATGGGTAGAACTTTTTTGCATAAATTCTTACAAAGGAAACGGGTTAAACCATTCAGGAAGTAAAATGTCGCGGATCCGCTTGCGTCGCGGGTTAAACATCAAAGTTCAAATGTTAATAGACGTGATTACGCACCGTACGGTTGGGCAATAAGAAACAAAATTGCATAACACTGTAGAAAACGTTACGCTTTTTCGCGCGCCACCCCCCTGCGCGATGCACAATAACCAAAATGTACCTGACTATAATTTATGCGAGAATATTAAGAGAAATGTACCTGCCCTTTTTGACTATTAAGTGCAACCTAACCCCTGACATTATTGAATAGGGTTAAGATACTATTTGAATGGGAATAATATAAAAAAATGCAAATAAACTGTCCCCACGTCTACTCGGGGCACAGGTATGCGCGGAGCGAACGAAAAAAATCGCAACCGTATCGGATGCGCAGAAAGTATGCATTTATTTGTTCGGGAATCGCTCTCGGAAATTAGGGTTCAACATGGGGAGCGGCACTTGTCACCTCGGCATATAATTTGGGTGTGTTCGGGTTCTTTCTTATGCATATTCGGTCGGGGTCGCGCATAGATAGTTCTTTTTTAATAGCGTTTTTTTAATAGGGGTTGTATGCAAAGATTTATTGTTCGATCTCGGGATGTGCGTGAGAATGCTACGAGATAATCGAATTTGCCTATACATCGAGCAACCCTTTGGTTCGATTGAAAGGATTCCTGGGAAAGATGTGAATATTCAAACAAGGTGTCATCTTTGTGAATATCGATTGCCGTTGCTTCCTTTATAAGGAGCATGGGAATTGATACAGTGAAAAGGAAGAGTCTGCACCTTTTTTGCATAATCTATCGACGGTCTTTGTTCGACACTAACGGTATTTCTTGAAAGGGTGCGTCTTAAAAAATGTCGTTGAAAACCTGGAACCGTTACGGTTTTTTCAACCGACTACTGTCCGAGGTTTTAATTGTCCTAGATAACAGTACTGTGTGTTTTTTCTGTTTTGTCAACACGTAACTGTACCGTGCGTACGGAGCGTCTATGACAAGTGTCAAACAAAAGAATATTTGAATTATAATGTGGAATTAATGCAAATTGGAGCATAAATTTGACAGAACATATTCATAAAATCTGTGCCGTGGGCGACTACATACGCCTAAATATTCGGTAGATGATTATTATATTGTCGTTTTATTGGTTTCTAATGTATTGGTGGTTATTCAAATGACTGATGTCTTGTTCTTGTTGGATACAACAAATAATTTAAAAATTATTATTGGGTTATAAATTTTACTAAGGTGTGATTATGTACTTATGTGCTATGTTGGAATATATTGAATTAAATTTTTCTTAGCTCATAACAGTAATTACGCTTACAAATATGTATATTAAAATTAAATTGTGTAAAGGTTTGTGTAAGTGACTATTTAAATAAGTACAGGTATGTTTATTTATATCTAAGGTCTAAAAAGTTAACGATTATTGTTTAAAGTCTTTTAAAGTAAAACCATTACGCAAAACTACGCAATATTTTGACATTAAAAAATGTTTGACACATAGAAACTCAACCCTTTTTTGCCGTGTTTTTTTCGGTGTCGGTATTTTGCTCCAGTTTATGTAGGGTCATTGTGTCCAAAGCAAATAGTAGCGATACCTCACAGCAGTGCCGGGTTATGACGGGACAAAACATTACAAAGCAGGACGCAAAAAGTGCGCTCGTAAACTTTAATTATGCTAAGCGTTGCGGTTTGTAAGGGGTGTTAGGAAACAGTATTACAAGTGGTTGGAACTTATTACAATAGTTTTAGACTGTACCTAGTTAAAACATTGGTATAAACAGATCGACTGGTTAAATGTTAAAGTGGTAGGCCCTGAAATTAACTATATTATTGTAATCTTAATAGAGGCTTAGGCTTTAGTTTAAATTAAATCAGAAAGTTAGATTTGTGATGTCTGTCGTAGACCTAGCAATAAGAAGCATAATTCAAAACGTTGAACAGTCTGTTTTATAAGCTAGTTGAAACTGCAAACGATATAGAGCTGCATATAATATAATAATTATCATATTAAAGTGAATATTGTACTTCTAGTAAATTCCTATTATTTTACGCTTAGTTGCATTACATTAATGAGCTTAGTATGTCTATGAGAAACAACAAGAAGTAAGAATACAGTCATATTAAAAAAACTGCTTTATTCGTTTCATAAAAAATCTTGAGCCATGTGTCGTAGCATACATTCTTTCTATTCTGATTTATTTCTAAAATATGCTTCTGCGTGGCGAAGCTATGATGTTATATTATCTTATCTCAAAAAAAATGTATCCAATCTCTCTAATATTTAAATACACGCTGTGCTGTACCAATTCGTAGGTCCGGCTTTCACCAGCTCGTAAAGAAATCGTCAGCAAACATTTTAATGCGTTCCGCATTTTTTGCTCCAATAAAAACGGCATCATCCACATTGTCCATTCGCAGTCGAAGGGTTAAATTATGCAAACTGGGCCATAAACGTACTGTAGCCAATTGTACGATTCTTGACGAAAGATGAATATCATTGTTTTGGGATGTTTGAATATTTGCCTGTTTGAGATACCGTTAAGTGCAGTGACAAAGCTTGCTTGCATTGTGCAATGTAGAGCAGTTTTGTATTGAAATAAAGTAGCCCTTTCAAGTGAAGTTGTTATGTTATTCGTGCTGTCTTCCGAGACGCTACTTAATAGACATACCAATACCAATGAATAAGAAAAGAATAATTTTACCAATGAATTTAAAAAAAATATTGGAAAAAAGAAACAAATTGTGTGGAAGTTTATTATAAAATAAAATGCTATTATAATAATATATAAATTATAATTTAAACGATTTTAATACCCTATACATACAGTTCTAAAATGGGTTAGATATTTATCAAGATTTGTGATAGCTTTATGAGTTTTAAATTTACTTAAATGAATGAATTTGAATTGGATTCGTTTTGAATACCTATTTGATTCGTTTCTTAATTAAATTAGAAAAGTAACACGTTATGTGTTTTCAGAAAATACTCAGAGATCTGAGTAATTAATAAGTCCAATCAAAAGATTCGAATACACCAACTTGTAAAGATATAATCTGTGTGGCGAAGATATCACTTGCAATAAAACCTTTAACGTATTACTTACGTACATTGCAGCAGCGGAGGAATTTGTAAACTAATTATATTCACGATAATTAGTTTACAAATTATAAATATTCAATGTTTCTTAATTAAAATAATTTCCAATGACGGATAGTACGACATGATTAACTGCTGAGGTTTAGCAATATGTATAAAGTCTACTAGAAGGACTATGAAACGAGATATCTTATATTGGTTCTATCGAAGAAATCAAAGCTTTGACCCACTCATAATAGGTATTTCAATGGGTCATAAATAAAATAAAAAGTTGTGCACTAAAAATGTATATATTTTGAGGAATTTCCGGTCAACTAGTGTAACTAAATACAAACATATTATATTTGTTTTACTTGTGTTCATTTTTTTATTATATAACTAGCTGTCCCGGTACACTTCGTTTAGCCAAATATGAGAAAATGAAATTTTTGTTTTACTTTGTTCCTGGCATTTTTTTGTTCAAATTTTCTCACCACCCAAACCTTCCTTGGACAAACATTTCAAAAGCAAAATTAGCGAAATCAACCCAGCCGTTCTCGAGCGTTAGCGAGACTAACGAACAGCGATTATTATTTTCTATTATATTAAATAGGAATACTGATGAAGTATCCAGCAGACACTATTATTCTAAGTGTCCCACCGTATGAGGTGAATGGGACATTAAACAGCCCTTTTAATTACCACTAAAGAACCGATCACAGGATACAATGAACGGGTATAATGTAAGAGTTTTGAGAATATAATCTTCCATCGACCTTATCCCTTGCAATAAACCCGCGGACAAATTGCCCGCGGCCGCAACTGCAACACTGACAACTCACACGACACATTCCTGAAACACATTTGTACAACATCACGCATAAGTTTGAAAGCATTTGAATGACAACTTCATTGCTCACAACCTAAATGGGGAGGTTTTGAGGTTGGATGGATGAAATTAATATAACCTGGATAAACATAATTAGGATTTTAATCCTCTCTGGACCAAAATTGTAAATAAACGGGAAGGAAGCTGCTTCCTCAGTCGATAATTTAATATCGATCTCTCTTTCATCCTACCCAGCGCCATCTAGTTCATTATTTATCAGTTATTTTAAACATCACTTGTCATATTTCTTCTCTCGTCTCTTCCAAAAGTTTCCAAAAGTATAAGGCTGCGTTTTTCTTCTGCTGTATGTATCTTGTTGATGTATATATATACATATATGTTGTAACTATAATTAGAAAGAAAGAAAGACACTTTTCGTTCCACTTACTATCTAATACATAACAATTAAAATTATTGTTTTAATTATAATTTAAGTAAGCATATAATCGTTTATTTGCATACCCGATACGATTTTACTGACATTTTTTTTAATTCCTATTAGAAATTATTATCTGTAACATAAACTGTATTTTATTTTTATTATTCTGTGGAGTGGGAACTACACATATTACCACATACAACCTCATCCAAAATTTTGTGGTTCAGTACTACGACATGTGGTTTAATCGTCAAGTGCGTTCACACCGTATACATGTCGCATCGTAATTGAATCGTGTTAAATACGTTTCTTAACGAGATCGAGATATCTGGTTATTGGACGGCGGCTGACGATGGCCTCGCCGCAAACATCTGGATTTAAGACTTGAAGCATAATTAGCTGCCGACTTCATATTTCCAATAGATTCGATGATAATCTGAAAATACCAGCAATTTAAACGACTATTATGATCCTTTTAAACTGTTGTCACTGTGCTGTAACGGTGAAGGAAAACTTCGTAAGGAAACCTGCACGTCTGAGAGTTCTACGTAAAGTTCTCAAAGATGAGTGAAGTCCACCAACCCGCTACAAGCGTGATTTATATTTTTATTTTGAGAACAGCCTGTAGGTAGAAGCTATTTAAGGACCTTTCTTCAGTAAATAAATTAGTATCAGTTACGCTTATAAAATCAAACGTAGTACAATAATTTTGTAAGGATAATACTCTGTTACGAAATAATTTCACATAATTTGGCACACGAAGGAAAATACAGCGCTGTGAATTATGACCCGTGCTCAGCTTATTGGAAACCTGTTGCACGATTTGTGTAATTTTAATGGCAGACAAAACATAAAACATGTTATTATTATTATAATATAGGAGTAACGGGAGTTGTCTGTCTGGAAAATCTGTTCATTTTTCATTCATTTTTGAGTAACTTTGCAAGTTGAAGTTGAATTTATTTCTATGTTTTTTTTCTGTTAAGACTTAATCTTAGTGGAATTTTTCTATAGATTCGTGGAATTTTTCTTCAGATATCATTGTCCAATAAGGAAAA
The DNA here is from genome assembly GCA_905147235.1 of Erynnis tages. Taxonomy (NCBI): domain Eukaryota; kingdom Metazoa; phylum Arthropoda; class Insecta; order Lepidoptera; family Hesperiidae; genus Erynnis; species Erynnis tages. The sequence goes on along the minus strand of LR990076.1, from coordinate 12,904,386 downwards.
GAGAGATCGCCAAGTAGTCGGCATTTGACTATAATTTAGTGAAATTTGAATTTGACACGATAAGGAATGTACGTAGACGTCATGTTTGTAGTAGTGTGCGTGGCGTGTTTTTTGATGAGTTACTAAAGCATTTTTAAATTTAATCTTTTTAAAATAATATTAGAATTATTATATTGAGATATAGTTAAAACTTTGTGCTTTACTAGTAGGTTGTACCTACCTATTACGTGTAATACTAATAAAATATAAATATTCCACTTCAATACTATGTATTTTCCGTGTATTTTTAGAGTATTATCTCACCTGCTCAGTAAAATTGAGGATATAAAAATTTATGGGTAGTTAAAAGGACGTTTATTACTGACCATAATTTTGACTAGAACTAGTTTTTTACGTGTTTTGATATTTTTTTTCCTTTTTTTTACGAATGCTATTTGAACAAATTGGAATTATAAAAATTTAAACTAACTCTGAGTTGTGCAAAAAATGTTTTCTTTTCTTTTATTTCTACCGTTTTTCTTTATTTCTTTCTTGAAATCGTAAGAATCAGTATATTTTTAAATACATAATTATCATTAATAAAATATTCTTAATTATTAAAAAAGTGTCCCAAGGTTGGAAAGAAGCTAGAAGCTAGTGAGAGACACTACTCCTACATACATTTTGGCTTTGGGATGATATAATAGTTATTTCGAGTCAACGGGCAGTCAATTTTTTTTTGTTTTCGCGCTGTGTAAAGTTCAGTTTTTAGACATATTGGTAGGTGGACCAAATTTTCAGATAGTGGTGAATGAAGATTTTCAGCACAATTACATTTTGAAATTAATTGTGAATGGTGGAAATATCTCCATCATGAATAATGACCGCAGCTAGTCTTAAAATAAAAACGAAACGATCACATTGGACACAGTATAATTATTCGCACCAAATTATAAATCACACACATCCGCTAAAGTACACACACACAAATCGTTGACTTCCAAATGGCTTTATCTTATCTATCCGATTATAAAACCAACACGAGAACATTAGCGGAATTTATTATCGAATCAGAAATAGTTGAAATAGCCAACCTAAGTGGAATGTTATTTATTCAATAACGGCTAAGTTATGAGCTGTTGTATAAGGCGCGCTAATTACATTTGGAACGGTTTTGCTGATACAGGTTTGTTTTGGTAAGTAAATTATGTCAGTCATTAAAGGTATTGTTTACAGTTTAGGATGGAATGCTTAAGCGCTTTATTGGAACTTTGCATTCAAATGCCAGTAGGTAGAAAAACTTTTGGGGTGCGATCGATCGATGGAAGGGATCGATTAGTGAAATGTTACCGCCATCCTCTTAACTCGTCGTTAAGCATCATGTTTCTTTTTTCTTTTCTTTTTCTTTTATTTAGTATGGAAATACCACTAACAGGAGTTTTATCTTCATTGAGGTTGGACGGTGGACCCTGGATTGTAGTGATCTTTAGAAATTGATCGAAATATAATTCGTTTCTTCATCTTCATTTAGATACTTCAATTTATGTAACAAAATGTTTTGTTACATACATTGAAGTATCTAAAGATAAAAGGGTAAATAGCTACGAGTACATACTCGTAGCTATTTACTCTTTTATCTTTTATTATAGTAAAAGATTCCCCTAACTTAACATCAACAAGCAAAACTTTTAAGCAGACATTATCGTCATAAATTCAGAAAATTCCTACACAATAAGCCACAATTTCGGCAAAAAATTAATTCGAAAATGGCGGCCGCTCGGCAAATGACCGCTCCCGGTATCGATGTCTCGATACGTATAATCGATACTTATAAATCGGGCGGTTATGTCGATAACATCGAGCGCCCGCGGCTACCGGGCGACGGCTAAGCGACGATTACTTGCTACTCCTCTTATTGCTTGCGCACCTCAAAGATGGCTAGGATGCAGGAGTTCGAGATACATTTTGTTATTTATTTAGCACCTTCTTTGATTTTATTCTTATTAAATACCATAGAGGCTATCGAAATACTATCGATGGAATTAGTGTTGCCCTACGAACAAATGTCGAAGTTATTCTCAGCATTGGTGTTAGTCACTATTACGATGGTTAAATTTACGTAACCACCATAATACATAAACCAATAATCTTTACGCGGTGTTCCTGTGGATTCTTTATCGTAACGGTAAGATGAATTTTTGCCAAAAAAATTCTAATTAGAAAAATGTTGTCTTAGCGGGATGTTTAGATATTAAAGTTTAATGCTTAACTTTTATTCTTTAGTTGCCTCAGTTTTACGTAAGTACACGTAGAATGGAGTATAGATATAAAATGTTTAGTTAATATCATTTTCGTGATAAAATCTAATTTTCGAAATAATACTTACTCCTTTAGTCAGATTCTATACAGATCATTCAACCTCTGTTCCAAACTAATCTTTGGCAACGATGCAAGATTATCGATAAAATAATTAAATGGTTACTCTCCAAATCGATTCCCGAGTGTTGTTATCGAGGTGTGTTATTTGTTCCCTTTTTCGGCTGGTCTTCGTCCGGTCAAATCGCTGGCTGAGCTTTTTGTTTTTTATCTGGTCCTGTAGGTACCTACTCGTAGTTAGCCCATAAACATTATCAGGTCGGTAATTGCGAAATGATTTTTATGGGGTTGACTGTCTTCGTCTTTTAACGGAAATATTAAAGCATAAGTAGGTAAGTTTTAGTCCTTTTTACCTACTTCGCTATATGATGAGCCATATGTGATACAAACTCGTTGTTTAACTATTGTGTCTACTTATTGATTGTGGAAGATCTTTTTTGTCGGATGTATTTTTAAACCGTCCTGAAAACGCGTTAACTACATCTCTGTACACTTAGTCTGAGTTTTAGCAATGCCGCTACTACACATAGATACGTAAATCATTCGTTTTTTTCGATACATCTACGCCTCTCTTCAAGAAGAGGCGTCAGTAATTGTTTGAAAACAATAGACAGGTGTTTATAATGTAGGTACCTATTTATTTTATTAGCCAAAAGCGAGTTTCATCGCTTCCTTTGTATTACACTGTTTAGGATCATCGAATATCTTATGCATATTTATTATAATGAAATCTTATTATCATAATATTTTAATACATACTTAATTCACTTAACATAGGCCTAGCAACAAAATTTATTAAAACACAAATTATCTACAGTGTTTGTATAATATTATCAATTAATGTTAATTTTATTATGTGGTTTAAAGAGCAAACATTGGTTATTGATATTTTTATGGGGTATTTAATTGGCTCTTATAATGGCGGCTTTAATAATACTCTAATTTAGTAGTTTTTGGTAGCGTAGTGTAATGATTTAAATAAATTTCAATATTATTGAATTGGTAATTTTACTAAGGTGTGAAATAGTTTTATACACAGTTTAAAAGAGATTACAATAATTATTCATCAATACATTTACTGGTGGTATAGTTAACGGTGAAGGAAATATCGTGAGGAAACCTGCATACTTGAGAATTGAGGAATATTCTCAAAGGCATGTGCACCAGCCCGCACTAGGCCAGCGTGTTGCGTGCATTTTTCTCACTGTGAGCAAAGACCCTAACGTTCGTTATACTCATAGGTTTTGTAGAGTTCAAAAGTCTAGCTCAAAGTGATATTGGCCATTGTAAATGACCCTACAATTTCTCATTTATTTACAGTCTAACACTTGTGCTCGCTGCCAACAAAACCCGAAAACCCTAAAATATCCTAATAAAGGATTCCTCAATAAAGCGGATGACACATTTTTTAATTCGGCCCCGCGATACGGATCCGCTCGCTTCGTCCAGACGTCTTAATTGTGGTCCGATACTGGTGATTTATAAAGCCTCCTAAACACATTAACTCTTTGTCGGCAACACACTTATCGGAGGCTTAGACCGGCTTCCGCTGCGCCGCTGCCTTTTTGTACCTTTACCGTATTGTGAGTAGTTGACCCGATACCCAGTGTTTTGTTGGAGCGGTACATCTGAGGTTCGTGGTGTCGATGGAATGGGGGGAAACGGAATAAATTAAGCAGGTATAACAAAACAAAATCAAAAAAAACAAACAATAATATACTCCCTTAACATGAAGCAGTCTACATCTAAATTTCTAATATCTTTGACTAGCCTGTTGGTCTAGTGGTTAGCGACCCTAACTACTACGCCGGAGGTCGTGGGTTCGATTCCCATACAGGACAAATATTTGTGTGATGAGCACAAGTGTTTGTTCTGTGTCTGGGTGTAAATGATCTATGTATAAGTATGTATTTAAAAATATATATGTATGTTTATCAGCTAACTGGTCACCATAACACAAGCTCACAGCTTACTTTGGGATCAGAAAGCCATGTGTGAGTTGTCCCATAATATTTATATTTTATTATTTATTTAAATATATCTTAAAAGAAATACAAGCTGAAACTCCAAGCAAGCCCCACCCTTTTCTTCTAATTCGACAAACCCTTCACAGAGGTGTCGTGGTCGTTGATTCAAAGTCAAAGTCAAAGTCAAAAGCTTTTATTCATTATTAGGTACAATTTGTGCACACTTAATTAACGATTAAAGATTAGCAGGCTTTACTATCCACTCCTTAAATTGTTGCTTACCTCTTTTCCACGAAAGGGCTAACAATAGCTTACCTTGTTCAAAGTCTTGCACTTTCCATCTTGCGAGGGATAAGGAGAGACCTTCGGGAAGGAGAGAATCTCTTTACAGAGACATCACGTCGCGAAAGATGGCCAAAGAAACTTATAATTAACTGCCACTTATACCTACCTACATCTACAGCGGTGATAGCCCAGTGGCTTAGAATTCGACTTCGAATCGAGGGGTTCGAATCCCAGTGGCACTCACCAATGACTTTGTAAAAAAAGTTATGTGCGCTTTATAAAATTAAATATCACCTGCTGTTACGGTGAAGGAACACATCGTGAGAAAACCTGCATGCCTGAGAGTTCACAAAAAAATGTTCTCAAAGGCATGTGAAGTCCACCAACCCGCAGTAGGCCAGCGTGGTGGACGGTAGCCTACATCCCTCTCATTACGAGAAGGAGATCCGACCCTGTAGTGGGTCGTTAATGGGTTACTGGCATGGCATGGCATACCTACATCACTGTTATGTAATGTTATTGATATTACAGTCTCAATAAATGTATCATCACTCATGAAGATGTCGGTATTAAAACGATGTTTTTCTTACCTATCTGTAAAGTATATAACATCAGTTTCATACTTTATAATTATAAGAAAAAGTATTTTTATGAATATAATCAGCATACACACGAAAAGGGTTAAAAAAGGACGATTCGGAGCCAGGAGCGTGAGACGCGTGATGAATTGACATGTTGCGGCCATTAGGGCGCGATAAGGGCGCATTTAACTCAATCCCGCCAGCGCCGACCGTGCTATACAGGGTGCTCTACAATCAACCGACTTACAATACAAAGGTGGGCTTACCATTACTATTAGTATTAGAATCACTAAAGCGCGTCCAAGAAGAATCTTACTCGCCATGAAGCAAGAAATTTTTTTGAACCAATTGGACGTCTGTTGTCGAAATGCAATCGTCTCTGAACAAGTTGAGCATCCATTCAAAATTCAAAATCGCTTGTTGTCGTCAGGTACTCGTTAATTGTGTACTCTTAAAGAACGTCCCATCATATATTATTATCCTCCTATAATTATTGATGCCGAAGTTTGTCAAGACGGATGGATCCATTACTCCTTTAACGAAAAAACGGCTTATAATTTTTTGATGAAATTATGTAGATAAATTATACCATGGAATATAGGCTGTGCAATAAGGATAAATGTGCATACGTGACTGCAACTTTATCATACTAAATATGTGTCGGCAATCCATTTCTGCGTGTGTGTCGGTCATCTGCTTCTTAAAAACACTTGTCAAATAAATATTTTAAGATCATCCTGTATGTAGTGAACGCAGTTTATGAGAGAGCGCGACCAGTAGCAGTTAATGAGTTTCGATTTCCGTCAATAGTCTTACCCGCTACTTAGCCGCTGTGCGCCTAGTATTTATTATCGCGGTGGGACCAGGACTGATGGAACAGGAACCGTGTTAAGACTTGTTGGTTTATGGCCGCTATTGAAGCTTCATTTATGCTTGAGATTCACGAAATAACTGAGTGTTACAGAAATAGTGATTTCGGTTTGAAATTAAAACCAACTGTTGTTCGAATTTCAAACCAAATCCAAAAAACCTTCTTATTAATCTTGTTCGGGTTTGAAATTGGAATTATTTTCATCTATTCTACAGAAAATGCTATTAGTTATTAACAGAGTAGTTACCTTGTTATCTGAACTTCTAATTAGATATCAATTTTGTTAAGAAACCCAAAAGTCAAATATTGTCCATATTAGAAAATCTTGTGTACTGTATTTCATGTTGTTGTTTTACTAACTTGATTATTCTCATCTCATAGAGCTTGCTGACTAGTTGGAAGATCAGAAACTATACTGTCAAGTTGATTTGTTTTGTTACACTCTGGTCTGGAGAGACAAAGACAAAGGCAAAACGTTTATTTGCACAAATATAGGTATAAAGTTGTTACTTATTATTTGATCAATCTATATTTACCATTTTTAGGTACCTATGCAAGTATAAGTGGAAAATGAGGTCTGGAGCGGACTCAATTTCCACTAATGGATGACTGAAAGTATGCAACACAGTTGGCCGATACTGGAGCAATGTGGTAGTGCATGCGCAATCCCGTTTTTAGGAGCAAACCCGATTTTAGACAGTCTCAATTGCACCAAAACTACAATAACAACCATCACACCGGCATTCTTTATACCTACCATTTTAAATTTATCTCCCAAGATTTTAGCTTATCTGCCCGAGAATAAAAATCCTCTGTCACACCCTCGCAGCATCGTCGAATACGGTAGCTTAATTTATTCCGTGTCGCATGTTCCTCGGAGGCAAAAAGAGAAATAAATCTATACCACAAATAAATTAAATCGGAATGTCTGTTTGTAATATAAAAATAACCACTTTTTGATAAACGCAAATGAATGTAGGTATACACGGTACATAATTATATTACACTAAAATTACATTTTTTACAATTTTTGTCTTTATGTCAGTCTGTTTGTTCCGGCTAATCTCTGGAACGGCTGGACCGATTTCGACGGTACCTTCACTGGCAGATAGTTGATGTAATAAGGAGTACCTGGGATACTTTTACTTAAGATTTATATTTACAGTTAGATAGTTAAATACCACGCGGACGAAGTCGCGGGCACAGCAAGTCTGTACATATGAATAAACTTATCGGTTGAAAGGCACCGCTCCACTCTACCCCGGAGCCTGTCTCGTTAGAGATTGGACCGGACCAATCTGTTACATTAACATGTGCCTAATTATTATACCGGTTGGATGCTACCGGTAGCCAATAAATATAACCTCTGACATGACAGATTAAGTAACGGGCTACCGATGCTATTAAGGTACGTTCCGAAAGTATCATTGTTGGCTTTAATTAAAGGAAAAATCTAAGGTTTTAGGAAGATATCGTAATAGAACGTGAAACAGGCTCATCTGAACAAATCAATAGGTAAGTAGTGGCTATAGTAAGTAGAATGGATTACCAGCGGATCAAAAAAGTTTGATTAGATGTTGTTGAACAATAATTTCTTCTACAACAGGGAATTCATACTTATTTTTAAAAGAGTGCTGGGAGTTTTTTTCCGTCCGCTTTTTTCTCCTAGTCTACGTTTTGCCTGAGGGGCGATCAAAGCGGATGTTTGTATAATGTTAAATGTATGACATTCATTAAGTGTGCATAAATTGTACCTGATAATGAATAAAAGCTTTTGAATTTGAATTTGAATTTGAATAGGGACACATACCTACAACAGGGAGTGTGGAGCCTGGAGTGTATTCTATCACAATTACTTAATGCTTAAGTATATTTTGGGGCCAGAAAAGATTAGACCACAAAAAAGAATTAGAATTCTTGTCGTCCAGTTTAATAGTTTAGTATGTAAAGTCCTACGTCCTGTAGGCCCTAGAGTGAGACTGAGGCGGCCATACTCTAGGGTTACGAGCTAAATTTGAGGCGACAATACGTTCAGAAACACATTGTTTTTTTTTTTTTCATTATGACAGTAGCACCTAACCTACTAAAGTGAACAGCATAAATTCTAATGCTCATAACTTACACACTATCTCATACAAATGTAGAAGTTAGAATAAATCCAATAAGGACACATCGTTCCAATCGTTCCACGTCGTTCCAATCAGAGTTTGACAGTAAACACGCGTTTACAGTAAAATCACTACTGAATTACCGGCGATACCACGAAGCGTAATAATTCTGCGCTAGTGGGCTATGCGCCTAGCATTACGCGGCACGCCCCAGCCTGAAGCTACGGTGTGATGGAGTGTCAGACTGCCTATTGGACTTAATTTAATGATGGACCCTTTCATTCAGCCCTTTATGATTCACGGGTAGACATACCTGTATATCCTCTTCATATAGACGCCACACTGCATCCATCCATTAGTTTCCCGCTGTCTAACTAAGGTCATCGATACACCTGGTCGAAGGTCTGTACTCATAAACTACCGTGAAATAGGTAGGTATCTTTGTGTTTTGGCTGGGGGTATATAGGTATTAATGACTTACTGTAATTTAGAGTATGTGAAGACTTTAGTTCACCACACTGACCTATTGTGGGTTGGTGAACTTCACATACTATTGACAAGATCGTGACAAACTCTCACGTAGGTTACTCTCACGACGTTTTCTTCACCGTTTAACTAGGCTACATTTTATATTTTATTAAACGCATAACATAAGTAATGCATTAATACGCGCCACTGGGATTCAAACACGGATCTCTCGAATAAGAAAATGACCACTGGGTCATCACGCCGTCTATATCAAAGCTTTAACTACCTAATGCTTAGAAATTACTTAAACAAAGACGCTTCTATTTTCAAGCTTTACTTTGAAAATAGAAGCGTCATTTCATCTGATCCAATTTTCCAATTCATCATCATTACTACACTAATCGCAAGCAGGTCCTATAAACCGTTGAAGAATTTAATTTTCCGTCCCAAGAACGAGAATGGCCAGCCATGTCCGCATTTATTGCGTTGCTACCTTTAGACCGAGATTAATCTTTTCAATAAGAGCCGACCACTCCGCACTTTATAAACCGATGTCGTGATGTAATCTGGTACCGAGTTATAGTTCTGTATAGCAAGTGATACTTGGTAGAATCAATGAAGTTCTCCTAGTTAGGAAACGCTGTTTTAAAATGTCCTTATATAATAATAATATAATTTATTGTATCAGGCGTTACTTTGCGGAAATCCATTGTTATTGAAGTGATATTTATATTTCTTTGCAACAATCCGAAACAATACGAACACGTGTGCGGATTGTTGTAAAGAAATATAAATACAACTTAAATGTCCTTATATTTCGGCTGGGGATGTGAGGTTACCGCTGATAAAAGGAATTGACCATCTAATGGTGAGTTTCAATAACCTATCGTCGAATATGGATAGCTCTACTACAGTACATTTGCGAAATATTCTTACTTGTTACTTAGAAATAATAATTGTTGTCTGGTTACCAAACCACGCTAGATATCCATGGCTGACAATATTCAAACGAATATCGAAAAGGAGTCTAAAAGTTTTTAATTTAAAGACTTCCAAGATTAAACATAGGCTAAATTTCATACTTTTATCAGAGCGAAATCCAATGAAACTAATGAAACAAGCTTATCAAGATCTGAACAAGTGCACCTGCTTCCAAAATATTTGTTTTACGTCATTCGCCTCCCATTTTAGGGACATACGAGTATATCTTCGCAATTCGTCTACCAGATTGAACGTATGAGGGGAAGTAGGTTGGAATGGAGCTCGGAATAGCACCGCGTCATGCCTTGTGCGGTTAATGTGAGCACATGCATGCACGTTCGGTTAAGTCATATTCCAAATACCAATAAAGCTCTAGACGTGAATGAAATATCTGCACCCACCATTCAACATGTACCACATTCTTTGCCCTCTCTACTCGAATTTGGACCTTATGGCCGTGATTAAGAGTTGAGTTTGGGCTGGTGGTGGTTTTGTAGAGCTAGAAATGATCTCAATAGCAACACAAACATAAGGTGGGTAAAAACAACAGTGGTTGGGTACCAGGCGGGCAGCGGCGCGCGGCGGTCGGTAGCACCGGTATATCGTAATGATACCACTGCCTTATAGGGCGTGTTATGATGGCTCGTGGTCGCAACGTGGATACGCTTCAATGGCTCACAATATAATAGTGGATCGATGATTTACTACTTTTTATTCTCTCTGGATAGCGTACGGTTCGATCACCCTTAGGATTTGTTAGGCAAGCGAGTTGAAGCGAGTTTGGCTCCACTTAGAGTGGTTGCTGACGTGATTCAAAGTTACTTTAATCTAATATTCTTTTTAATAATTACATTGTATGTTGAAATTGTGATTTGATTTGATCAAATGCCTAAAGCACCAGGAATTTGATCAAATCATTGATTTCAAAATCCCCTATTTATCATTTCCCCGCGACAAATATGTACCTATATCTAATACCATTGTTAGATCTGCAACATTATTTACAGCCTATGTTATGTACGGTACAAATGTCATTAATCTGTCCATATTCTTAACAGAATTGCTGAAAAAAATAAGACATTTAGTCGTAAAAGATTATACTCCGTGATCAAACAACCAACCAAACCACCCACACCGTGGTAACTATAAGTATTGATCAATATTGTCTATTGTACTTTTACAATTAAGTGTCATCACATTGGTTATAGAAAGTTTTAATTGAAACCATTTTTTACTTTATTACTCTTGGATTTAGTAAGATTTAAATCCAATTGCCACTTTGTACCAACAAATCGGTGTCTGTTCCAAGAATCCAACTAGAAATAAGATAAATAATCTTTACTCCCTCAAGAACCAGGTTAAAATCCATTACTTAAAATCTTGATTATTACTTCCTTGCCATTACCCTCCTTACTTTTCCCGTGTGCTATAGTCGTCAACTAGCTCCTTATGCTATGTTTGTATCTGATGTGTGTTTGTATTTTTATATAAGTACATAATTATTATTATATATTAATATGTATGTATGTATGTATTCATGTATGTATGTAATCTATTTAATGATTTTTGTATTATTGGTTTGTTATGTTCTATATCGTATTCTGCACACCCTACCTTTTTCTCACTTCTCTCTATTCTTCAACTCCTAACCGCTTGGTTGTCTGGAAGAGGTCGCTTTTAGCGATAAGACGACCGGAAGAAGACAGCGGGAAACCGTTGGATTCAGAGGGCCCAGGACCGGGCGGAGTGGCGTCGATTAGGGGAGGCCCGTGTCCAGCAGTGGACTGCTAAGGGCTGAAAGGAAGGGGGAAGGAAGGTACAATAAAGAGTTTAAATTTAATAAATAAAATCAACAGTCGTATCCACACAACTCTGTCGCAGAGCCCTTGGGCATCCAGTTTGTCCACTCTCATTAAGTCGCGCGGTACTTGTAGTCGCCTGCGTTTTTCCTTCAACACTCGCGATCTCTTGCCGCCTCATGTTCCCCTGGTACCCGCGCCTTGTCTAGGCACTACCTACGATCGTAGATAAACACGCTTTTTACCTAGCCAGCTAGCTAGTACGATGACAGCGTATATGGAAACTTGAGCTTTTAATAGCCGAGGAAAAGGAGTCCTAGTCAACGCCTCAAACAAAAATTATGTACGTAGGTAGTCTATGTAGGTAGATACTTGTCAATTTTTTACTTAAACCTGATTTCGTACTTGTACTGTACTTCAATATACGCTGCATTACTACGTTTTACGCTGCATAAATACATTTTTCCTCTTTACCTACTACTAAAATAAAAATTTTCAATTCACGTTAAAAATATTCTTACAATTTAACTAACCATAGCACGTCATTTGGATGTAATAATCCTAAGTGAATACTGAAAGCTAAGTAGTAATAAAATACATATTTAAAACATTCATAATATTATCATTATTCTAATTAGATTCTTTAATATGTAACTATTGTGGGTTAGAACCCACAATAGAAGAAGAAGTAGACTTCTTACTACAAAACTGTAAGTAGTACCTACTTAGCAGTATTATCTTACTTACTGTAAAAGTAGGTAATGTTTGTACCTTTGCTATTATACACTAATGCTTTTGTTATAATACGAGTATACGATTATATTAAGTTATGTCTCTGTAGGACTACCTATAAGAGAAAAATTGCGGATAAAAACTTTTACCCTTACACTTAGTGATCATTCCTGTAATTATTGGCTGTCTTTCTAAAGAAAAACAAACAAACAATAGAATACTCACATAATTACATACGCATATGACAGTTTTATTATGATAGGTGTTGAGTGTAAACGATACTCAGTACGACTGGGCCGGTTTGTCTCGAAATAGTCAGCCATTGGGATTGTAATGTAGTCTTAGAGAATTAACAAACAAGAGTGTGCGTAAACATGAACTGTAGGCACACGTATGAACCGTGTTTTACTAGTGAACCTTGTTTCATCTAGTAGTTTATGATAAGCAATATTTTTTATAACAAAATTAAATGAGTAGAGAATGAATGAATAATTAGATGACGATCGTAGTGACTGCTACCCATGAACACCTATTTCCAGCTTAAAATAGAAAGTCCTAACTGATGGCGAACCTTCGTGAAGGCCCTGTATTCATGAGCACTGAAATAGTCACTTAAAGTTCTTCGGTAACCACCCTCAACCTCCCCCACTCAAACTAAAGTATTTGATTCAAAACGGCTTATAACTATTTAATTCATTTTCAAACTATTACTATAAATAACCTTGTTGTTGTTGTTTGTTTTTAACCCCTTAATGACCCACCACAGGGTCGGGTCTCCTCTCACAATGAGAGGGATGTAGGCCGCCGTCCACCACGCACCACTACTGCGGGTTGGTGGACTTCACATGCCTTTGAGGACATTTTTTTTTGTGAACTCTCAGGCATGCAGGTTTCCTCACGATGTTTTCCTTCACCGTAACGGCAGGTGATATTTAATTTTATAAATCGCACATAACTTTTTTACAAAGTCATTGGTGCATGCCACTGGGATTCGAACCCGGACCCCTCGATTCGAGGTCGAATTCTAAGCCACTGGGCTATCACCGCTGTTAAAATAACCTTAGATACACACAATCCATGTGAAAACAATCTGCAGTCCTTAATAAAAAAACTATAGTTACAAAGAACCTCCTTCTTTTTGACAACTATACCTAAATATGAAGAATCTTCTTGTTCAAAAAAGCCCGGGACTTATCCTCAGCCTATGCTCTGGAGTTTAGTTCAAAAAAGGTACAGATAGACATTCTCTATACCCTCCCAATGTCTACTCTCAGTACGTAGGTGTTTAGACTCCCACACGTCCACCTGCTTATCTCGGCATCGTAGGCGCTAGATAAGCCAGCGCCGTTGTCGCGCGCGGCTACCGGCGGCTCAAATGCGTTTCTCTTGTAAGTCGCAATAAGTGCCTCACTCTCCGCGACCTTGGCGCTTGTGGGAGGGAACTGCTGGAATGTTTTGTTATCTGTACCCTTAGTCTGAGTTTTAGCAGTTCCGAAACGAAACGCACACATACACAGCTTACCAGACGAATTTCGTTTCGGTATCGCTAAAACTCAGACTAAGGGTACTGTGCTGCTGTGATCTGGTTACCAAACCACCAATTAGGTACCTAATTCAAGCGTTTCTTGACCCGAGTTTTGGCGGATCGTTGGGAAAACGTATGAATCTATTAGAAAAAAAATATCATCTTTTGAGCCAATTAACTCGCAAAAACATGACTGGTTGTTTCTGTTTCAAAGATGAATGCAGAGAAACCTTGAAAGAAATTGAAGGTTTTTTATATTTCTATGCAATACTTATGATGATGACATGTCAATAAAATAATTTGTTTATGTTAAATTAGGCCTTAGAAACAATATTTATGATAATTTTTGTCATTAATTAATTATTGAATCAACAGTGATTTAAATATGTTTGTATTGATTTTGTTTATGCCATTAATTAGGCAAGAATTTATTGATTTTTATAGTTTCTACAATCGTAGAATTGTGAGTTTTTGTTATTTTCCCAGCTTTAATTAAATGTGTATCGTCAGTTGAAATCTGTCAACCGATAGACATATTATTGTCAGATTGGTGAGTTATTTATTGTTAGTGGTCTCAATATAAACTAGATCTCCAACAAGATATATGATTCAAGGGCAAGCAGGTAATAATTAAAAATAATATTATGTTTTATACTTGCCTAAGTTGATTTATTTATAATACCACCGGATAACGATATATGTGTTTATATAATATGTAAGATATTATATGTAGGAGTATACCTAACATACACCACGAAGGTCAAATTAAGATGTATAGGTATTTAGATAAGTTCCATAACAAAGTAACATCTCTAATTTAACATTTGTGTTTGAAACGTGTGTTTGAATATTTTTAAATTAAAAGTTAAATAAATAACGCTGTAGGTGCACTCATGGCCCCACATTCGAATTCTCTGCGTCGTCAGTGCCATAGACATACAAGACCACAGCACTGAAATTCAGGAATCGAACCCAGGACCGTCCGCGCAGCCCACCGGTATATTAAATATTACGCCACTCAGGTCGTCGTTACTCGTATTATAGGTACGTTAAAATAACTAATTTAAGTATTTTTTTATTATTTAATATTAATTTGTACTTTATTTGCCTTGCTTAAATAAATAAAAATATACGTTACGCTATCATGAATGAATCATAACGCGATTTAAAACAAAAAATAGCCCATTTTTTCTGTAAAATTTTTCATTTAATTTTCAATGAAGCTTACCTACCAATTTATATGGACTTAAAAGTCCAGATAATTATATAAGTGGCTTATCTCATTGATATTCTCGATTCAGTTCGTTAGTCCCAAGACACCTTTGTCTAACTGGGTGCGCGCGAGATTTCGTATATTTTTTCTCTTTGCAGGCTGTTAGCGTTATCAGTGGATCGCCTTACGTGCTAATTACCAAGCCTGTCCTCTCGATACCCACATACGTACTAGCCATATTGATTTTATATATTTAAAGTTGATCTGACTGTCTGTGTTGCTGTTTACCGTTGGGTTCAAAGGGCCCTGGATTAGGTGAAGTGGCCTCGATTAAGAGAGGCTTATGTCCAGCAGTATGCGAAGAGCTGAAAAAGAAGAAATTATAATTTTAATAGAAAAAAACCGTGTAGAAACTTCACGGATGTTCTTCTTAATGTTCTCAAATATATGAAGAAAAAAATTAAACGACGAATTAAAATAACAGCATGAAGAAACTTGAAAGGTGTTCTTACTATTCTCATGTTATTATGTTTCTGAAACGTTTATTATAAACGTTTAGTGTATTGTTTAAAAAAGGCATGCGAAGTCCACCAACCAGCAAAAGGCATAGTGATGAACTCAGGCAGTAGAATAGACAACTCAGACAGAATGTAGTCTTTAACTTACACTTGAGATTTTTTTTTTTTCAAAAATTCAATAATTACGGTCGCGGTTCGAGCTTGTATTGTATGCCTGCGCTGTATGCTACGGTTAGAAATTTATTCCTTTTTATTACCATAGAAGAGAACTTTTGCTTATAATTCAACAGTGACGAAGTCGATTAGAGAACTCATATTTTTTTTTTCTCAATAGCAACACAATTGCGGTGCGAGCTTGTATGGCTAATTTTGGTTTTTTATCACTCAATATTTATAGCTTTTTCAAAACTTCAATATGAACAAAGTCGCGGTGTAAGCTAGTATTGGTACCTACTATGTATGTATGTATGCGTGCTCGTGTGAGAGTGAACGTCTCTATACGTTCGCTCGTGACCGATCCGAGATCGCGCGACGCCGGCCGATAGACGCGTGCACGATTCGCGTGAAAATGAGCCTTCAGACGCAAACAAACAACTGCTTAATCTCGCACTGAGGGGCTTCGATTGTTTGATGATACTGATATAAATTCGAAGTCAAAGTCAAGTCAAAGTCAAAAGTTTTTAATCATTATTGGACACACTTAATGAACGTCATACATTTACAATTATACAAGCATACTTAGAAGCATCCGCTTTGATCAGGTGAAACGTAGACTGGGAGATAAAAGCGGCCGGAAAAAAAACTCCCAGCACTCTTTTAAAAGTAAGTATGAATTATTCTATGGTGCAGTATGACTAGGCCCAATAAAGGAACACACGTGACAGCTATCGTGTGTATCAATATCGCTCCATTGCCATCCGATCACAAATAAATATTGACACATGGTGTATCAGAAATAGCATATGAAGCGGTGATAGCTTAACCAGTGACTTAGAATTCTACCTCTTACCGCGAGTAACCTCCTCGGGTTCCAATCCGTGTGGCACCAATAACACTCTTAAAAAAGTTTATGAGTGACATATAAAATTAAATGTCACTTGCTGTAAAGGCGAAGAAAAATATCGCGAGGAAACATGCCTGAGAGTAAAGAAAAGAATGTTCTCAAAGGCATGTGAAGTCCACCAACCCGGTTTAGGCCAGCGTTGTGGACTAACTACGTTCTCACCGTCGTGGTGGAGATCCTACCCTGTTCTGGGATCATTAATAGTTTACAGACACCGGCTGCACAAAAAAAAAAGACTGCCTAAAAATTTTCTTTATTTTGAGTGAGGATCAAACGAGTTATTTTTTACAGATTCATTGGTGCCAATTGGAACCCGGACACCTAGATTACGAAGTCAACCTAACCTACTGCGCTATTACGGCTTCACTGGTGCAGTCAGTGGGCACATTTTTTCTTATAAACATTTAAACAGTTTAATAACCTTTTGTTTTGGTAAGAAGAAGCGATTCGTTACGCATGATCGCTCAATCAAAGGTCAGTTGTGACCGCAATGCAATAATTGCAGGCTTCGGCGCCATTACGGAGTTCTGAGGCGGGCTGGCAGCCGTTCATCACTTTCTTTACGGGAAACTGACGGTTTTGGAATAGTCTAGGAGATGCTCAAACGATTGTTTGAGTAAGTATTTTGCAATCAAATCTAAAAAACATTAAAATAATTTAAAAAAATGTTTTTAGATATCCGGACGAAAATTTGCATGTAAATTATTATTCTTTCGTTAAATTTTAATGTATATACCTACTATACTTTGATACTGGTTTTATTACGATATTTTTATAAAAAAACACCTTCCAGGTTAATGGGTTGGGATATGTTTATCATCCGAATTAGAGTTAATTTCAATGATTTCAAAGCTTAAACGTTTTTATACAAGAAATAAGTATATTCCGAAAAGTACATATAACTATACAGTCCATATTATTATCTGATAAGTACAGCTGGCATAGCCACGTACCTGCAGGTCATCTAGTAATAAAAATTGAATTTTAAAGTTTCAATAAACATTTATGCTTACGAGGCGAGTAACCTGTCGCGGCTCCTAGTCTATATCAAGCGTATTTTATTAATTGACCTTTAATGGCCATACTTTGCGAGATTTCGAGATAATTATGATGCTTTGCAACCTTTAAACCAAACTTTGCAACCTTTGCTCATCTTAAACGATTTGATAATGGTGCTTGTTACGTCATAATTACTGACGCATTGACTTTTCACAAATTTATGACGAGTTCTTAAAAAAGTTTAAAAATATCAGAATCGCATGCAAACTTTATAAGTACACCTAAAATTTTCAGGTATTATTAAATTGTCCTATACTTAGATAGTCCTTAATGTCAATGAAGAAAATCAAACTGTATTTGAAAACATAGCCCCGCTGCTTGAGTAGATCGCAAGCGATCGAAAAAGTTAAGCAACGTCGGGCGCGGATGGACGCGTTACATGCGCGCTTCGGGGGGCACAGCCGTCGGTCCCGGTACCTGTTAGTACCTGGATGGGTGACCGCTCCTGGCGAATAAAATGCGCGCTTCCTTGCTTCGGAAGACACGTTAGTAACCCATTGCAGGGTAGGGCCTCCTCTCACAGTGAGAAATATGTAGCCCTTTATTTACCAGTATTAAGTATTTACATTGGAAATCTACAATATAGCGACATCAACAACTTAAGAGCAACATCCCGCCGCAGAGAAAGTAATAATAACACTAAATAACTCAAAACATACCCAAATATTGACACAAATTGCCGACGAAACAATAAAATAAATAAATCATAACAGGTTGATGTGTGGTCTTATGATTTAATTCGATCTGGGCGTGCTTAATGAATAACTATGAATAAACAGCAGATCATTATATGATATATATCGTCCGTAATGACAACGTATAATTTGCACTTCGAATGTATAAATAATTTGGATTGTATAATTTTGGGGCAGCCGCGCGTAGGCCGAGGTCAGTGATGTCTCGGTGGGTACTGTAATACTGTTATTCTTTTTGGATTTAAAATGTAACGTACTCGCATGCTGTATTGTAACATAAATATTTTTTACGTAACTGAAGTTCTCTTACTGTTTTCCTTATAAAAAACCTAGAACGTATTTTTAAAATGATGATGATTTTATTGTTTTTTGAGCTTTCGATCCGTAAGCTTCCAGATGAGTAATTTTGGCTCTTTTATAGACTTTATTCCTTGGCTTAAAAAGATAATTTTTGAAACTTAAATTAAAAAAATAAAGTGATATCACCTCTACAACGAATAAGTAGAGTCAGGCATTCGAATTGTGATCTTAGTTAGTGTATCTGAGTAGCGACTTCAATCTGAAAGACATAAGACATCATCCCAGAGAAGGCCGTAATCGATTTGAAACCTACGAGACAAGTCTGTACCAATTTGCCAACCTCTATATCATCAATAATTATTTAACTAAGCCTTATTCTGTTAGGACTAACCAGCCCAGTACAGAAATAATATGCCTAAACAATTTTAACGACCTGATGCAGTGGCTATGACACCGGTGCGCTGAGCCAAGGGTCCTGCGTTCGATTCCCAGCAGAAGAGAGAATTGAATGATTAATTTATATTTCTGTTTCTGGTCTGGGTGTGTTGTGTTTTTGTCTTGTGTTTGTCTATAGTCTATAGCACCCACGACACAAGGAATATTATTGCGAAGGGTTATTTAACTTTATCTCGAGTTTTGCTGATCGTTTCCAAGTATTATTAAGATAAAAACGCCTTCAGTAATATCGCAAGGTATTTCCATCTGATATAATTATTGTGACGCCATCACGAGCACCAAGTAACGTCCACGGCAGCCGGTCACGATTCAATGTTTGTTATCTGTATAATAACGATACGTACCTAGTTTATATGCGTAGGCTAACCAAGGATTAGATCCATCTGTTATTTTTTAAACGTAACATGGTGTTCGAAAGAAATCTTAAAACTTTTTGAATACTTTACCTACTACCTATTGCTGAAGGGAAAGAGTCGATACATATTTGTCTATCCAGCCAAACCCTAATCTATCCAGTCTACCCAGTCTAACCCAACCAAAAACTGGAACTCGTTTACTTAAGGAAGTGGACGCGACTTTTTAGTAATTGAGTATCAAACGGCGCAGGCTTAAATAAAGAAGTAATCTCGTCTGAGGTTATACGCTTTACTACTCATGCGGACTAAGATTTTCGCCTCAAATAAAATGCATAGCAACCAAAACTCCCCAGCTGAAACATAAGACATGCTGCTTTGTGACAAGTTAAGAAGCTGACGGTAACGGTAAGACACCTCCCAGGCGAGTTAATATGGCTCTATCACCTAACAATACAAGAATAGAGGGAAGACATAAATAATTTATTTATTTAAATCCTTTTCAATCTAGATTTAATGGGGTCCTTATTCCCTACTAACATTACGAAGATAACCAAAACAACAAACTACCTGAAACACATTAAGTATGACGAACGGCTATGAATACTATAATAAGATACTAAAAAGTCAATAAACACGAGCTATCCTACAAACAAAACCTTTGCATTGATATTAATACGATTCATTGAAATCCGTGCCATAAAGGTGAAGTGACGATAAATCGTACGAGCATCGATAAATAAAGCAACAGGAATCGAACCCGAAACCCAGTAGCTGCGAGCTGTCTCCTCAACCGTCGAGAGTACTTATCCGACAGACGACCAAGAAAAAAACAACCGGAGATTTATTGTGTATCGATCTTGAAAAGAAATCGATGTGATATAGGGCTGTCACGATCAAAAAACATTCAGATTTTTTTATTTCTAAGGCATTTCAAACCTGTTGTAGTTATTATGGATTTTTATGGTTTATCATGGAGGCTACAAATGTCATGTACCTAAAAAAAAAATATTCGTTGTTTTTATCGTGGCATTTTAGTTCTCTAAAAAGTGACTTTTCTTCAAATTCAATCAATGGTGGTTATTTCCATAGTAGGTGACCCGGAGAGACCTACATTACCGCCATCCTCTTAACTCACTGTGAGCAGCATGTTCGTTATGTCATGTATCTCGGTTAGGAGTTTATGGCTTTGTGTGTCTCGGTGAAGAGTGGAACACGATGGGGTTAGGTTAGGTTAGGTTTGGGGTTAGGTCAGGATATAGTATCAAAGATAGCCAAGAGTAGTGATGTATATGTCTGTTTTATCTGATTTAAAATAGCAATGCATCCAATTATATTAGCACGAACAACTACCTTATAACAGGGTGGTAGACTTTTATCATCATAAAGTAAAATTGACTTACTTATCGCCAGTGGTAAGAACGCTCATTCAGAGTAGATTTGCTAGGATCAGGAAATCTTTATGACTATGGCTCGCATAATTTAAACCAAGTTATGGTATTTGCTTGTTTATGTGGTTGTGTGGTAACGTTCAACCTTGGCTCTATGCAAAAAGCCTAAAATCTATGGGTCCATTGGCAACATTGACCACATACGTGAGGGGCTTTCACTTAAATTTGCTTAGTTTGCATATAAATTATAAAAAAATATTATACCCCTCCAACATATTACCTACTTTTTTGTCGTTTAAAAAAGTCTTCGTAAAATAAAATATAACTTATAATAAATTAAAAATAAAATAAAACTCAAACTAAAAGTGTGCCAACCCTAAATAGCAGTAAACTTACTTCCATCCCTCTCTAGCGCTGCGCCGTCTCGCTCGTCATTCAACAGTCTCGACGTAGTTACAGGATAGCTCCGATCTTATTCCGATTAAAGTATGATGAATGAAATATTCACAACAGAGAAATTATTCTGTCGGACGATGTTCAACGATTTGTAGCCGTGACCCTCGAGGTCCGATGTTTATTCGATTGTGTTTAATCGATTCATTCAGTCGGCCCGTGCTTAGTTTATTGTACTGTGTGTGGTGAGGAGAAGCTGAGTCATTTTAAGATGTTGGGAGAGAAATATCAATTGCTTCATCATTTTTTATGTTCAATGATTGGTGCTCTATCGTCAACAGGACATAACGTGATGGTTCCATTGTGCATTGTAGATTGGTGGATATACGGCCTTATATACGCCATAACCGTTGGCATAATATTATGTCAGTAACCCATTAGTGACCCATTGCAGGGTCGGGTCTCCACTCACAGTGAGAAGGATGTAGGCCTTAATGTACCACTATAGCCTAATGCGGGTTAGTAGACTTCACTTGCCTTTGAGAACATTATTTTTGTGAACTCTCAGACATGCAGGTTGCTCTAACAGCAGCTGCAAGTAATATCGAATTTCATAAAGCACTCATTACTTTGTTTTAGAAAGTTAGTGGTGCGTGCCATGAGATCCAAACCCAGATCCCTAGAGTAAGCCGAATTCTAAGTCACTGGGCTATCACCGCTTCATTGTTGGGATATATTTTCTGCATTTATGTTTGTCTCCATCTATTGAGAAAGGTTGACGGTTCCAAAATATTACTGAAAAAACACGTTCGTCAGTAGTTATACGAGTAGATACTGTAGGTAATATAACTCTCGTGATAAAGAACCGAAATTAGCAACATTGGAAACAACACAGATTTGTTAATTTGTGACGCTATTACGTGGGTATGGTGGGAAGTAGTATTGCCATAATCCAGTAACTTACTGTTGTTTTAAGTTCTAATCAAAATTTTATTCAAATGCACTGATTGCAGGTGTCAGTTTGATTTATGCAGCTGAATCAAGTTTATCGATTCAACAAACACTGTATAATATGCAAAGTATTGGAGCTACTGAATTCAGAATAATTGTCCGAGCCTAAACAAATTTATAGGTCTTATCTGCATCTAGAGATCTGGATCAAGTCAGACTCCTACTGATGATGTTTAAGTAGAAGTCTTGGAAGCAATTCTTGAGATTCTGAATACCAAAGCATGTTTTTCATCTTACCTCGTACATGCATGCCTTAGAACGGTGTATTCCAGCCGATGTATTTTAGGATGATTAAGACATGAGGTTCTTGAAAGAGAGTATAAAGACAGTTCTCCTTCCTTGGTGTTGCTCATGTCAAAAGGTGACGATGACCACTTACCATTAGTTGACCCGACTGCCTGCTTGCTTGGTCTTTCTATGTACAAAAAAAACCTTTGTAAAACATTGTATGCATGCTAGGATAGATAAGACTTAAGTAGGATACGGCCTCTATTGATAGGTCTGTACACAATAGTCGTTAAACCTCGTCACAGGTTGTATGATTATTTTACATTTACAATGCAAAAAAAAATACCATATCTCTCATTACCTACACTTAAGAGTTTTAGTATTGTGAAGACAGATCCTGAGACTTAGAGGAGCCTGGAAATAGGTTCCTCGCAAAAAAACAAGCAATATTACCCGATAATAATTACGTTTATGAAGTGAGTCGGTATAGTTAACGTCGTTAATCAAATACGCAGTAAAATCCGCAGAACCGCCGCGGGCGCAGTCGATATCGAACGAATAAAGCATGTAATCACACGCGAGTGTAGCTCAATAATTGCTACTGCGGCCCGCAACGAATGGGCCGATGAGAGCCGAGTATTATCCTAGTTATCTGGTGATTGTCGATCTTATTGCCTAAGGAGCTAAGATAACGATTATGGGGGAAGACAATCGGGTTTACAAACATAGTTAAGGATGTAAAAGTTACAATTGGATCGAATGCGCTGTGCCTATGTAGATCGCTTAAAACTTAATTACTAAATTAACGAAAAAAAGTGAAAGCTCGGTAGCGAAGAATTCGGTTTCTTACTTGAACCCCGGGTTCGAATTCCAGTGACGCAAACCAATAACTTTCTCTAGCTTACTAGGCCGCATTTGGCAGGTACTAAAATTTTCACGTGGTCGGATGGATCTTTAAGGCTCTTTACGGTTCCATTTTGCAGAGAAGAAATCCAGCCCCAATTATTGTGAGACATAAAAGAATTTAATCAAACCATGTCACAATGTGAGACGACGTTATTATAGCCAAAGCGTTACATCTAAAACCTTACCAATTTACAGTTGTTTCTAATTTCAAAGCTCATCCAACCAATTTTATGTTTTTTGGTCCCCAAGTATTCTCTAAACTATTTTCTCCTGGCAGTTGTTAAATCAAAGTGCACTTTTTGCTATGTAATTACAAGCTCGTATGTTTTTACACTCTTAATACCGTATACCGATCACGTATAAGGATATAAGGCTATTTAATCAGCGATTAGCCGATGCTCAGCCTCTGGTAAAGAATATTAATTATGATTAATTCGTTACTGATTGGGTATTTGAAGTATAAGCTTCACCCTCAATTTAAAATCTTGGCAATTTTATAAATCTGAGTAGAAATTATTCAACAATGTCTATCTTTTTATTAAATTTTTTTTAAAGTTAGACTTATTATTAGACTTTAAACATCTTGCTACTGAATCTTGCTACTCAATTTTAACATTTATCCTTATACAATTGAGATGAAATTTTGCTTCAATTCTTGCAAAATCTTAAATTCTGACGTCATTCTAAGTCCAATATGGCGACCCAAGATAGTGGACTTGTAATGTATGTTGTATTGCAGTTCTTTTTTTGCGCTTCCATGAAATGAGTATCAAATGACACTTGCTGCGGACAATACAAAAAAGATATTTTTTACTATTGCATGCTCAACAAAATCATCTTAATTATGAGATGCATTTTAGCCATCACGTGTACTCGAGAAACCTATAACCGTTGAGGCCATTTAGTTTCGTTAACGAGACAGCAGCGCTAAGATATATTTGTATTTTTTACCCAAAGCTCAAACTATTGTTCGTGAGAAACGATGCGTGAATATAACTTTTATTGCAGTATAAACTGGCCTGTGTTGTTAGATGCTTTTGTGAATAGTCGAATAAATAATGATTGACATAGATAGTGATTTTTTTGGAAAAATATACGTTTTTTATATTTTCATATTATATAACAAAATTTTAAAAAGGTTCAGTCCGTATAAAGTATCTATTTCATCAAAAACGTTCTTGCGAAAATGGTTCGGTATCATTATTCCATCTTCCCTTAAACGTTTCAATAAGTATTCGCTATTTCACTTGCTAGGCACACCTAAGTTATTCGATTCTCTTATTCTACAAGTGTACCTACTTAAATTACTATCGTAATAAAAACATACAATACTGTACTTAGTCTTAACTGATTTATGAACTTAAACAACAATACCTATAACATTGTAATATCAAATTTACAACCTTTTTAAATACCTCCTAATGCTTTGATTCGAACTATAAATTATTTACATTTCACTTTCTAGAACATTTGGCGTGGGCTGAAATTATCATCGAAGCACTTTGGGATGCAAAGTAGTTTGTAAAATTCTTTTATAATGAAGATGTCTAAAGAAGCAAGTATCCAAAATTTATGTTTGATAATAATATTAACGTATAATGAAGTTGTGATTGAACAAAATTGTGAGATATGATATTTTATTTACGCGCGATCCCGTTATGTTTGAAATCGGAAGATAATAAGCAAATAAATTTGCGATTAACGACTGTTATGTTAACGACAGAAACTCAAAAACATCTAAATTTGAGAATTGAATTTGTGACAAACACTGAATGTTATCTATTTCGATTTAGCTGTAGTTTATGTGTTTTTAACAAGTTTAATGTTATGCATTCTTTGTGTTTGTGAAAGTATAAAAATGCATGCATCCAAATAAACTGACCTACGTAACAGTATTAGGTGTTATGGACGTTTCCATAATTGTTTATTAGCTTGTTTACTGTTAAAAGAATCCATGCACTGCAGTCCATGATCAAAACTCCTATTTTTTGAGATCGCACCTGATGCGTCTGTTGCTATTTATGAAAACTAAGAGGTCCGCCTCAAATATTAACTCCGGCAACGAACGACACCTCCCTAACTAGAGCTTGTGTGTTTGTGTGTACATTTGTCTTGTGTGTTTTAAAGACGCCTTCCATACAAATACTTCTAGTTCAGCCACGGTTTCTGAGAATCTGTTCATAAACTACCTTTATGTGCCTATAACCTCAATACGGATTACGCATGGCGTTTAAATGCCAAATGAACGGCTAACGCAAATATCCTTATCATAAACTATAGTCTAAACCTGAGCTGAACTTTCTACGTTTAAGCGTTGGATGTGAGGTCACCCAGGCCGCTTGAGGTCCTTGGCAATAGTTAAGCGAGGTTAGGCACAGGTCCAGTGATATTCTAAACTGGTATTTACCATGTTTATAGAATGTAGGTTTGAGCGGTGATAGGTGAAATAAATTGATATGAAATAGGTAGATGTATACGAGCTTTTGAGAGTTATGTAAGTTTTTTGCAGACTGATAGCGGAGTCACTTTAGGAATAACTTATAATTCTTAGGAACCGGATAGCCTAAATCTGTGTAGTAAAAGATGTATAGGTATATACTACATATAGGAGGACATTTAGCCGCGAATAACATATTTTAAGTTAAGATCTAGATACGTCTTTAAAAAACTCAAATGTACCTAAAATGACTATTTTTTCTTTGAAGCTGTTTGAGCTCCCTTTCTTTCTTTCATACGGAGCTCCCTTCTCCAATGTTCAAAGGCGTATAACTCGTTTCTAAAATAGTAAGAAACTATTTTGGAGATACGACAATTTACGCACTAAAATAAACCTATTTTCGTTCACAAATTGACACACAAATGTCTCGCGTCGCGATATAAAGTAGTAATTTCGAAACTGCCTCTGAAACAGATAAGGTTTATTTTTATTGTTTTTTTTTTTTATTTTTTTTTTTATTGTTTATAGCATCGTAAGGCCTTGGCTTAGGCCTATTAGAACCAGTGTATTGGCAAATGGCGTGGACCTTGGAGACACATTATCGTCACATTATCTATGAATGGATCAGATAAGGTTCGGTATGCCTAAACTGACCATTTTTTTCAAACTCTAAAACGGGACACATTAAAACGTCAAAAAAATTTATGATCATATTGGCGAATAGATTTCGCCATTAGGCTTTGGTATAATGAAAGAGAAGTCTCTTAGCACTTAAGACTTCGCTTAGACTTTTAACATCAAATTTGTCTATTAGGTATCACTTTATGTAGGCAATTTTTGATAAAATCTGGTCACGTTCGGGTTACTGCACGCTCATTTTTAGCAAAGCGCAAGCGAGGCGCAACTATCATAGCCAGATTTTTGTAGTGATTAACTGCTTATTTTACTTTTTTCTAAAACGGGACATTTTAGAATCCCCAGAATGTTTTTGGGGACACCGGGACAGAGTAGGTCAAAACGGGACTGTCCCGTTCAAAACGAGATTTATGGTCACGTTGCGTACGCCGTATTATTACGGTGTTCTTTGGACATACCTACCGAAGTGGCTTCTTAACTCTACATCTGATTTATATAAGGTCATCGACCACTGTTCAATGATGTATGCGTATGTCATTTTTATTTTGGGTAGTTAGCCGATCGAGATATTAGATGTACGTACAGTGTATGAGTACCTACTCTTTACAGTTTATCAGTTTTATTTAATCATCATTTATCTAGTAACATTATAGAGAGGAAAGAAATGCCTTTTAGAGCGTGGAATGATGGAATGGATACCTTTTAGACATGCATGTTTCCTCACGATGTCCCCACCATTACAGCAGGTGAAATTTAATAATGTTTAGTACGCATTACTTTCAGGAAAATTCGGCGAGTCTACTATTTGGATTCAAACCTGGACCTCCCAAAAAAAGAGACCAAATTCTCAGCCACTGGGCTATCACCCATCACTGAGCAGCTGACCTGAGCGAGAGAAACTCAGGGCTAATGAAAGGTTCGGGGTCTATTTGGCTTGTAAATCAATATAATTAGGGACGTTAAATTCCTGTTAACACTTCGCACCGATTACGATGTCGTGGTCGTAAACGAGCGCCCACTTTGTACATTTCTGCATATATAAACATAAATTACGCGCTGGACGCGGCCCGTAGGGACGTTCGAATGCGGCGTGTGAGCGTTTAAACGCTGATGACGTTTTTACAAACCGCCGTCTGACAAGGTGGACTGATGACCTAAATAAGGCGAATGAAGACCGATAGATAAAGCGCCAGACGCGGACCGGACGAGCGTTCAGACGCGGCGAGTGAGCGTTTAACACGTTTACTGCGGATCACCCATAATCGGCCCGACGCGGTGCCAAATCCATGTGCACAGGAAAAATAGGTCCCTCCTTCAAGTGCTGAGCCTGTTTCCTGGGCATTTCTACAAGTATAACAGAGGCAAATACAGTTTTCGTTTTGTGACTAACAATGTAGAAATATAGCAATTTCATAACGCTGCAGGCCTTTTTCGACCGCCGACGCATAGAACATAAAAAATAACGCCTTAAGCAATATAGAAGAGCTATAATACCACCCAATGTGTCAGGTCGAAAGGGCCTGCCACGCACCATTAGAAAGTCTAGTGGGGGCTTTAGTTGGACTGCCGCCGAATCGGCTGAAAGTCACCAATTTTTTATTTCATGCAGTAAACGTGTTAGTACGTAGTAGTGTTGAAAGTTTGATATTATATCAATGGCTTTAAATTAAATAGTTTCAGCGGCGACAATAGCAAATTAGTAGACTCACCCCTTCCCCCACGCCACGGTTTCAGAAAAAAATAGCAAAAAAATTCAATAAACTATCTAAGAATTTAAGAGTCTTATCTGCCCGTGAGTTTTGCCCTAACCGGAGATTGATTCGCACGTCGGCAGTAGCGAGTGTGGCCTGTGCTTTAGTGCATCACTTTGCATACTTTCGCCGCAGATTGTAATGCTACTTGAACTTCGCACTGGCCCATGGTGGTCTTTGATGGCGGTTTTACGTTTTCATACGTGCGATAACTTTTATTGACGACTCAGAGTTTAGTGGCGATTAAATAACACGTTTTCTTACTTTGTTTGGTGGTTTACATTTATTTTATAAATTGTGGGTAAAGACTGGATCTATATTTATTTATTTTTCAATTAAGCTGTTATAGCCCAATGGCTAAGATTTTGTTCTCTCATTCCAAATTCGAACCCCAATGATTTTTCTTAAGTTACGTACGCTTTACAAAAAATTTACGATAAAGAAAAATGTATAGAGAAATTCTTGCCTGAGAGTTCTCTATAATGTTTTTAAACGCATGTGAAGTCCACCAACCCACAACAGACCAGTTGTTTGACTTCTTGTGATGTTTAACACTAAGTCATAAATGGGCTATATCAATGAAATTTGTTACAAACCACTACGATAAATAGGTGAATATCAAATTAAAATATTATGTAGTTTCCTTTTTATAAATAGCTATTAAAGTGACAGGCAAAATGATACGAAAAATACCAAATGCACTTTCTAGTTATAAAATAAAAAAATGTGTATCATAAAATCTTCTAATTGACAGATCATGATTTACTATGCGATAAACAGCTATTTGCATTTCAAATGGACAAAATGGTTTCAAAATTTTTAGTATTTGTTATGAAACTTTACAACTGATAAAGTTTACTTTAAAAGATAATAAAATGACTTTATCAGATTATAATTTTTACTCTCTCTAGGCTATTCTATGGAGTACATGTTGTCAGGTTAGTTTAGTATTAACAACTATGTAAAAAAGTTTTCTAAGGTGCAATTTCTAACGAAGTGGGATTTTAAATTACATTTTCTTTTACAGTAACCATTTGTTTGCAAAAATAAATATAAATTTTATAGATGGGCCATAGTAGTTTGCTGGGGACCTTACCGCCGGCCTCTTAACTCATCGTAAAGCAGCGTAAGCATGTTCTTCATGTCTAGTGTTTCGGCTGGTGAAGTATGATTGCCGTAGATTCTTAGTCTTTGATGGTGAACATCTTAGTCCTCGTGAGAAGCAAAGCACCCGCATACAACCTTCGATAGAATTTCTTCTCTATTTAAGGTTGGATCGGCTGCCGTTACCACTTAACATCAGATGGCCTGCATGCGTTTGCTACTCAATAACAGCTATGAAAAGAACATTCGACACCTATCCGTGACACTAAATTACTTTATCATCGTATCAGGTAATCGTTTTCATACAGAACTTAATTTATATTTGAGGGTAGGTAGACAATATAGTCTGGTGGACTTATTTTTACTGAGCTGCTACTTCAAAAGCTAAGGTTACCTATTCTTGAAATGGAGGTATGTTTTTCGGTAATGGGACCAAAATGTGATGGTCCGAAAGTATGTTCGTGTGAAATGTAAAATGATACGCCGCTATGAGTGCGACGGAGTTTTATCACAAGCGGTGTGCACAATCTCTCCGTAATAACGAAATAACGTTCAATTTATGGTGCTCTTTACGAAATGCGTGAGTACCGTTCGCATCACAGTTGTGAAAATTAAAATAATATAAAAAAAGGAAAATGCATTTCAAAGGAGACATCACTTAATGCACTTTCTTTAAGTATTTTTATTTTAAATTGATTGAAATTGAAGTTTTCGGATGAGCTAGATAGTCCCCACGTCCGTTCACTCAAAAATTCTAATATTGTATGAAGCGAACACACTTGACCTAGATAAAACACGGTTCGGTTTATTGGTGCAATCTCGTGCTACACTTGATTTATTGCTTACAACTTTTGCGTGTCTCACTGGAACAACATTGTATTTAATACTTATTACGATTCAAGTATTTATAAGCCGACGAAGTTATATAAATTATCTGTTAAAAGTATCACCAAGTCATTCAGATTCATGATTGGTCAGTTAATAAAACATCCTAAAGTATATTTTCTTCTTCATAATACTTCTTCAGTATTTGAACAAGATGTAGAGCCATCAGCCGGATATCATATCAGGTGATGTACACGCCTATTTGCTCCTCAATTTCAATAAAATAAAAAAATAAGGTATTTATCAAATGTACTTCAAAATAAGAGAGTGCTGTTCCAGTAGCCTCATTCAAGTTAAAGCGATTACTTATTAATAATTTCTAATTAAGATTCAAGTTATCAATCAAAAGCTCGCTTGATCTGTCAATATCATCATTGTATCAGCTACAAATGAGCCGAGATTCAGTTACCGCAGGGCCAAATGTCAACAACTTAAGGTTCCACTGCCCAAGTGCATCTTAATTAATGAAGTTCATTTGCCTATTTGATATATTAATATGACAGGAATGATTGATGGTGTTGCTATCTGTGTCGTTTTGAAGGTATACTTCATACAAGTAGTGATGTAGTAGGTGATGGGAAGTTAACTTGCAATATTTACTTAAGTAGTATAAATTTATTAAATATTCGCAGCAGATAAAAACGTGCCCAATGTTTTGTTAACATAATTATTATTGTATTAAAAGTACCTAACTAAGAAATTATTATAAAAGTTAAATCAACTACCTACTGAAATATTATTCATCTTTAATTTTATCACTTTCGACTCCCATAAGGGGGTCTATAAAGAGATCTATAAAATTCCTACGTTTTATAAATAATTAATAAAGCTTCACACTCATAGCCCCACACTAGGATTCCCTGTGTCGTGGGCCATGGACACGACGGATGAAATCTCTGCTCTTCTGGGAATGGAACCCAGGACCTTCCGCGCAGCGCACCGGTGTCTTAACCGCTGCGCCACTTGGGTCGTCCTTTCATCTTCGATGTGTCAAGAAAAAAACTCCATTTTATTATTTTCCATAGGACTTAAAAAAATCTTTATTTTAAAATAAGTCACTAAATGTAGACACGTCACCTATACTTTGGCCTTTTCACTAGTTTTATAAAAGTTGTACAATAAAAGCTCAACCTAACACTAACCTTTTTTTAAATACTTTTAAAGTGACCCTTTTTAAAGTGACTTGCCTGTTTTGCTATCGGTACTTCGGACGACGTTCGCGGGGACACAGGTTCAGACTTTTATAGGGCCATAACTTCTCCGGTATCCGGTATCTAGCCCGTTACTTGGGATACCGAATTTGTTCCGTCAAGCCGGTACGTCGAATGTGGTACATTAGTGACCCTAACCGGGGATTGAACCGGTCACGTGTGATATTGATAGCGAGCTCGAGTATGTAGTTGTTTAATGTGCGTCAATGCGTGAGCAACTGAAGGTGAAAAGAACTTAAATTTCTCGATGTGGTCATCATGAATTACTAAGTGCATAATGATACGCGTGGCTTAAGTAGCCTTTTATTGCATGGTGAAAAGTAAAAGCCCATATTTGGCTAACTTCACAAACGAGCATCGTATATTTCAAAGCACGAGTGACATAAACCTGCCAAAATGTTGATACAAAAAAATAATAATAAAAAAAATTAAACCCACATCAAAAAAGTATGAAATAAAATTTATTACATACTTCAGGCCTACTATTTTTCGAGGTTGGTGCCAAAATTTAACAATAGAAACAAAATACTCGATACTAAAGACACCGACCTCAATAAATAGTAGGCCTAAACTATGTAAGAAATTTTATTTTATTCTTTTTTGATGTCGGTTTAATTTTTTTAATTATTTTTTTTTAAATCCCGACACTATCTTGACATATAAAAGTCTTTGGTCTACCCCTACCAGCGATAATTATGAGCTTATTTTTTAATCGGCATAATTATTGCAAACAACCTCGACCCCCGGTTGAGCAATCCTCCAGGGGCTAGCACGAAAGCAGTTAACCTCACATCATAGTTTACGCCGAGAACGGCCAATAAAATATAGTTTCGTAACTGTAATCACATTACTAGAAAAAATAGTGGCTCACGATCGTGAATTAACGTTTGGGGTTCTGTGCGCTTACAATCGGGTCTCCTCTCATAATGAAAGGGATGTAGTCCACCACACTGGCCTACTGCGGGTTGGTGGACCTCACATGCCTTTGAGAACATTTTTTTTTTAACTCTTAGGCGTGCAGGTTTCCTCGCGATGTTTCCCTTCACCGTAACAGCGGGTGATATTTAATTTTATAAAGCGCACATAACTTTTTACAAAGTCATTGGTGCATGCCACTGGTATTCGAACCCGGACCCTTCGATTCGAGGTTCGAGGCCACTGGGCTATCAGGTAGTGTATACAGTTTACTAATAAATAACGTTCCGAGTCGGTGCACGCGGAACTCCAAAGCCACCAAATGCCTGACAGCATGAGGTCCGGTGATTTATCGACAGAGTAAAGCGCGAGTGCATCTTTTTTCTCGGACTGGTACGGATAGCAATTACATACCGATAGCTCCGTAAGTGATACGATGCTGCTACGATGATAAATGGACAGGTGGGGTAATATGCCACGGTGAAATAATACCGCGATTCGGTAACTTCTGTTAAGCGGTAAGCGGGGTTAAAGTTCATTCTTGAAATGCTAAACTGACTTGGAAGCTAGGCTCATATATTTTTTACATAATAAGTGGTAGAGTCATAACTCATCCTTGCTGCTAGCACCTTAACTGGCTAGCTAAGGCAGCACGGCTGTAAAGCAGACGGATCTAAATATCGTCTGTTTCAATTTGGGGAGGAATGGTTACCGGAGATACTTTGTATGAAGTGAACATCTTAGTCCTGATGAGTACTCATACAACTCACATCACCTCATAAAGCACTCACATACAACCTGAGATAGGATCTGTTCTCTATTTTAGGGTGGAAGTGGTACACCCACGTGGGCTGCAATAACCACTTAACATCGGGTGTCATGGATGGCAGTTTGCTGCTCATACACAAAAAAAACATAATGAGGTCTCCCAATTTAACTATGTATGGTGTCACATACACTTACGCTCTACTTACTTAACTTACACCAAAGAAATAGGTACCTACCTATGTATGTTGTGTGTATGTATGTTGCTTTGCGTTGCATTTTTTGAATCTCTGAATGAATAAACTAATGAATGCAACGAATCCCTGAGCCTTTAGGAAGTGTTTAAGCAATAATGATAAATTCAAAGCAATCCGTAGCCGTTGGGCGTGCGTGTTGCGAACATCTTGCGTAAAGCGGTCCCGCCTCAAGCCAAAGACCAACTACCATTAAGGCATGGTTTTACATAATTTTTGGATCAGGACAACGCTGGAGGGGATTTACCCGAATTTAGTATGTCTTAGTGCTTTAGAAGCTAATTTCGACAGGTGCAATCTTGTATCGATACAAAATCTATAATGGGTTAACAATCCTAATTGGAACCTTTTGTTACCCAAAACGAAATGAGCTTCGCTAACTTAACAAATAAAGTAAATCCACTGACCAACCAAAAGTCGAAAGTCAGTGTCATCAACATTGATTGTGGGAATAATATTAATTTGACACAAATAGTACTGACAGGTATTTGTGGACTTACCAGTACCATGCCTTTGAAAATGTTGCAAAGAACTCTCAGCCATGTAAGCTCTCAAATTCAAATTCAAAAGCTTTTATTCATTATAAGGTACAATTTATGCACACTTAATGAACGTCATACATTTAACATTATACAAACATCCGCTTTGATCGCCCCTCAGGCAAAACGTAGACTAGGAGAAAAAAGCGGGCGGAAAAAAACTCCCAGCACTTTTTTAAAAATAAGTATGAATCTCTCTGAAGACGTTTGCTGTAACTGCAATAAAACTCTTGATTTGAATTTCATGCACCACATTAAAAACAATTAAAGGGGTATATAGGGTGAACATAATGCCTAATGGCAGTGCTACCACCCAGCCCTGGGTAATGATAAAAATGGAAGGTTAGGAAGTAATGTTGTAACTTAGAAAAGTCTTTGATATGTGCCACTGGGAATCAAACTCTGACCTGTAGTTTCAGTGTCGAATTTGGTCTCTAATTCTAGTCCAAGAGACATACACTTGGTAATTCTAAAATAAAAACACAAGGAAGAACCTATGACATAAGATAAAAGCAATCTCGATGTTTCCTTCAATCAGAATGGCGCCATTACGTGTTTGATTATCCCAATTAAACCATATCAAATCGCAAACGTGGCTAAAGCCATAGATGAAAAAATATTTGGTCGATACACCAATTACCAGCCAAGGCTACACCGCAACCTATATGGTAATTATTACTTTATTTAAGCCATTTATTGCTTTGTTATTAAGACGTCGCGGTTTTTTATTTAATTGGCGCATTCCAACATTGATTTGAGGGTGTGGTACCTAGATATATAGTCGCAAAAAATTGATAGATTAACAAATAAACAATGTTTTTTAATGCACATGAATAAGTGAATTACAAAAATATTAAGAGTCAAGGAAAAGGAATTTAGATCTTCAAAATATCCAGCAAGAACCAATTTAAATGATGTTAGACCAGCAAACAGGCAAACGTGACACATGATGGTAAGTGGTGTTCTTGGACTATTGACACAAGCAATGCGAGAGGAGATGCCAGTTGTTGCCCGCTTTGAAGGAGAGCTCTTTTTACACCCTTTTTTATTAGTTGGTAGAGCTTTAGTATCAGGTGGTAGAGCCATACTAGCTCGTCTGAGGAGATATCTTACCGCCAGCCTCTTAATCGTACCCCTGCAAAAAAAACTTGAGTGAAAGACGAAGAAAGAGAAAAGAGAATTCCATTATTTACACGTATGCTAGAGAAATGAGCGTGAAAAATGGACTGTAGAGGATATGTGGAATTTCTGTGGTTTTGGATGGTCAGATCATATTTAAAATCAGTTTAAAATTGAAATTGGTTGAAAGTGGAACATAGCGACCACTGAACATTGAGCAATTTTTGCATACTTTACTTTACTGGAAACGATTGATAAATTAGCCAATTTAGCCATATTATTCTTCTCTTCAAATAGGTGTGGCTATCGACATTCTAACATTACATCCATCTTACGTCACACAAGTTGTATGTACTTAGCTGAGATCATTTGGTACATTATCTCATTGGATCTATCCCACCGGCTTCTGTTCTACGTACTACTTAGCTAATATCCGTTCATCAGTTACTGATTTTACTGTTTACGGATCAAGACTATCCATTATGTTATCGACAGCTGCTATCTATTTGCAGGTTTGAAAGAATACTTATTCTGTTGCGTATAGTAAAACAGTAAAAATATTTCTATATTGCGTAGGTATCTACTCGTACTAATGTTATACGTAAATGTTGAAGTTTGTCACGATGGATGTTTATTGCTTTTGAATGTAATAAGATACTTTCTTAGCTCGTTTATTATTTTGTTTATTTCTTAAATGGACGTCGACGTAGTAGCTAGCTGGATAAAGGCTCGTGAAAAATGCGGAAGAAACGATTGTGCGATACCTAGGAGTTGAATTATGATTTCTAGGCTGAATGAATGAATGAATGACTAGGGGAGGCTCAGGTCCTGTGGTGAACTTGTAATAACAAACTGACAATTGGACCGCGGTCTACAAGACGTGTTGCCATCGCTTGTAAAACATCTGGTCTTTTCCTCCAAATCTTCTTTTTCAAAAACGAGTAGATGTGCCTCTGGGTGATAAGGAAAACCGCCGTTCATGGAAATTTGCAACACCAAAGGAAGCTAACCCGCCCAAGAGAACTCCATTATCATTTGCTAATTCAAAGGAGCGAGTCTCGGAAGCAGAATCCTTTCAATTAACTTGTAGTAGTAGTAGTAAATCACAAACAGAATTACTTGCAAGCAAAGCGTGAGCATAGCTAGTGTTCTACACTCTTAATTGTTATCAGCAAACAAAAACCGTATGCCATTAAGACGGGGCAAAACAATAGGATATCTGCCAGGAGATTTATTGCACATAACAAACTGGACTGGCCCGGCCAATCCATCTTGTAGATCAATATCATTGATCGAATAAATTGCTTATAGTTTTGCCTGTCTGTTTAGCTGGACTAGTTCTGATTTCTTGTACTTTCGATGCTATCACAGGAAACAGTACGAGTAATTTAAACAATAATTAATTTATATTAGATTTCACCTACAAGCGGTGATAGCCCAGTGGCTTAGAATTCGACCTCGAATCGGGGGGTCCGGGTTTGAATCCCAGGGGCACGCACCAATGACTTTGTAAAAAGAGTTATTTGCGCTTTATAAAATTAAATATCACCTGCTTTTACGGTGAAGGAAAACGTCGTGAGGAAACCTGCATGCCTGAGAGTTCACAAAAAAATTAATGTTCTCAAAAGCATGTGAAGTCCACCAACCGGCAGTAGACAAATTCCTACATCCTACATCCATATCATCTAGTGTGTCATTAACGGGTTACAGACAAATTTTACCTGACTTCAATTGTTTTTATGAATCTACATAGCATAAAACAAAGTAGCTTCCCGCCTTAGTCAACCACGCTGGCTTAATACGAGTTGGTGGACTTCACATGCTTTGAGAACATTATTTGTGATCTCTCAGGCATACAGGTTTCCCCGCGATGTTTCCTTTCACCTTTAGAGCAAGAGATGTTTAGTTTTTTAAAGCGCACATAACTTTTTAAACAATGTTATTGGGGCGAGCCACTGGGGTTTGAACCCGGACCCGTCGAGTAAGGCCGATCTCTTAGGCTATTACCGCTTTTTTACCACTTAAATTCTTTTTTCATATTTTTTTTGTATCGTAGGTATTGCAAGCTAAGGCTACATACACGACGCAGGCACCACGACGCGTCTCGCGTGACCGCTGATGATTAATGATCTCAGTCCCTTCCGTCTTGGTTGCACGTGCTTTTGATTTTAATACGAGTAATACCCATCTTGTTAGGTGTTCAGTGGTTTTGGTTTATTTTTGCAAAGTTGAGTTTCTAAGTTATATAGAAAATGAAATCATTTATGTGTATAGCGTTAAAAATTATTGACCTAAAATTTTATATTATTATTAAAAACAAAACAAAGAGATATTTCTTTAAAAACTTAGTTATGTGGAAGGGGTCATACTTTGCTTATTCCATCGCACGGCTACAGGATGACCCTGTTTTTACCTGTATTATATTTAATTTCTTTTCTGACAAATTAACATTATGTAACATTATGTAACCAAGTCTTACTCATAACATAAGTGCGAAAGTAGCAAGGATGGATGAATGGATGGATGGATCCATTTACGTTTGTTACTCTTCCATTCAAAAATAGCTGAACCGATTTGGATAAAATTTGGTACACAGGTAGATTAGAACCAAGATTAACAACAACTTTTTCTCCCTCTCTAGATCAAATGCTTAGGTCAACGTAGACGAAGTCGCGGGCGGAAGCTAGTATAAGATACAGTCGCCAATAGATGTGTTTGAGTATTAAGAAGAATAAACAGTCTCAGTAGCAACAGCGACGCACGCTGCTCGTGATATACGTGATACGCGATGATTAATGATCGCGATCGCTTCCGCGTGGTGCCAGTGTAGACGGAGCTTTATAAAATCTGACATAGTATGAATGTTTGGAAACTATGCTTAAATTAAAACTTAAACTTTAGTTGTAGGAAAGACAATGACTAAATTCCCTTTCACATTTTTACCTCGATTGAGAATATTTTTAAGGGTTTTCTTCTGTTGTTAGGACTAATTTTTCTTTTATATTTTATTAGAATACAATCAATTCTTTTTAAGGGCTGAATCTACTTTTACTGTTCGGGTTTATTACATTTTTTTAATTCTTTACTATAATATACGATAAATTTAGTATGACAAAGTAGTAGTAGTAGTAAGCAAATATTTTAAAAGATATTTAATATAAGTACTTACATAAAGCAAACAGGTAGCTAGGTAGTATTGCAAAATAAACAGACATAAATAAGTAGTCAAATAGGCTCATTATACAAACTCTTATCCTAAAAGATTAATTACGAAATAATCACATGCTAATATTGAAACAATATTTCTTTGAAGCGAAGTTTGTTAATTATTTATGAGTAAATGAATCTTATTAAAAATATTAACCGACACATATCATAACATAATCACTAGAAAATCATGACTGAAACGAGTTATGTTAATATCCAAATTAGCAATAACCAAAACCAATCTATTGTGAGTGATGCATGAATGAACACACAAAAAGTGCCATAAATAATAATATTAATAACTCTGCACTGTTATTAATAAGCTATTAAAATAAAAATATGCATCCTCTTTATACAGTGTGTTCAAATAGCAATAACTCTGGAGCTGTGCAATTGAGAGCAATGGTTTTGAGATCGTTTTGTAGATAATATCCTTACGTACCTACCTAAACCAGAAAAACTAGCAATGAGCTAGTTTTTGAGTCATGTAAGATAAATTGATTACTAAGAAACAGTCATTTTTTTGATCAAATTCTGTCCAGATAAAATTTTAATGTCATTTCAAAAGACTAGACCCATGGGGGGTATTTTGTCGATGAAATTTGGTATTTTTTATGCCTTTAAACTATCGCGAGGTAGAAGTCAAACACGCTGTATATTTGTTTATGTATATGCGGTTATAATGAGACCCCAATTAAACGGGCGGCTTCCGAATCGATAATATATGAAAATGTATTCAAAATAAGCGAAGAAAATTACACGGTGTATTTATCAATTACAGACGTATTATAATAATGTTTGTAATGGCAGCCATTGAAAATAATAGCAAGTGGTTTTGTTACTAAATTACCGGTATTATTATTTTATGTCTACATCAGCGGTAATAATAGAGCTAGACTTTTTTGATAGGATTTTCATTTCAATAAATAACTAAATAACGCTTCACACTCATAGCCCCACACTAGGATTCCCTGTGTCGTGGGTGCCATGGGCACACAATACAAGAACACACACCCAGACCAGAAACAGAAATTCAAACTCATCATTTAAATCTCTGCACCGCCGGGAATCGAACCCAGGACCCTCCGCGCAGCGCACCGGCGTCTCAACCACTGCGCCACTCAGGTCGTCAAAATGGTTTCAGAGTTCTTTATTCTCACAAGAATATAGAAAAGTAGCACCCGTCCACGAGGTCGTCCATATTGACCTTACAGTTTCACCCAGAGAGGGATAAAAAGTATGAACTAATATTCCATACGAACTACGAACTACGAACTACGAATCCTACTTCCTACTTTCTTAGTATATCCTATTATCCTACTATATTACGATTGGAAGTGCGAAAGAAAGCTGATAATTTACTCGCTGAGGTATGTATATGAAGGTTTTGTGATACTAGAATAATTTGGGACTCAAAGTAAAGGCCACAGCACACAGTGCGGAACTTTCCTCCGGTTCGATTTGACATCAATCCTGGTAATGAGTTCTGCCGCCAAGGGAACGAGACATGAGTGAGGAGCGTTTTGTTTAAGTGGAATCTTGAAAACTATTATTTGAAGATTTTTTATGAATTAATTTAACATGAATTACTTACTTTATTACTTTCCCCTGAACTTACATCGAGTGTTCATTTAGATACGCCAGAAAATATTCTTAAATATTTATATTTTTATGCAGTCAATTTAATTTATCCAAGCAAGCATATTGCACTGTTGGGCAAACAACATTTTCGATACATATAATCTTAAAAATTTTAATGGGGGAAACCATTGAAGATTGTTTTCAAACAAAATCTATTTCACTGTTTATTACTATATTTTTACATGTTTTTTGAGATTTTTTCATTCAAAATCTATTTTACTGTTAACTACAATTTTTTTAAATATGTTTTTTGAGTCTTTATCAACATATCATTATATCATTACCGGCTGTCACCTATACTATTTATTGCTTGTTTTTTTTAAATATAATAGATGTTTTTAAATTTTTTATAACATTATCATTACCCGCTGTCACTCACACTACGCTAAAGGTAAGGCACCGTTAACGCATGCAGCGCACGTAGCACGGGAATGACGCGCGTCGCCCCGCAACGCTCGGAATGAACCGGCCTTGGTAATTTGCACTAAATCTAGTTCAGATATATCGAGGAATATCTAAAAAATAATGTATTTTGTCCAAAAGTATAATAATAATTTATGCGACTCATACCCATTGTTTAACTATTGTGTCTATTTATTGGACGGGCAAAGTGTTAAGAATATAGAAAATTGCTACTTTTAGGGCAAAATATGAAGATGTAAGAAAAGCACTTCTTCCAACCAAGTAATACCAAGAGGAATTCTCTTAGTTTATCTCAGCTCTACAAGCGACAGTAATCACTTATCATCTTTCCATAATGAGCAAAATTATTTAAACGATTGATTTTTTGTAAACTTCACACCTTTAAGATAGCTTACCACCTGCTGTGATGCTATGTGCTTGAATGTATCAAGATATTTCTGTATCTACTCTGTGCGTAATCTAGTTTTTACAGAAATTGCTCTTCAACAGCTGAGGTGATGTGTAAAAATCAGTCACATACTATTTTAAAAACTAAAATTTTATCAATACAAAAATTATGACTGTATATTGCCGGAGATACTTTAAAATAACGCTTCACACTCACAGCCCCACACTAGGATTCCCTGTGTCGTGGGTGCCATGGACACACGCAAGACAAGAACACAACACACCCAGACCAGAAACAGAAGTTCAAATTCATCATTCGAACCTCTGCTCTGCTGGGAATCGAATTCAGGATCGGGTCGTCACTTCATTCGAAGCGAACATCTTACACCTCATAATAAGTAAAGTGTTTGTGATTGATAGTTGGTGTCCATGGGCTGCAATGACCACATAACATCAAATGACCTCCACGCCTACTTGATATTCATATCAATCATCTCCACGCCTACGAAAAAAAAAACATTTGTATAACATCAATGCCATTCTCTTTTAAATTTTCATCTAACAAAACGTCATTTTAATATCCATGATCGTCCGTACTTGCCCGTTTTATCGAAATCCCCTGTCACAAGCCGAATGCGCCCCCGACTACCCCCACAGTGCGCAACGAGTACGTGCGTGACGATCGCGCTTTACGCCCGCGAGGGAACCAGTATCGCTGGCTTTCAAAATAAAAAAACATTAAATAATATCAAAATTAAGATGGAAAATGGTATGATTTTTTTATTTTGGCATTCTCTTCGAATCAAAAAATATGTAGGCTATGTTAGGATATTGAGTTCGCTACAAGCTAATAAATTACCAACTTCAGTCTGAACATAGGCATAAAAAGCAGCGTTATTGAAAGAAACAGATTTTATATAAAGAGCAGCACTATTGAAAGAAACAGAATTTATATACTCGTGTGTTAAATGACAACGCAGAGTTAAAACCACTTTTGTGCGTTTCTGGATTGGCATGCTCATTTTTTTAATTTATATCATTTTAATCAGTCACCATCAGTTTAACCTTTTATTATCTCTTGTAATAAACCTGGTGCCTTTAATACCTAAAAATTTTAAAAGACGAAACCCCACAAATCTAAGTGAAGTAGTTTATGGCTTTACAATACATTTGATTTATCTAGTAAAAACCATTACATTTACATCAATAACTAATTTTAATCAATCTTCGTTAACGCCATCATTTCTGCTTTAAAGTAGTTCTAAAACCGAATAATTGTTTTAACTCCTTGTGACGCTTTGCTTAATAGAGATAACACAAACAGCTTCTTAAACGTTAATACACAATGAATTTATGCGACTTACTCTTATCTCTAAAAAGTAAAAAATCTCATTTAGCAGAACCCCTCGTGCGTTAACGCCACCCGAGTGC
This sequence comes from Erynnis tages, assembly GCA_905147235.1. Classification (NCBI taxonomy): domain Eukaryota; kingdom Metazoa; phylum Arthropoda; class Insecta; order Lepidoptera; family Hesperiidae; genus Erynnis; species Erynnis tages. The sequence goes on along the minus strand of LR990076.1, from coordinate 12,862,423 downwards.
CGCGCGGTGCGCAATGTGTACGTGCGTGACAATCGCACTTTATAGCGGGTCTAAAGGGAACCCGCGCGATTAGATGACATCTACTCGAGTAACGTTTAAGAATACTTCAATATCTAGAACAAATAATTGGAGGTACATTGTTTTATGGTTTGGTAGGCTTGACACATCTTCCCGTAAGGATATTTAAGGAAAGTGTAACTTTTCAATTACATATACTTTGCAAATAGGTATATCGACATTTTGAAATCTCGACAGATGCCACGAGAAGATCTCGAGATCTCGAGAAGTAATAGCGGTAGGTATTTGTCGCTTAACAAAATATCAACCGCAAATAACGTTCGCGAAAACCTTATTAGAACAACATTCAGTGAAATGTCAATCGTGAGCAAGAAACAAGGAATGTCGAGCCCTAAAAATTGATCGAAATATTTGAGGTCTTAAATACCCAAACCGAGGAGGATTCCAAGTATTCATTACGGGGTCGAAAATAAAAGAAACACACTTCCTTCTCTTCTCGTCTGAACAATCGCGAAAGGTACAGTCGTAAACAAAAAAGCGAGTGACAGACTTGTCCCCTCCGCGGTAGCACGTACGATCCTCATTCCTATAATTCTTTTTAAATGTGAAACGTTATTTTTTTGACAGCCCCAAACGAAACGGGACTCGGCCCGAAACAATTTCGAGATATTTTATTGGGAGATTTTTTACTAAGGAGGTAAATTATTTGACTTGGAGACGGCAAGTTGGCGGGGCTGCACGGCTTTTAAAGGAACGAATAAATGTGATCGGTTATGAAATTTCTTGCGCGATATTCCTGTACGTTTGTGAACGACAAAACGATACAATACTCGTATGGCACAAGTAACTCGACCATTACGGTATGTGACATATGTACATGTAATTTACTCAGCGGAAATCATTTCCAAAATGCAACAAATGTATCGAATCACTTTAGAAATATTACACTTTTTATACGACATCAAGATGCTTGGCTCAGGAGCCGAGGATTGGTGGTATTTTAATACAAAGTCCGTCCTTAATCAATCGGATTGATCTTTGATCATTGAACCTTATCCATCTACATTTGTCGTGAGATAAAACGTTCGTAACTGCGACCATTTGTGACCCAATGTCAAGGGGTAGACCGTAGTGTCGATCTAGTTCCTTGGTTGATGATAATGATGATTGGTTGAGGGTTTCAGCGGGTCCTGGAGTAGCCAAATCCACGCTGTTCTAATGCAGATTAGGAAAGTTATGGAATAGTAACCAACTGCAGTATCTACTCAACTACTCAAGGGACTTCCAACGAAATTTAATTATCGCTATCTAACGAGAATTATTGTCACCAGCGAAATATTACCTCATAAGATAATCCTTTAATTGATGAAATCTTCAAGGGTGGCAGGACTACTCGCACAGACATCCGAATCAACTGATCTGCCTACGTAAGGAACAAAAATCTCTGTTGTAAGAACACGACTGATATTTCCGAAAACCCCCATAGAGTTAAGTAAATACTAGAAATGAGAAATCTATCCGCGGTAAGTAATCTTGAATTATTGATGCGAAACGCGCGTTACGCACTGTACAACATACCACATAATTCTGCAATATCAGAAAAGTATCAAAGAAAAATGAGCCCTATTTCAATCGCATAAAGATTAGAATAGCATAAAAGTTGAGGACGTAGCTAAACAATTTGGTACATTGTACATCTATTTTTACGACTGTACCGTCGATACGAGGAGCCGCTTTTTATTGCCTTAATATATTTCATGCACTTGTAGAAAAAATCGGGAATGTAGGTGGAATTGAGTGGCCCCGATAAGCTAATACTGATTTCTTTGCGGACGCTTCCTCGCATAAACGGGATCTATATGAACGGTTATTGTTATTGTCACTTACAGAAAACACTTTGACCGAATTGCCGCTGAAACGGCGACATCTACAAAATTGACCAATACAACTAAGTTATCGTAAAAACAAATGTAAGGATACTTTAACACATAACAATAAGTTTGTGTATCGTGTTATATGTTACCAATTTATGACTTACCCGCATGGACTTTAGATTTCGACCTGGTCTGTCTGTTAATATTTGTGTCCATAACCCATCACTGACCCATTTAAAGGTCAGATCTCCTCTCACAGTGACAATGATGTCAGCCTTAGTCCACCATGCTTGCTTAATGCGGGTTGTTAAATAACCTTCTCTAAACTATCTGCGTACCTAATTTCATGTTAATTGATTGAGTTTTTAAAGATTTTTAACATCGATCTGTACTGAATCACAAGAAAAGCCAAAGAGACTGCTTTACGGCTGAGGAAAAGAGTGGTTCGATGTTGAATTATGGTTGAATTTTATAATATTACAAGTTTTACCTACACTTTGAGATAGTCATTTCTGCATTAACATAATAAATATGATTGGTATAATTCCATAAAGAAGAGTATCTACTTATTTTTTTGTGACCACTACAGCTCGCATACAGCCTCAAAATAGAGAAAGAAAAAGCCTATCTGAGGTTGTATGCTACTCGCGAGAACTATGTATAAAATGTCCGCCTCAAATAAAGTATCCCCGGTAACCATACCTCCCCAGCCGAAACACAAAACGTGGTAAAAAAAAATTGGACTGCTAAACGATCATAACTTATTTTAACATAATTATAATATAAAATTAAGCATTAGTTATTTAAGATATAATTATTGTATGCCCGCATAGGGCATAGACTGTTCTTAACTTATTATAATTTTTGTAACATCTTTCTCGTGTAACAGTCAACAATAAACGCATTCTTTACTTTCCTTTTCTTTTCTTTTCTGGTTAGGTACTTCCCCGGACGAGCTACTGACTATGTATCCACCACCTAAACACATACCAGTATTCCTAAGAAACACAACAATTTATCAAAGACTGTTAAGTTGGTGTTAATTTAGACTCCTGCGGTAGCCAGCCTGAGCCTATTGGGAGCAGCGTTGCAAATCAAATGTTTATAGCGATCACGAACAGGTTGGTTTCATTAACCAATAGGGAACAGGCTCGACGGCATTCTACTCGTGTATAATCACTGTGTATTAAGGGCTACAGCCTCAGTAATTACTAGAAGTGACAGTACCGTACTTGTATTAACAACATGTCAAAGAACTGTCGAAATTCTTCGAAATTCTCTCTTTCTATTTTCTCTTTTTATTTTAATAAACTGAAGGGCCCCTTGTAAATTCTTTGAAATTACTATTAGAACACAGCGGTGATAGCCCAGTGGCTTAGAATTCGACCTCGAATCGAGGGGTCCGGATTCGAATCCCAGTGGCACGCACCAATGACTTTGTAAAAAGTTATGTGCGATTTATAAAATTAAATATCACCTGCTGTTACGGTGAAGGAAAACATCGTGAGGAAACCTGCATGCCTAAGAGTTCACAAAAAAATGTTCTCAAAGGCATGTGAAGTCCACCAACCTGCAGTAGGCCAGCGTGGTGGACTAAGGCCTACATCCCTCTCAGTGTGAGAGGAGACCCGACCCTGTAGTTGGTCATTAATGGGTTAAAACAAAAACAAAACTATTAGAACAACTGGTATTTTCTGATTCTTTAAGGTTGTGGTAGTTTTGCAGTAGTACGTACACTTACCTCGTTGCTATGCACTTGAAGTCCTCATCAAAATTGGGGGTTCGCTAGCGTTTATTAGCTAACCTTCACGTTACAAAGACAAAACATTTATTTGCAGAAATATAGGCTTAGAGTTACAAATTATTTTGATCAATCTACATGTACCGTTCTTCGGTATGCAAATATTGTAAGCATAATATTATTATTATATATTATTAACTTCACACGATGTGTTTGGATCTTTTTAGGTAAGTATGACATTCATAGTTGAATACTACGATTCTCCGTATCGTGACTACAATTTACGAGAAACTTGCAATCATTATATTGCATGTTACTTTTATAAGGTGTAATAACAAACCCAGACACCGATAACGTATCATCAGATTTTCCTCTCCGCCGGGAATTGAACTCAAGACATTCCATACAGCGCTCTGTCACGATAGTGTACCCTTGATCATCATGAGATCATGCTCAGGTGTGTACCAGTGTACCCCCTACCTCCATGGGGCGACTAGCGCCGCCGAATAGGACGACTGTTTTCAGTTCAGAGCATTAACAGGCATTTCTACCCATTAAAAGCTCTACATTAACGGCCATATAACTTGTACTTTATCTGCAACGCTGAGATCTTGTCTGCGACTCATAGTTGATTAGTTATCTTATTTCCGACATCTGACATTTGTGCCGGCCGCTAATTAGGGAAAACACTGGTGTTTACTTTCGGTTTTTATGGCGGCTGTTACGAGACCATCTTCGCTGGTTTACTACAGCCCGGATCGGCTTCGGCGCCTAACGGTATCTGGAGGTATTTGTTGCTATTAACCAATATAGGTTTATGTTATAAGCGGTGATAGTACAGTGGCTTAAAATTCGACCAAGAATTGAGGGGTCCGGGTTCGAATCCCAGTGGCACGCACCAATGACTTTGTAAAAAAGTACTACCTACCTATGTGCGCTTTATGAAATTAAATATCACCTGCTGTTAGGGTGAAGGAAAATATCGTGGAAACCTGCATACCCGAGAGTCTACAAAAATTTTTTCCCAACATATGTGAAATTCACCTCTAGGCAAAATACGAGAATAAATGTAGAGAATCCCAAAGGCTTTCTCTACATTTATTATTTTTCGTTTCATCTGCTCTACACATGCGCCCAAGTGCTAATTGTTTATTGAGTTAATATAACATCTTTATTTCCTGTATTCTCAGCTAAAGGCACCTGCATTGGCGGTGGCCATTAGGGGCTAATTAAATTATTTGGGCCGCAGTCCCAATGCCGGAGGCGATTTCTATACGATTGGTCATAGATTAAGTGACCAATAATCGGTTTTAAGGTAGTAATTCCAATGTAGCAAGCACATCTTGAACCAAAATTTAAATTAATAAACACTGAAAGTTTTGTTCTCCGGTTTTTTCTCTCTCGAGCCAATAGTGGGTGGCACCAATTGAACTGATGAGTCCGATTAGGTAAAACAACTAAATAAATGAGTTCTAAACACTACATGTCAAGTAGTGATTATAATATAGTGATTAACAATAATCAAATTTAAATTTAAATAAAAATAAAAAATTGTATTCAAAGTATTTAATTTAATGTAATTAAGATATTTATTAACTTTCATTTGTTAGTTTTTTCTCATTAATGTTGGCATACCTAAAAATGGTAAATATAGATTGATCTCAAAAATAATTACGTTTTATCTTTGTCTTGGTAAAAGTCCCTAAGTCCCATAACCTACTGCAGGATCAGGTCTCTCGCTGGCCTAATGCGGATTGGTGGACTTCACATGCCTTTTGAGAACATCTTTCTGTGAACTCTCAGGCATGCGGTTTCCTCGCGACGTTTTCCTTTACCGTTACTTCAGAATTCTTAGGCACTGGGTTGTCAGCGCTTGTTGATGCACGTACCTAATACATAACCTGAATTAATATATAGGATACTTTGAGTCCGATCCGGTCCTAAATTCCACGCGGTCGAAGTCGCAGGCGGAACCTAGTGTTTTCATAAGCAACTTCTGCGTATTTCTCACCTTGATCTATGTCCCCACGTGTAGTAACTGTCGGAACGATTTTTATAGCCGCATTCGGCGCGGGAATGCTAACGGTGCATCCGATACGTTGCACAACGCTGCCTAATTTATTGAATGAGCAGACCTTGAGTGTGTCATTTATTAGATGTCATGCCATTCTGATGGGTTTGAAGGTTACTTGCTGGCTGCAGCGACCACTTAATATAAGGTGACGTGCATGGCGTTTACTTCTCATATAACGTTTTTAAAAACCAAACATTTGTATTAATCCAGAAATTTATACTCCGGGTTTGCCTTTTGAAATGGTTCAGAATTCCCTTGAATCTTAAATCATGGGGATAAATAGACCAAACGTAACAATAAATGAAGTCATTTCCCAAAACAACTTTCTCCTCCCTAACTCGAATTCGTTTCAACTCCGCATACTTAAATCTTCATCAAAAAACTGTATAACTCAACACCTAACCCTATCGCTAATTCGCTTTAAAATACTGCACCCGGGGTCCTTAAGACCGAGCTCAATCTTAACCCTTCCGTAATGATCGGGGGCAATAAACCCGAAAGAAGGGTCCGTTTGATCCAAGGCGTTCGGGGGATTGGGTGAAAACCTAATATCCTTATTAGAAAATAGGAGATTAGTTTTAATGTTTATTTTCTTTCTAGACGGTTCGGAAACGCCGTAACATTACAAACGTCTTATAGATTTTATGGGGATTTTTTATCGCAATAGCGATTACTTTCAACAAACCTGAAGCAATATTTTAAAGACTCGTAAAGTGATAGATCACCTGATTTTAAATGGTCACTGCAACCCATCCGACGCGAACAGTACGCATTATAGAGTATACAGTAGGTACGTCTGAAATTGAATTTCAATACTAAGTATACCGCCTTAATGTAAATTATCTTACAAAGATTTGAAGTTTGCAAAATTTTTATCGCAGTTTACCGCAGTTTTTGTGACAAAAAGTGTGCTAATGTTTTAATTTAGTTCTGTAAAAAAGATTACATCCTACTGATACAACGAATGACAGATAAATAGTCTGTAGCATGCTATACACTGTCCATACTAATATTTACGATGCAATTCATATATATTCTGTACATAAAGCTCGAAAAGCATTATTTATCAAAATAAGCAATCCCATCATACAAACGGTTTACAGAGCCAACGAACAAGGCGGCATAAATCTAGCCCACTTGGTAGTAAATAAAGGTGCCTCCATATTGGCTCTGCAAGAGGTACTTACGACGGCGTAAGCTCAGTTTCAATTTGCGTTCTATTTTGAGATTTATGGCTTTGGAAAGAATTACACAGTAATCAAACCCAATAAAAACTGAACTTTATTTAGCGGTTTTTTACTATGGCACTATAGTTCGCCTAAAAGTGTTTTTTTTTATTAAATTAAATCAACCTCCAATATCTCGAAAACCGTTGAGATTTGGATAGAGTTGGGTTGTGGTTTCTGTAAAATAACTGTTATGTCAGTCATTTTTACAGTTACGAGGAGAAATTTTAGGGAAAACCTCCACAGTTGACTCCAGAATGTGCTTACTCTACCGTCTTTTTCTTACCTTTATTTGCATATTTTATTGTTCCTTGGACCTACGAACGATTGACTTAGGTCTGACCGTCTGAGTACCTTTGATAAGAGAATTTGATAAAAACATTTCGTTGTACCGTATCGCAAAGCATTCGAACTAGTTCCATGTTCGTGCAAGGCACGGGCAAGGTCTGACGGACGCCCACGCGCGACGGCTATCTGATCCGCGTCAGGCGTCGCGTCGTCACTGCACGACACACCTGTTGTGACGCTCGTTAACGCCTTTCGGTAAGCATTTTCTTCATGTGGAGGAGTGGTTCCCGAAGATACTTGAGGCGACAATCTTAACTTTCATCAGTAGCAATGCACCCACATCCCACATACGACTAGGACCTTAATTTGTTGAGGCAGCGTGAAGAGGTATGCGATGCCTTGCCAGTAGGAGACCGGTATAACCCTTTGTTATTATGGAAGGAACCAAAGAGGAAATTCATGATTGGAAACTCATCATAGGTATCCATGAAGCACATAATATCAGATGGCTTCCATGCATGTTTGCTTCTCATTTAGTAACGTAATTCAAAATCGTCTTTCAAATTTCTGCCATACACATACGGGTAGTAGATCAAACCCAGAACTGTATTCTGTACTAAATCTCATGTAGATAATTGAGCGGGCAGCACGTCGTTGTATAATTGGCAGGTCTGAGTAACGTATTGTCGCGATAAACAACGCACTGACATCCCTAGTATCACCAGACGACTTGTGTTTGAACTGTTCCTTAGTTATAGGTACACTTACTTATAGAACGTATAACTCCATGGCACCCCATGGTGGGTGGAACTGATAAGTTAGCAATAGTTGTAGGCACCATGAAAGTGTATTTTTACCGCCAAGTCAATAGAGATTTTTTATTTGAGGTGATCTTTTTCCTTCTGTACAGTGACGCACCAATGTGTGACTTCAAATATATATATAGATTCTTCCTTCCTTCCTTCCTTCCTTTCAGCCCTTATTAGTCCACTGCTGGACATAGGCCTCCCCTAATCGACGCCACTCCGCCCGCTCCTGGGCCCTCTGAATCTAACGGTAGATAGATTTATATCTTATTTTCTGGGTTGAGGGTATCTATTCATCTAAAAAGATGCACTTATAATACGTTTTTGGCTATGGAGTAAATTGTGACCCAATTAAATATTGATCACAAAATTTTGCAATACAAAATTTAACTCCAGTATTTTTTCTTTCATCACCTCGTTGTACCTTTATTTTATAATTCGAAACGTCGGCGTACACTAAGACCCCACATCTACAGCCAAGTTGGTGTTATAACGAGCTGTCACACAAATCGCATTACATTATTTGCGGGCCGTCAAACCGCCAGTTGTGTGGATGGTGTTATTGGTTATTACTGACTTATTGCCCGCCGCGAAATGACTATACATCGTGGTTTAGGTACGTGGGAGTCGTACTATAGTATATTTTGAACAGACAGTTGACAGTGTAAATAGTTGTTGTTGTCAGTAACCCATTAATGACCCACTACAGGGTCGGGTCTCCCACTCCCACAACATCACCTGCTGTTACGGCGAAGGAAAACATCAGGAAACCTGCATGCCTGAGAGTTCACAAAAAAAATGTTCTCTAAGGTATATGAAGTCGACCAACTCGCAGTAGTGGTGCGTGTTGAATGGCGGCCTACATCCCTCTCATTGTGAGAGGAGACCCGATCCTGTAGTGGGTGGATTAACAGACAATACACGAACTTACAGTGAAAAACTGTCAGATTACTTACTAAGTTATATAAGTTTGTAGATAGATTTGTAACTTTATTTTTATCTGCCATTTTTCAGTGATCTATAATAACGTTACGGAATACAACATTTATTATAAACGGTGTACCTAATGGACTTAATTTGAATTCCATAAATCAATTTATAGTACACTTGCTAAGCCAGTGTCATTGATAGATTTTCTTAATTAAATATTCTTAGAAAATATGTCAATTTGTATGTAAATAGACTGTCCGCAAAATAAGCAATGTTGTTTTAAGTGGGTGAAGGTCTCTCTTGTTTAGGAATGCGAGGCGATATAATCAACCGATTTAATTTAAATGTGTTATAGATAACGTAGAGTGGTGATAGCCCAGTGGCTTAGAATTCGACCTCGAATCGAGGGGGGGTTCGAATCCCACGCACGCACTTGGCTTTGGAAAAAGTTATGTGCAGTTTTTAACATTATATATCACTTGCTGTTACGGTGAAAGAAACATCGTGAGAAAACCTGCATGCCTAAGAGTTCACAAAAAAAATGTTCTCAAAAGGTATGTGAAGTCCACCAACCCGCAGTAGGCCAGCATGGGTCATTAATGGGTTACTGATAATCCAACACCAATTATAGTCGCCAAAAACCGATATAAAGTTCCGAACTAAAATTTGTCGATAAAATCTTTAACTTAAGAACTAATTAATTTTCTTTGAAGTAGTTAAATATCCATTTGATAAGTTTGATCACGAAGTCTTCACAATCTTAATGGCGTAATAAATCTTAATATTTTGGAATTTGTGGTGATAGAACAAATACTCCAGAAACCATCATAGTGCATAGCTACGCTCATAGCTCATAGCCCCACACTAGGATCCCCTGTGTCGTGGGAGCCATGGACACACACAAGACAACAACACAACACACCCAGACCAGAAACAGAAATTCAAAATCATCATTCTAATCTCTGCTCTGCTGGGAATCGAACCCAGGACCCTTCGCGCAGCGCACCGGTGGCTTAACCACTGCGCCACTTGGGTCGTCAAGTATACTCATTAGCGAGATAACGGTACTTTACATTAATTATGTAAATGTTGATAGATAATTTAGTAGCGTCTTCGCTGTAAATTAAATAAATATCGCAGTTGATTTCTTTGACCTTGAAACTGGTAACTTGATTGTAAATGTCTTCGGGTAGACTTTACGACGTGCTTATATCTATGCAATGGCTCTCCAAAGATAGATTTATAACATGTTTGGAGAACGCACGGGAATGACCGTGATGAAACTTGATGAATTAAGAAGATTAAACAACATTAAACATACGAGTAGGTAATACAAATTCAGAAATAGTTGCGTCAAAAACTTATAGGTATTATTACACTGTAAGCTAACAATTGCAATGGATTAAAAATACTAAAACTTAGATGCCTACTATAAGAAAATTGAGAAAAAATTAAGCTAATCAAATTAATAATAGTTTGGATTTTTAAATTTTTTTTACTGACTGAGTGGACATAACGTATGTTGTCGTCATTATTTGGTATTAATTGTTTTTTATAAGACAGTTTGCTATAACTATCCTTTTTATAGTACGATACTATTCAGAACTACATAGCTATTTCAATTAAAAAAATTCAAAATTCTCTCTTTATCTTCAACTCCTCAAATTGGTACCATTACAATTTCCACACAACTTCCTCTAAAAAAACACACTCCGTCAGCGAGCCAACGATGCATACAGACAAAAAGATTACGAACAATCAATATAAAACGAGATCTGTTCCGAAATTGCCACTAAATCTGCCTCCCCGTTTAATTTCCTTGTCTTATAACGGGGAACTTTAAAAAAATAACCATTTCAAGGGCGGTTAGTTCACCTCGGGGTTCGAGATTGAGTACCGGCTATTTAAACTCGAAAGATTAGGCAATTACTAGAAAGAATTGGATTAGTTTCGACTTTGGGGCTTGGTACTAAGTTTATGGTTGCGAGCTTACACAAATTACAGCGTTATCGAGGAAATGTAGCCAAGATTTTTTGAATAATTATTATAGTCTTTAGTATCGGATAATAAAATTCCAAGGTTAGTAAGATAATGAAAACTATGTTAAACTACGTTAGAAAAAAAAGAATTTAAAAAATTAGAAGAACATTGTCAGTAACCCATTAATGACCCACTACAGGGTCGGGTCTCCTCTCAAAATGAGAGGGATGTAGGCCTTAGTCCACCACGCTGGCCTACTGCGGGTTGGTGGACAGAAGAACATAAGTGAGTCAAATATCTGATATTATTCCACCAATTTCTATGGAGTTAAAGTAAGTTCAATAGCTAATTAATTTTTATAACCACGTTATGAAATGAATTGAAACAAAAAAACATTAATATTTTGCAATAATATTAGTAATAATAAGACATTAAAACGCTTTGAATTATTTATAGTTGTTTTTAAAAAATTATACAAAAATGCAATACCTAATCTTAAACCTTAAATTAAAAACAAATATTTTTTAAGAGATTAATGGGAGAAAATTAATTGTTTCATAACAGATCAAAAGTTTAAGTTAAACCAACAGTATCTACTGGTAGAGTACGGTGCTACCGCCTACCACACAAATACCAGGAACGGGACTTCCCTTTGAAAAACGCCGTCCCATAAACCACTCGAACAGCTGAAATATAGATGCGTCACACCAGCACTCAGATATAATTCGGCCACCATCCATCATGCTCCTTTATAAATAAATCAGTAACGTTAATCTTCCAAGCGTAGAACTTGGAGATATTTACAGCCTCCGAGACACAAACATAAAAATCTAATGTACGTTTGTACACGATAAATCACACCCGCCCGATACAACCTTACTTTAATGGCGAAAATCTCTTTCGTCACTGGATTCCCACGGAATAATTTATACACGTTGTCATAATTAAGAAAGACAAATTGTAGGTAAACGACCCTTTGATACTTGAATCAGCATTGAGAAAGGATCCGGTTCAAATAGTTTCCTTTGCTGAGGAAAGCTCGTAAGATCATTATTATTCTGGGCATTTAAATTGCGTCTACAGAAAAAGGATTTAAAAACTAACTAGTACTAAAATAAATTATGAAATAAGTATTTTTCGATAATCATACCAGTCTATCATTCATCGTATCCTGAATTTAACTCTTTATAAAGTAAGAATGAATGAAGGAAAGAATTCAAGTAACTCTTCATTGACCATAACACGAAATAGGCTAAGGGGTAAATCAAATTAAGATCAATTAATGAATTTAATATATAAATAACAAAAAAAGGCCATCAGTAACAATGATGCAGCTACCGAAAATGTTATAAAACAATCAAATAAAAATAAACACAGGTAAATCAATGCAATTCTCTTCTAATATATCAGTTCGAATTGATGAGTAACCTGAGACTCGCGTGGCCCTACGGACAGCTACCAATCGTTGACAAAACGGTCATTTATAACCGAACTCGCTACGTGAGTACCCACACGTTTTAAGAAAGTTGAAATTTAAGGCATATAGCTTTCCAATTGAGATTTATTGACGTAATAATTCCTCTCAATGAATTTTGATACATCTCTCGCTTGTTCGTTAGCTGCACATTTGCATAATTCGGATTCTCAGCGTAAAACATCGGAGACTTTACGACGACAGCTTTTGGAAATTATCTAGCTGATATTTTGTTAATGTTGTTTCGATTTCTCCTTATCAGTTCGGATCTCACTAATTCGATTTGGCATCGATTGTGTGGAATTCGATGCCCGTATAATTAAAATCTACAAAACAGAATCAAACAACAATTCCGGTTCAAAAAACTGCAAATTTCAATCGTTGGATTCTATCGCAAGTTCGTTTAATTTTATTTCGCGCCGCTACAAATTAATTTGTGGATAAATTTTCCTTTATGGACGTTTCTATTTGCCTTCTTGGGGTGGGTTTTTTGCATGAGGGGTGTTTAGTTTTTTATCGGATGTATTTAAGCCCCTGCGTGGGGTTAAGTTGTACGAGTTTAATACTTCCTTACACGCGCCCAACGTTATTGGCACAGGAAACTGATGATCCGGTGCCGTTGCAATTTATTTTATTTGCTCCAATTCTGGTATTTATATTTATTACGTTATCTAGAGTAATTTATTTTAGCTGTTGGCGGACCGTGTATCCTACCCTAAGTCAATTTTGTAATGTATGACTTATTTAATCTTTTCTTGGTTTTATTTTGGAAGCTTTTTCTGACGTTTTATTTGTTTTTCTTTTTTTAATTGAGTAGCAAACGAGAATTCAGACGAGCTGATAATAAATGGTCACTGCAACCCATGGGCAGTGGACACCCACATCGAACCACAAATAGAAAAGAAATCCTACCCGAGTTTAAATGCAGATGTTTTGTTACGCATGTGGACTAAGATGTTCACTTCAAATATAGTATTTATGGCACCCATACCTCCCCAGCCAAAACACAAGACATGAAGAATACGCTGCTTAAGCGGTTAAGAGGCTAAAGGTAAGGTAATACGAGTTATAATGGCTCTACCACCTGGAGAAATTATATTTTTTCATTTTTTTTTTCTTTTTGAAACGATTTTCTTCTATACATTTATAAACCTTACATCCAAAATGAAACTTGTTCAACATCGTTCGAGTTATCGAACAGCGCCGCGCGTGCAACGATATTGCAATCAGTTTTATTTTCCTCCAGAGAGACCCTATCTCTATCGGGTAAGCGTATGATATTTATTCCTTTTTTAAATTAAAAGGAATGTTCCTCTAAATATAATTTAAAAACAATGTGGTTGAAAAAAATAAAATTGAATTTAATTATAATAATCTCTAACAAATGAACAAAAGCATTTCTGTAACCCACTGGTGACTCCTAGTGGGTTACAGTCCTGTATCCTATCTCAATGCGAATGATGTAGTCCTTAGTCCACCACGCTAGCCTAATGCGGATTGGTGGACTTCACATGCCTTTGAGAAAATGGTATGCAGGTTTCCTCGCGATGTTTTCCTTTATCGTTACACCAGATATAGCAGCGACATCATGACAGAGAATGATATCCAAAAAGCAATCCATATAATTAAAATAGTAAACATTAAGAAAGAAACAAATAAAATAATACCTACATATGTTGAAAGGAACGAAAAACTTCCATTTGAATAGAATGGCATGAAAAAATATAAAGACTTTAATTCTAAACAAAGATAGCGAATAATAGAAAACGCAACAGCGGTTTGTAAGAGGGAAGGCAAAAACTCTACCCCACAAGATCCTGACTCACGTAAAATGTAATGGGAAATTACTCTAAAATAAAAAAAGTCTCCCTCAAATGGAACCCTTACTGTTACGGCAATTTGGATAAAGCCCATTACACATGATCCGCTGCAGCATCACAGACAGCAAACAAGATACACAACACTATCATCAAGTATTCGTACGGTAAACGTCAGTGGTTTGACATCTGAAACTGCGTAAGTTCATGCTCAAGGAACTAAAGATAGTTAACTAGATCGATTGAAGAATTTTCTTAATTTAAAGACAAACAGACTTGATATGTAAAGATAAAGGCAAAGAAATAAAACATTTGTTTGCATAAATATGGGTTAGTTAAAGATGTTACAAAGCATTTGATCAATCCATATTAATTTATCCAGATATGCAAATTTTTATAATAAAAAGTGGAATTTTTGCGAAGTGATGAGAAAGGCAGTAGGTAAATTTCTAGACTTAAGAAAGTTATATTGGTTTCCTATGCGTTCTTATTCACTAAAACGAGACGGCTAAATAAACCTGCTATGATTTTTGGATAGTGCATTGAAAGACACAAGCAGTACGGATAGTGCATCACCCTCTCAAGACTCCCTGAGCAAAGAACACTAAAAATTCCACTTAGAAACAAGTCTCAATATGCACATGATATTGTGCCTCCCCACAGTACAAGGTCATAAAACTTGAACGCTTTTAATCGAATATTGTTGCAAGGTATTTTACTTTTGGGTGCGACGTGACTTGGGAGTAAACAATTTAGTTAATTAAAAAAACTGTATTTTTGTTCTCTAAAAATATTATCGTATCTTGCAATTGTACTGAGTCATGCTACTCAGTTTGTTTTACTCAAAACTCCAAAATCTATCACTGACAACGGAACAGACATAAAAATAGGTTGACCGCAGTTTTTTCAGTCAGTCAGTCATAAATTTCGAGAGATACGAAATTGCGACTGAGGATTTATATTTGTCGACGAAACGTTCGAAGGCTTAAGCTTTATGGGCAGCTTCCCGCGGCTCGCTAATCCCGCGCCAAAAAACACAATAAGCCATTCGCCACCAAGAATCGAGCTAAATTATTATCCGAGTCATTCCAACCCCACGGCGAGCGATCTCCGTAAAGCGTTTGATAAAGTGGATCACAAAACGCGACGCGAGCTATGCAACATAAATAAAAACGGGCCCACGAGCGGTCCTTGCGGTAAGCCGTCTCAGCCCCGTATCGCGAAAGTGGTTTCATGAGCTAACCGTGCGAAACGCCTTCCCGGTTGTTATTGTGAAAGTTGAATTATGAAAATAATAAAAAATAAGCGGAGTACCGCGGGGGGCTAACTCGAGTCGCGTGGCAGCACGTGCGAGAACCGCTACCGACCAAAATATTGAAAAATTTAACCACCAATTGTGAACGCTGCAACTCTTTGTTGGCCGGAGTCGGCTTTTAATCGACACGTGACTGTCTTAATTTTGCCTATTACACCGACGAGTACCTAATTTAATTATGGCGCCAAGTCATCCGTGTAAATAAAACGCGGCTGAGTGCCAAAGTGTGACCGCAATTTAAAGCATAACGTTTTCTTTTCGAATTATTTTGGCTTTATTTTCTTTTAATATCGCAGCATGGTTTTTTAAATAATATTGAGTTCCGTTCCTTTAAAATCAGTAACTCGTTATTATAAAATTGTTGAATTTAAAAATTTTATTTATTTTGCAACTTTTGTATTAATTTACAAGCAACGTTAGTATTTATTAGAGGAATCGAACTTGGAATACTTTATCCATTTTAACTTGTATGTTCGTTGTCTTTTACCTTTCAGAATTTTTTGATGGAAGCAGCACACTAATATTTCGCAGCTGAATCTAGCACATCAGAGCCCTTTTTCGGTAGTAAATAGATAATTATATGATATTTTGCCATTTAAGTGGTAATGAAGATAAAGTAAGGTTTTTAAATATTTGAAAGGTTTAAAATTTTTTCATCAAAATATTACCTACACTCAGCGAACATGACTGCAACTCGAATCCATTCATTGTCTTCTCGCACGGTTACTACCCGATCTCACTTAATAAGGATTAGCGACCCGCTTCCAGCGTTCATCCTATATTTATTTGCGCCATTGTATTAATAGTACAAAAATTTAATACTGTTAGAGTGTGCCGCGGGAGTCTAGCGCGCGGATTATAGAGGGTAGTTTTTTAAATAGGGTTAGGCTCGTTTTTTCCTCCCGCTTTTCGGAGGGTCGTGATAAATGACACATGCACATTTTTCGAAATACCCAATTTCGGATTTAAGTCACCCCAAAGTGGCCCGGCTCGGACAATAGGAGCGAGCTCGGGTCGGCCCCGGGCGTAATTCACACCGGTCTCGAAAGGGTGTTTGTTTGTGCACCTCTACTGGTATCATACGATATTGGAAACGGTTATGGGGTTTAATAATGCATTTTTCTATCGTGACGCCTCGCCATTACCTTGGGATAAACTGCGCGGAAAATTGGCGGCGAAAAAACGTTAATACCGGGTCGTGCTTCATTGCGGACTGTTTGTGAGGAGGCTAAATAGAGAACGATTTAATTGTTGCTTTTTGTATGGGAACGTTGTTTGAGAAAGGGTTTTGTTTAACCCCTGTTTTGATTGTGGCTGCGTATGTTTGATGTTAAACAATAAGATCGAAAATAATGTTTTTGTTGTGTTAAGGTTTGAAAAATTGCATTGAGGAAATTATGTACTCATTGTAATTACTTTTTGGCGTCTTTAGTAGAAAAGTAGCACCAGCGTGTACCATTGGTTCCTTAATGAAAACCAACAGCTAAAAGAACATATTTTTGTTGCAAATGGCTTATATGAAGTCGTGGTGACTTTCACTTGAACACTTCTCACACCTAACTTCAAAAATGCCCTTTATATATCTAAGATCAGAGGTATTGCTCGTGACGACTAGGATGGTTACCTCGTTTCAGGCAAGGAGAAACAATTTTAAATTGCAACGCAAGTCTTAAACCGCAGGCTGCTTCTCTGTAGACTTGATAGATAGGTACTTCTCTGGGACTTCGATCCTTTCTTCCTTCTTTTAAGCCTTAATAGTCCACTGGACATGAGCTTTCCCTAATCGACACCGCTCCACCCGGTCCTGGGTATGAATCCAACGGTATTCCGCTGTCCTCTTCAGGCCGTCACTCCACCTGGTCAGAAGGCGTCCTGTGCTCCTTTTGTCTAAATATGGTCGCCATTCAAGGGCCTTGCTTTCCCACTGGTAGTTCTGCGTAAATTGCAATACTAAACGATATCTTACTACTATTATAAATGCGAAATTTGTGAGGACGAGATGGGTGGATGGATGTTTGTTTAACGCAGAACTGGCTAAACAGATATAAATGAAATTTGGTGTGCAGGTATAAAGTATATTGGTATAAAGGATAATTTTTATCCCTCTTAGGGTCCAATTCTTAGTTCAACGTGGACGAAGTCGCGGACGAAAGTAAGTCTGTTTATATCTCAAACCTACAACAGATATTTTTTTAGCCCGTTTATGGTTTTTCCGTCCAAATCTCCTTCGTTATATAATATATTTGCCGCAGTCTATAATCCACGAGACGCCAAGAAAGGCAAGAAGCTACCTCGTTCCGCAGTATTACCCATCGCCATATAATAACAGATAATTCACTACAACCACCACTCTACCCTCTAATTGTAGTGGGCAGTGCGGCTTGCAGCTGCGGCTGTCTATTGCGGCTTTGCGACTCATGCGGCTGCTAAAGTAGCCAGAAGAAATCTTCCGCTTGATAGAAAGTTAACAAGAAGTTATCATCACCAACATAGTAGTAGAAGCTCATCCCGGGAGGTACCTTAGCACCACGTTTTATCCCGCTGTTTTGTGTTTTCTCCATGTTTTGTGTTTCTGATTGGGAGTAGTAAGCAGAAAACTAATTTTAAGACGAAAATGTTAGTCCCTAAATAGAATTGATTTATCTATGTTCTTTCGTGGGTGTTGCTTGAAATGATCTCTTAACATCAGGTGCAAGCCAGTTCACGATGCCTGTTTGCTACTCACTCACTATTAAAAAAGGTAGAGACGTTGAAATCGAAAATTTAACGACAAACTAACAAACCATTACGATAGCTGGGTTTGTGTTTTTGTCCCATTAATTAGGACATCAAGGAATCAACATGTGCGGTAACTGTCGTACGAGTACATTTCTAGAGGTCGCTCGTCGCGCACGCGGTAGCCACACACGCAAGCCGCAGCGTCAGGCCGCATTGCACCGGCCGTAATTGCCCCCTGTCTCCGATTAGATTGCCTAAGGCTCGATAAATGACGGATTTTTACGCCACCGCGCCGTAGTTATGTTGGACTCACTTTTGCAAGTGTTTTTTAGTGGATATGAAAGTATAGTGGAGCTGATGATGGATAATGACGCGGATACCGCTACTTTATGGGCGCGAGCGGCTTTTGTAAGCATGGATGAGCCCCCGGCGATACTTGCAACGTATAACATTTCATCATAATCAGTCCCTTGTCAGTAATACATTAATGACTACAGGGCCGACCCCGTCTACAGGAGACCCGAGTCTCTTCTCACAATGAGAGGGATGTAGGCCGCCGTCCACCACGCTGGCCTACTGCGGGTTGGTGGACTTCACATACCTTTGAGAACGTTATTTTTTGTGAACTCTCAGGGATGCAGGTTTCCGCACGATGTTTTCCTTCACCGTTCAAAAAATAAATTATAAAATAAATTATATTAAATTTTATAAAGTGCACTTAGTTTTTTAAAACAAATTGTTGGTGCCTTCGTGTCGGCTGAATACCTAGCCACGGGGCTATCACCGCTGTTTTACGTAACCTCATGCTAACAGCTTAAAAACTCGCACTACCCCATAAATTTTAGTTAAACTGATGGCAGTCGTCAATTACCTCGTTTTTCAGCGATTGCCCCATAAAAGGGTTAGTCCACCAACCGACCGTGTCGCCAACGGGACCTTCGCAGATGCGGGGTTCAAATGTCAATAGCCCGTCCGTGACATTTATTAACGGTTGGGGTAGAATGGGGTGTTTTTGCCACCTCCAGCGGGTAATAGCCTGCGAGTGTCCCGGAGGAATGTCCAGAATGCTAGGGTTCCTTCCTGCTCGGGTTAAAAGTAAGCAATGGAAAAAGACATTAATTGTGGCCGTTTCAAAAGTTGCCTTTTAACGATTCAAAAGTATTGGAAGGACTAGCTGGTACTATATGATTGTATAATAATAATTTATGTTGCCTCTATTATAGATTAAGTGCGATTCTTGCCATCCCCTGAAAAATTGTATAAAATGTGTCTTGCAATATCGTCACTTTAAGTACCTGCTTCCATTACTAATACATTAGCATATCTGATTAAAAGCTTATAAAAATAAGTTAAATTAAAACATAAATAAAAGTTTAAATATATTTAGTTTAACTTTGAATATTATTCGCAAAATAGATAACATAAGCAGATTTTCCCATTTTATCATTAGCGTATCGTACTCCACAACTAATGGGTTCCACTAACTTAAATGGGGGTTTAATAAAGAAATTATCAATTACGGTCCTAAACCCTAACACGCCGTGGGGTGACCGCGTAATATTTTAATGACAACCGTTAACATACAAGTAACGCGTGGACCCTAAAATGTGGTCATTTTTTGTCGGCAATCGTCATGCACCTTGTCCACTTTGTCAACTAAAGACGTTGACACAGATGTTTAACACAATAAAATAAAAGATATTAGATATCATTTTGACGTAAAAAAATATTTGATCTTTAGAATTTGTAAGTTTTCAAATATGTAGTTTACAAGTAACAAAGGAGGGCTCAAGCCAAGAAGTATAGTCCTTCCTTCCTTTCAGCCCTTAGTAGTCCACTGCTGGGCATGGGCCTCCCCTAATCGACGCCACTCCGCCTGGTCCTGGGCCCTCTGAATCCAACGGTTTCCCGCTGTCTTCTTCAGGTCATCAGTCCACCTGGTAGGAGGGCGGCCTGTGCTCCTTTTGCCTAAACGTGGTCGCCATTCGAGGACCTTTTTTCCCCATCGGTTGTCAGTCCTGCGAACGATGTGGCCAGCCCATTGCCACTTTAATTTGCAAATTTTGAGAGCTATGTCGGTCACCTTATAGAAGTATAGTAGTAGTAATTAAGTCAGGGAATGTTGAGTGTTTACTGCTCTACGGTTAACACACCTGTCGAGGCGAAACTCAAGACATGAAGCTTCCCAAGGGATTCAGAGCCTGCTGCTTCAGAAACTTGGTAATATCATAATATTATACCGTCCTGGGTGATATATAGTGGTTTGACCACCTGTGAGTCTTGTGTAAGTATAGTTGTGATAAAGTGAACTGTGTAAGTTAGCTTACAGCTTTTTTGTCAGTTTGAGTCCGTTTTGAAACAACACGTGTAAAATTAAGAATTCAGGTATTTGTACGGTTTTCTACCTAGAAGTTTATTAATCTTAAAGTACATACATTAGACTCTGGTTTCATCCATAAGGTACTTATACCATGTGATAGATATCTACTTTTTATTACAAACACTTTAATTTCGGTCTGAACCCTCAAGGTTTCCTACAAACATTCCAGCTATTCAACCCAGTACATCAATTATTTACGAATCGATAATTTCTCAACACATCGTAAGTCAACAAAAACGTACGCGAAATTTTGCGAACCGCCTCCCAAACGGCGCGATTCCACCGAAAATCGTTAAACAGTTGTTACTAAAACACCGGTTAATTGCAGCGAGCTACGCAACCGAACGCAATACCTGAAATGCGTACGCATGCGTTAACAAGTCATTACTTGGTAATGATACGCTCAATTTGATAAGAATTTGCACCTACCTATCCTGCCAACTATCGGGTGGGGGCATTGTGGGTACAGGTTTCATGCAAACAGCGCTATTAATTGATATGGGTATCATTATGATTTCCTTCGTTTTTAGAAATGCGAGTTTTTCACGCTAGCCTTCTGTTTGTTGAAATTAATCATTAAGAAATCGATCATAGGATCGATTCCTTGCGGAGTCGATTCTTTGCATAGTGAGTGAGCACACTCTCGTATATCTTTCAATCATTTTCATAAGACACCTATACACGAAAGATTGTATGAATGTCAAACGTTTTTTAATTTACCTACTAACTTAAACTAAAAAATAACGTCTTAAACTTACTAATTACTCACTAGGTATATTATGATCTTCTTCAATTTTCGGTACAACATCGGTATTTCGGCCCACCAAGCACACACTTTACAACTATTCTTAATCGAGTTTTTGTTGTGTAATTTGAATCGAGTTTAGCGTATTGAAATCACTTTCTAAGAAAGCTAAGTTTGTGTCGCACCGTGCGTGAATAATTAAGAGGACACTACACGTAAACGCACTTTAGTCCAAACAAGACTAATTAAATGGCTTAAGAAGCTTATTTCTTCGTGAGTTAAAAGGTCTCTAAACTACAATTAGCGTTTGGAAATTGTCTCTTGAAATCCGTCGATAAAGTAAATAGTAACACCTATAAGAGGTATCTGATTTTATAGGCGTCTGTATTAGTATATCCAGATACTTGAAGCAAGCATAATATTTTATTTCGTTTCGGAGTTATGGTAGCTGGAGTGACGGAAAAGAATATTATATTAGTCCATATAAAAAATTTTCTATCATCTTCTTTTGTTTGATTGTTGCTAAATGTGTTTGGTTTGACCTCAAAACATAGGTGATACTGTAGTTGATACGTTTACCTATATCAGAAAAAACCAACGTCTATGATAATTTTATTCTGACACACCTTACGCATTTTGTATACATATGATGTGAGAGTTTTATAGACGCAACGGCTTTAAAAGTTATAACAATATTCTACACCGTTCTCATTATACATACATCGCTAAATAAGCCTTAATACCAGGTGCCTGAAGCGGTGTCACCCGGAGAATAAGACTTTAGTCTCCACTCGAAATTTCCGAGTTCGAATCCCAGTGGAACGCACCTTTAAAGCAATGTGCATTTCGCATAATTAAACGTCATCTACTTTAAGGGTGAACGTAAATATTGTGAGGAAATCTGCATCGTGAGAATATCCTGAAATATTCCCAAAGGCATTTGAAGTCCACCAACCCGCAATTGGCCAGCGTCTTTTACTAAGAGTGCTGGGAGTTTTTTCCGCCCGCTTTTTTCTCCCAGTCTACTCTTTGCCTAAGGGGCGATCAAAGCGGATGCTTTTATAATTATAAATGTACTAGACTGTGCCCGTGGCTTCGCCCGCGTGGATTTTAGAACTTGGTGCAGAAAAGGATACAAAGTATCCTATATGTTAATCCAGGTTATGATCTATCTGCGTACCAAATTTCATCCAAATCTATTTAGCCGTTTTTGCGCAAAAGAGTAACAAACGTTCATCCATACATAATAGGATGATGTTCATTCAGTGTGCACAAATTGTACCTAATATAATAAAAACTTTTGACGTTAACTTTGCCCATATTCTTCTCGCTGTGAGAAGAGACCCGACCCACCAGTGGGTCACTAACGGGTCGCAAAGAGCTAGATACTTTCTCCTTCCTAGCAATGAAATGTCAACAAGGCGGGGTCATTATCGCTATCGGAGCCCGTTCCAGTAATCAGTTGCGTCACGGGGGCCGGTGCACCAACGGTCGCCGAACACCTTGCTTGCACCTTGCGGCTCATATAACGTCCTGCGCCCAGATACACCAAGATATCAATTATCAGCCCGACAGAACGACTTACAACACGCGACAACGCAAGCGAAACTTAACTTTAAGTAACCGCTATAAGGTTGGATTTGCAATGGACAGTGGCACCGACCGGAAAGATGTTACCACCCTACCTGTAGATTTTATTAAGCTGAGTATAGTTTTTATTGTGTGGACACGCTTGTCTTACGGAATTAGCGTTCGTTTCGCCTAATTTCGTGGCGGTTGAGATCTCATTCGATAACGATAGCGATTCGACTATTAGTGCGTCACGCCGCTGGTTTATTAGCGTCATGGTGCATGAGGCTTGACAGCGTTAAGGGGAGTTAGTGGGCCAATGAAGATATCGCGTGGACGGTTGATGACAATGATTAACATCGCTGATTCAGCGCTCTACTATGCCCTTAGCAACTGCTAGAGCAATATTATCAAGCCTTACCGCCATCCTCTTAACTCGCCGTGAAGCTTGTTCTTCATGTCTTGTGTTTCTGTGGCGGAGGTGTGTTTGCCCTACTGTTTTTGATGCGAACATCTTTGTCCTGCTGAGTAGCTACATACACACGTAAAGCAGATGCAACCTTCAATATTTCTATCCATTTGAAGATGGTCTGTTCTTTGGTCGAAGTATCACGCTCTCTTTATACGCTATTCCTGTTATGACACTCTTGAGGCAAATAGAAGTCCACCAACCCGCAACGTGGAGTAAAGCCTACATCCGTCTCATTGTGAGGAGACCTGAACCTGCAGGGGTTACTGAGGAGTTAAAAACAAACTATTTTAAGCTCTCCTTCATAGCCGGCAACGCACTGGCGACCCCCTGGTATTGCACGCGTCAGTAGGCGACGGTGACCACTTACCATCAGGTGGCCCGTCTGTCTGTTTGCTTGCTCTATTTATAAAAAAAAAATTTATAGAACTGAAGATATGCTTCAACGTTAGCCATTACTGCATAGTCTTTTAAGCTTTTTTATCTGCGATCTTTTACGGATTTTTATACAGATAATTTCAGGTGCGGCTCCCATTTCCAATAAGTCTAACGAGCAGCAACCAGTAGCATCAAAGCAGATCGTTGTAAAACAAAAACTTACGATGAGATTTACGGTTGCGTGCGAGCAAGTGAACATAGTCGGATTAACACGTTTGTTCAACCTAATGGCGTCGTAAAACAGGCAAAAACCGACACCTCTGAAACGTTGTACGCAAAAAACGGTCAAGTGTGAATTGGGCTCAGGTACCGAGGGCTCCGAATATAGTTGTGGGTAGAATATTATGTTATATACATGTTTAAAGAATTTTTATAGTTAACTAGCTGTCTCGGCACACTTCGTTCTACCAAATATATAAATTTCTACTATTTTTATGGCATTATTTTCAGATTTTCAGATTTTCTCACCGTATAAACCTTCCTTGGACTTATACGAACATACCAAAACTAAAATGAGCCAAATCGGTCCAGCCGTTCTCGAGTTTTAGCGAAACTAACGAACAGCGATTCATTTATATTATATATATAGATATAGTCATAATAGGTCGCCGTAGGAGGTACCTTACCGCCAGCCTCTTAACCCGCCGTAAAGCAGCATGTTCTTCATGTCTTGTGTTTCAGCTGCGGAGGTATGGTGGCCGAAGATACATTATTTTAGGTAACCCTACATAAGTACCTACGTTAGTTTCACATTATCACGTGGAGTTATAAAAGGTTTTATCACGGGTGTTAATAAGGACAGTCAAATGAAAAGGCAGACAAAAAACTGACCCTATAAGGGTTTTGTTAATCGAGTTATGGAACCCTAAAAATACTCAACCACCGACAGAAAACGTTACTAAATTATTGTAATAAAGGGAAATTTCCCTAATTATGTTGTAAATCACTTTTTATCTGATTGATATTGACTGACTGACTCTGACTTTTTATTGAAATTGATACTCATAACAAAACATACATACTTTGCAATGCTTAAAATGCCATGACTAAGACTCATAAGTAATCTATTTATAAGCTATAAAATTACTGATTTCTCTTCAACTTTTCACGGTATAAAATTGTAACACATACTATTAAGAAGAGAAATTAAGACAGTATCCGTCGTGGACACGAAAACTGCGGGACCCCATGAAAAGATTTACATTAGATAAAATGGATAGGTTCAAATATGCTATTTGGAACTCAGTCTATCCCACCAGGGCTATTCCTGAAAATAAGTTAGCAAAATTTATGAATCTTTCATTAATAAATAAGTAAAGAATATAGCACACACAACGATTACCAATACAGTAAGCACTCAAACTTGGTCTTGCTGTTTGGTGAACCTTTACAAGAAATCTGCCAAGCAATCAATAATGAATTCCACACAGACATAATAATGACTCATGTGCACCGAACATCTCAGACAAAACTTTAAATTTCATCCTACACAGCCATTGTTATAATATCTCTACGCATTAAATTGTTACACCCAATCCGTTGAACATTACGTGTCAAAGTTGTCACGTCAGAACTCACAATAAACAGTAAAATCTCCCTAAACTGTCCAAACGACTTGATCTCCGTCTGAGATCAGACAGATAAGTCACCTATTTACAATATGGACCCTCGCACGTCCAAGACTCAAAGTTTTACGAGGCTATAAACACTAGAAGACCGTTACGCTGGGTATAGAGCACTAAATTCAGTGATAAGAACACCGGCTGGTAGGGACAGTCATCAGATACGGAACCGGTCTCCGACCCAAGGGTGAAATGTCAAGGCTTCACAGTCACTTAAATAAGCATTTTTCTAAAACAATGAGGAGGTTCGCGTAAGTTACAGTTTGTCTTGTCTTTTAAAATTCGAAGAATGGGATAACTTAAACTTGATGTAACTCAAATATAATACTACCAAAAATACTTACAGTAATATGTGTCCATTTGTTGAAATAAAGTAATAGGTGCCAACTTTACACATGCTTTACACAAAAAACTTTAAACAATAAAGAAAACTACTAAACCATAGAAACCACTAAGGAATCTGTTTACAGTCAAAGACGTATAAAAATATTTTCATAATTTGACGAGATGCTCTAATTATACATTTGTATAATTGAATATGTAACGTGGTTAAGACCACTTGCTATGTACGATTTGATACTATAAAAAGTTTCTCAAATTAAAATTTTGAAATGTTAAAAGGTTATAAATAAAATCGTAAATAGGTATATGTTTAAACCAAGAAAACTCAACAAACAATATCTCCACACAACCTCAAACCACAAAAGAAGCAATGAACGTGAATTTAAATAAAACGATGTAACTAATACATTACGTCCCGTAACCACAAGAAACAGGGGCGTCAAATAAACGGCAAACATTTAAACGCAAAATGTGGGTACGGTCGGCAAAGGCCTGACTTAGTGCAAAAAAATTGTATTATTGACAATTTGACATTTTACTTTGTTAGCCTTGGTTATCTATATGACTTAAGACGTTTATCAAGTTTTGTTACTTATGAACAATTTGCAAATTGAATTGTAAATCTATGTTTTATTCCCTAAATTAATGTGAATACGATAAATGCGAAGTGCAAAAGATGATGTGGGCTTGAATATGTCCAGCATTGGGTAAGGATAGAGGTAGTGATAAAAAGGAGACGCTATATTATCTTCAATGTACACAAAGTATTTCTAACTTTATCTAAATATTTCTAAATCGAATAAACAACCCAAAATCAAAAACAAAAACACTAGCACAATCAAAGATAGAAACAAGTCTTACTGTACGAAAAAGTATTTTTAAAGATTCACACTCTACAAATAAATAACAAACAAAAACGAAACATCCTTTTCCTAAAGAATTCCTAAACGATGTACTGAGGGAGGCGTTTAAAGAAACGGAGCGGACATAAGATGGCAATGCGGCGACGCGGCGCTCCCTGGGGCACGCCGGACGGTGTAGTGATGTTGGCACCAACTCCGACAGGGATCCGACAGGGGTTCTGTAAAGTGTCGATTTACGAAACGCTTTTAGACTTTGATGGACGCATTTTTAGGCAAATGATGACTGTGTGAAAGTTTTTTCAGTTTTAAAATTTTAACAATTTGTTACCGTGTGTTTTTGGGGCTGATGAATTTCTTAATGAAAATATTATTTGAGCGCAATATTTAAATAATTAAACTAGATAATTACATATGATTTTCAAGGACAACAATCATCCACTTAAGAGTTGTAAAGGCTGCTGTAGGAAATAGCTATCATTGAAAAAAGAGGTTTCAGTAAAATTACAATGACATTAGATTGAATTTCGATAAGCTTTCCGTCATTGTTAATTCTAATTGTTAATTCTTTTTTTTCAATTAAAACCAGGATTAAAAACAATTTGTGCTTACGGTACTTACCATGAATTTAGTATCAAATTATGAGCGTAAGATTTTAGAAATCTAATACATTTTTTTTTAATTACTTACACTTCCAGCATCAAATTACTTTAAAATTTAAAATTGACCACTTCAAAATAATAAACTGGAAAAACAACTTTCCTTCACCCGTACAGTGTTGAACAATCCGATATTCTGCATCCAAACTCAGGAATCAATTACCGGCCGCAGCAAAACCTCATCGTTTGGGCCTAATGCGCCCCCTAATGTCTAATTTGTCCAACATTTGCTCAGTTGTTTGCGGTTGCGTGTGGAGCAAAAAGTCCCGTCCCATTGTTCCACTCATGGCTTTTTATTTAGCTATTAATGTGTGGTTAACCGCCACTTTGGAGTTTTACTTAAGCTTTTTATATTATAACTGCAACTTTATCATTTACGTCTCATTTAGTTTGTTTATATTGGTTTTAAAATAAATTCTATATTATTCTATATCTATATAATATTTTGATATTTACCTTTCATTTTACTTTCACATTCACCTTTAGCTTGATATAATGTTTGTATTTTCATAGACGAGGCAAGTTTAGGTAAATTATTAAATGTACTTTAACAACATTTTGTAAAACTTTAAATTTATATTTAAATCTTTATTTATTAAATACTGAATTTTTTTAATTTGCAAAAAATCACATTCGTTTTTTTTTATTAAAGCTTGATTACTTGATTAAACATTCTTACATTCTGTTCTTGTCTTTCTCACTCTAATGTATGATGCAAAATGTCCATTGTGGTAGACTATACCAATAAGGCTATGTCCATTCCCAAAGAAAATATTCAAAATTTCCCCTGAACGCGCAGAGCAAACACGGCTACGTACACAAATCAGCGTCTTCGGACGATAAATAAAACAAACTCAGCGCCTGATTGCTGCCGCTCTAACAGAAGCAAACATTTGTACACGCCTTTACATCGGAGGACATGATATAAACCTGATCGAATCTGATCGATTTTCTGTTTCCTTTTCAGAGAACCGAGGCAAAAAGATTTCTGTTTCCTTTCCCTGAATGCCTTCTGTAAGTTTAAAGTATTTCGCATGAATCTGAAGAATTTTGTGCTCTTTTTTACGAATCATATTGTCAAAGAAATTGTTATAATCACTGTTACACCTGAACGGGTTGACGAAACCTGACGCTTCTCCTAACCTAGACACTGTCGTGGACTAAGCCTACATCGAGAGGAGACCCAACTATGCAATGGGCCAATGGTTTGACATTTAATAAGACAAGCTGACCGCATAATTTCTTTTAAGTAATAAGTCATCCTGAATGTTCAGAAAAAAATCATAAAGACAAGTTCCTTTCTTTCTCAATTTTCTTCATTGCTTTTGAAACGTATTTTGAGATTTTGGGCATAGAAAATAAAATTTAAATCACAACAATACCGATACTCTATCCGAATCTTATCGTGATTCCTTATAAACATCAAAGGGATCAAGCAGCCTACGTTATTGCGGAAACTTGTCCACAACGGTCCCGCCAACCCTAGCACATTCCACTTCAGTTGGGGACGCGACATTCTTCAGATGTTTCCCGAATTTTTGCAAGACAAATAGCGCTTGCTTGACCGAGATGACATATGGCAGTCGGTCTCATACACTGCCCGGAATTCCCAGTTTAGAGGGAGGGGCCAATGATTTATTGAGGAAAGTTTAGGTTAGGTCCACTTTATGACCGCTTTTACGAGCTCTGTTTAAAGTTTCTGGAGGTTTATTGGATTGTAGTTTCAATTTTTGGGACCTTTTTGGCTCGAAAATGTGTGGGCGGAACGAAAGATTTTATAGGTATTAGGCTTGTAGGTACTATGTCCTAAAAAGTATGAATAATGTAGTTGTTACTAAATTCTTGCTTAATATCGCAACTGTTTTTGAAACACGCACTTTTAAATGGCACATTAAAATAGCTAAGTAATCGGTTAATCTTAACTGAAAAATGTGGGACAATTTTCCGCCCTAATATTTCCATGAAACTATGAAATAATATTCTTTAGGAAAGGCGTAAAGAGCACTCAAAATAAGCCAACAACGAACTAGCAACTCCCGGTGACCACTTACCATCAGGTGGCCTGTTTGCCTGTTTCTCTTTTTAATGTAATGATTCGGCCTCAGTACATACGTTTAAAAGTATCTTACTAAATGCCAAAAAATTTATGTGCTTCACACAACAAACAACGTTCGCTAAGTAGCCGCAAATTGGATCGCATTCACGCGCGTCCCGCAAATGACCCGCGAAGGGACGGCGGGGTTTCACACATTAAGAAGACCATCGCATCGCGTGAAGCGCGCATAGTCCTGCTTGAGTTGATCGCAAGCATTCGGGAAAGTTAAAGCAACGTCGGGCGCGGTCAGCACCTGGATGGTGACCGCTAGTGGCGAATTACACGCGCTTCCGTGCTTCGGAGGACACCTTAAGCTATCGGTCCCGGTTGTTATCGATACGATAGCCGTTAAACCTAGTCGGCTCTTCTGAGTTCCCTCTTAAACACATGCTAACCTTTATTTCATCATGAACACACGCGCTTTAGAGTGTTAAGCATTATACGTACCGTCTCGGTCTAAGTAGTTAAGGAACATAACCCGTAAAACGCCACAACTCATCACGAAGTTAGCGAAGGGGTACAATCGGGTCCCGTGCGGCTCGTTCGTCGCTTATTCGTGGCTCATTCGTGGCTCATTGGTAGCTCATTTGTGGCACGCGTCTGCGGTCTGCCCATTTGCGGTTATCTACCGACATTTGCTTAGTTAAATTATATTGTTCTGTTGAAGGAAGTACCATGAGTTAATTTCTGTTTCGTAAAACTTATAGGTGTAGCAAAGGTGCCATGGCATTAAAAGTTTGAAAATTACTTTTAGTAAATATACAAGAACATAGCCTCGCCTCGGTATCTGGTTCCCAAAATTTGGACATTAACTTAGAGTTACAGGTTACCAATGGTGGACTTGCGTTGATTTCTGTCGTAACCACACTATTATTATTGTTTAATTATCGTACTTACCCCTCTTTCAATTTTTCAATTTCTACATTTACCTCCCTTGGTTACGATGATTAAAATAATAACTGTAACAATTTATCGTAATAGTCTGAGTATAAACATTATTTCTTACATAAACTAATACTTAAACTTAATAAACTTTATCCAGCCCCTTTTACCCCTCTAAGGGATAGTTATACGTTAAAATTTATTGAAAAGCAACTAGCTCTCAGCTGATTTTTGTTCTGAATTTACCTGACAAAACAATAAATAACGGCTAACACCAGCCCAATACAGGCTGTTACAACATTGTTTCCCGAGCTAGATCATGTTTTAAACATTGAGGTTATGAGGCGGCGCAAGACGGCGCAGTTCCAGCAAATTGACGTCCACCGTCCACCTGACCCTTGCTCCCCGCCACTGGACGTCTTAGCCAACTGTGGACCAAGGCATAAACGACGATTCTTTCAGCATTTTCGCTATGGACAAAAACATATTTAATTAAATTAGCTCTATCCTTAAGTTTGCCGTTAGTCATCGTTTCCAGAATTCGTTCCTTATTAGTGACACTATCGAATGGTGTAATAAGGGCGTGTATTTATTCAAAAGCAATATTGATTTTTCAAAAATCCAACGATGCAGTTTTAGTTTTCATCGAAATCGGTCCCCAGACTACTTTCAGTGTTTTTCGATATTCCTCATAGTTTCGGGTTCCCCATTCACGCATACTTAAAAAAATCAGCCTGTATAGATAACATGACCTGCTTTTTTATTTATACGCTTCATCTCCCAGCTTGCGCCATGGTCAGTGACACCGGTGGCGTTGTTAGGGCGCCTCTATAATCCCGCGGATCAGCGCCGGTCAGCTTACGCAAATGCGATCCCGGTGTCTTTGTGCTGTGTCTTGTTGCCCACTAATAGTACAAACGCTGGGTTCAATTACCTTTGGTTATCTTTATAGAGGGTGATGGGGGCAGGGTGCGATTAGAGGATCTGAGCAAAAAACTTTAAATACATACATTGCTTTATCGTTTCTCCAACTGCAGATGTCTTTATAAACGATACTTCAGTTTTGAGAAGTTACGTTAGGGCAATGTGGGGCATTTTAATAAATTACTTAATTACTAATTTCACATTATTTCTCAGCTAAACTAATTCACTGAGATTTAGTAAAGTGCCTGTTTTAGTTCACAATTCCGGATGTGACGTCATTCAACAAATTTAAACAGTTTTTAAAATATTACTTATTCACGTTATATTTCTTTAAGTATCTAGAATCTAAATAATAAAATTTTAATCACCTTCTATATGTCAGAAAACGAACATCTTTGTGAAACTCTCAATCCCTTGACCAATGGGTACATCGTGCAAATAAACAAAAAGTCAATAAAGGGAGGTATCGGTGACAGATAAGGGACATTTGTCTCGCGGCTCCCGAACAAGGAACATCCTTCTTACTGTCCATCCTTTCCGTTACCAACCCGGCGCCCTAACGTAGGGCCGTGAGAACCGCGAGAAATTATCCTCGTCACTTGTTGTAGGTACTCAGGTATTTAATAAATATAATAAAAAAAATTATCTGACAGAAAGGCCTTTCCTGAGCTATTAAAGGTATTAAAGCATTTAAGGAATATAATCATATTTAAATAAAGCTCCTGTTATTCTGTAGCTCCTAATGTTGGGATTTAAAAAAATATATAAAATAGCTATTCTTGATTAATATTTTAGTTGACTTCAAAATATTTATGCAGATTGATAGATACTAGATACTAGGTTAAACACGCCACTTACCTATTTAGTTAAGTGGTGAATGGTACCAGCATTTGCTAGTACCATAAATAAACGAGTACAATACCTATAAGGATATTCAGTCACCCTTGACTGCTACAGTAGTTAGCTAGACATCATTATTAAGACTTATCATTATTAACCATTAGTATGAAAACTATAATTTCAGTTTTATGTATGGCCAGCCAAAATACACTTGTGGTTTTCAATCGGTCCTAGTACAGTTAAAAGACAGCGGAAAACCGTTAGATTTAAAAGGCTTAGGACCGAGCATAGTAGTGTCGATTATGGGAGGTCCATGTCCAGCACTGGTCTACGAAGAGCTGAACGAAAGGAAGAAAGGGTTAACTCAATACCTATACAATACATTTCTGATTTTTTTAACTTGCTCCCGTTTCCGCTCGTTTCCTAGCCCCACCGCGAGATGCCCGCCCGCCCAACCGCCCAAGCGGTCAGCTGTCGTTTTGTTCTCTTATCTGATTTATCCGTGATTTAGGCGGGACCGAAACAATTACCCGGTGGAAAAACCTGTTCATCTTTCCACTGCCATTTGTTGCACCACGTTGAGGTTTCCTTAAGCTGGGTCAAAGGGGACGTTGGACATTAATGATGGATTTGTTTCTTTGGGCATAGATGTGTTTGAAACTTTGGTTTTGTCAACTTTAAAAAATGTAGGTACTTTTCTATAAGAGGGAATAAATTAAATACTTAGTAGGATCGAAACAATAACTTATTGATTTTTAATTATAATTTTGGATTTAATGTGACGTTACATTGGTATTCTCCTCAGCGAGCCTTTTTATTTGATACCTATATTGTGGTAGTGGAGAAAAAAAGCTAGTCCGCCATATTGGAATGAGACTGACGTCCCATAGCTAAGCATGCATTGCTATAAAAAATAAGCGTGTATACCAAATTTCAGCTCAATCGGTTAACGATAACAGATTTAAAATTCAGCTGCAAGATTCCACTCGGACAAACATACAGACTCATTCACGGTAAGTCTGATAAAAGCTTGTAAAAAACTAGTAACCAAAAGAATAACAAAAGTATAACCAAAACAGTTCATACCGATCCCATCAGTGGGCATTTCCTAAAGCTACAAACGAAGCTAACAGTAAGCCGAGTACCGGTCGTTTTCGTAACTACCCGCACGGTCGTGTACCGGTCGTACTCGTAATGACCCGCGATCGGTCAATCTGGGCCCACAGCTGATTGTATTGGTGTCCTACATCAGTAATTATTTACTAGACTATGCCGCGGCTTCGTTGATCCAGACAGGCACTATAAGTATCCTATAGGTTAATTACAGGTAATAATCTATCTGTGAACCAAATCTTATCCAAATCTGTACAGCTGTCATCCATCCATCCTCACAAACTTTCGCATTTATAACAGTATAGTAGGAAGTAGAGTATAAGTGAATATTGTTACATAACTTTTTTCATAACATCAAAAGACTAGTAGCCAAAAACCTTCATACCGATCCCATAAATGGGCATTTCCAAAAGCTAACAGTAAACCGTCTACCGGTCGTACTCGTAATTACCCGCAATCGGTCGATCTGGGCCCACAGTTGATTGTATTGGTATCATACATCAGTAATTAACCCCGCTTTTTGTGCGGTAGCCAGCAGCCGCTAAGGTTTGATTGACAGCCGACGTAGTAACACGATACGTAGGTAATAATGTTGTCGGTTTGTTGTTAAAGTGTTACAGTTTATTTTTGTTGTGTTTTCCTTGTATGGAAAGTAAGGCGAATGAAAGGTTGTCAGTAACCCATTAATGACCCACTACAGGGTCGGGTCCACCACGCTGGCCTACTGCGGGTTGGTAGACTTCACATGCCTTTGAGTACATTATTTTTGTGAACTCTCAGGCATGCAGGTATCCTCACGATGTTTTCCTTCACCGTAACAGCAGGTGATATTTAATTTTATAAACTTTTATTACAAAGTCATTGGTGCGTGCTACTGGGATTCGAACCCGGACCCCTCGATTCGAGGTCGAATTCTAAGTCACCGCCCAGCCAGTGATAGCCCACCGCTGCTCTGAAAGGTTAAGTCAAGATATTCTTTTTGTGAACATAACACCTTTGGTTGTGAATGCAGAACTTGGGCTGTGGTGTTTCAGCCTTGGGTATGTTTTATCTGTGGTCGTACAGTAGCGTTTGAGGTTTTCCACTGTCCACACTGGAGCAGCGTGGCCAAGTACGATCCAGGCCCGCTTGTTGGTAAAGAGATCCGTAGCTAACCCTTCCTTCTATCCTTTCAGCTCTTGGCAGTGCACTGCTGGACACGGGCCTCCCCTAATCGACGCCACTCCACCCGGTCCTGGGCCCTCTGAATACAACGGTTTTCCGCTGTCCTCTTCAGGTCGTCAGTCCACCTGGTCGGAGGGCGGCCTGTGCTCAGCTAACAGAAGAATCTAATATTAAAGAGCGTTGCAGGGCTCCCAGGCGACCTCCAATGGCTCTACCCAATAGGCATGATGACTAATTTTCAAAAACTCTTCTATGATATTCAGAAGTTTCTATTATGTCTAAAATATGTCATATTTTTGTAGAAAATTAAGGTTTTTGTGCAATAAAAGTACATTTAAATTTTAATTTTCAAATTTATTCCAAAACGCTCGCCCGTGTCATGGCGTCTGTCATTGCGCCACGGCTCAGTAAAAAATGCCAAATCGCGTATAATATGCTTACGAAAAAAATGACGTTAACTAAGACGTGACGTAAATTGACGTAATTCGATTTGATGGGTGTTTAAGCTATCATGGCGGATTGTTGTATTTTGTAGATTTATTTTAACAAATAAATTATTAATCTCGACATTAATAAGAGAATAAATACATGTTTCAAAATCTTTGAATCCTATTTCATTAGATCAGATAAATATTTTGGCGATACTTGATTACTGTCATCATGCCTATTACCTAACCTAACCAACAATTTTTGAATTAATGAATAAATGATAATATTAAAAGTAATGTCATTCGTGTTTAAACGGGTGTACAAGACCCTTAAGTTCCGAATGATATTTAAATGTTCTCATACTAAGAAAGTGTTCTATTTTTGTTGACGCAATTATTTCAACGTACACACATTAGGTATCTACCGCACCTCGATCTAAAGGATATGTATACTAGATGTATTTATGAAGACGTCATATCTAAGTAGGTTCCCTCCTACTAACCGTCGAACGAGGACATCGGTGAAGTCATGTAACATGTCGTACGCCGGGCTAAAGGCAGCGCCTGAGAGTCGTGACTAAATGGATGCGGTAATTAAAACATCGATATTTCAGAGTGCACATGCTTAAAAACAGATTCAGTTCCTTCCTTCCTTGCAGCCATTGTTAGGCCACTGCTGAACGTGGCCTTCCCTAATCGACGATACTCCGCCAGGTTCTGGGCCCTCGGAATCCAACGGTATTTCGCGGTATTCTTCAGGTCGTCGACCGGCCTGTTCTTCTTTGACCTACACATCGCCATTTGAGGACCCTTCTTCCCTTTTTCTTAGATCTTTCTTCCATTTTCACTGGCAAAGTTAAGGAAACGGTTGATTTATTCGGTCTGGGTGTATGTGTTAGTGTACTGAGTGTCCATGGCACCCACGACACAGGGAATACTAGTAAGGGCTATGATTGTGAAGTTTTATCTATTTATTTATAAATCATCTATCTAAACTTTGACATACCGCATCCATCGTAACGGCTCAAACGCTGACCATGCATCGCGACGCGACGCAAACTCTTCTGAACGCACGCAAAGGTCGGTAGAAAGCAGGAACAATACGCCACAATACCCATTGTTCCTCGCAGAGCCCACGCGCCAACACCTATGCTTGTCACGGTTGGGATCATTGTCAGCTGTGATGAGGTGGGGACGGTGATTAGCTGGATTGGAGTCGAGTTACCTCGTAATAACACCATAATTGTAGCAAACTAGACTTTGCCCGCCGCTTCGTCTGCGTGGTTTTCAGAATTTGGTCTGCAAAACGGAAATATGTATCCCGTATGTTAATTCTGGTTATAATATACCTGTGCACCAAATTTCATCCAAATCTGCTCAGCTGTTTTTGCGTGAAAGGGTAACAAACATCCATCTACGCTCATGGGGTGAATCATGTATGGTTCAACCAGGTGAACTAATGACTTAAAGATGAGAGCTTAAAGCCGTACTACTCAAAAGGACTGGGGACCAAAATATGGTGTCGATAAGTGAAGGATGAATTTCCTTTTCAAATTCAATACATATTTATAACAAAACTTTCAATCAAAATCGCGTATTAGTGGTGCACGATATATTAGTTACTGTTGTACCACTGAGGAATTTGAAGTCTTTCTTTCGAAAAGGTTAAAAACAGATATTTCTGAAATATTAACGGGTTACATGTTTTTATGATAAAATAGGTAAAAATAGTAAAATCGCGCTCTTTATCGAATATTTTTGCATCGCTTACGGGTTTTCGCATATTAAATGACTGTATATTATCATTTATTGGCATCAAACCAGAGTTTGCACTTGCAATACAATTTACTGTAATCCCGATTGACGGTTCAAATGTATTAAATTTTAATTTATCCTGTATATAGGGCTGCCTCGTAGACATAAACTCGCCGCCTGTTAATCTATAGAAATTGAAAACAAAGGCATAATGTGATCAACTAGCCTAAATTATGTTTATAATATTATTTATTTACATAAAGTCGGCTAATCCCATTCTACACTTACTAGGAAATTTCTGTTTCTTACTGAACTTTACCAAGATTGTGGTTATATCGATCTATCAAATCTAAACTAATATTTTTATAATTATGATTAATTATTTAAGGGTTTGATTAGTGTTTCCTTGTTTAACTCTCGTAACGTTTTAAGTCAAGCTAAGCAAGATGGAGAATTTTTGAATAAAGAAGAAGGGACAACAGAAAACAGCGGTCCTATAAATAATAATAATAATAATAATGTATTTATTGCCACAGTACGAGAAATAAAATTACAAAAAAAAAAGAATAAAAACTTCACAAACTCTAAATTATTACATTCTGGGCAATAGGAGGAGACTCAGCTTTGCTGTCACGTGGCCAGGCCTCATGCAGCGCTCATTTCCAGTCTATCTTCTCCCTGTGGTGGAATGAGGGAGCGAGATAGCAGGAACCCCAAACGCCTGTTACTGAGCTGCCGACAATGCAGAGAAAAAAAAACATAGAGTAAAAAAAAGTTAGAAAATCTTCAGTGATATAATTGCCTGTTGAATTGTATTGCCCTTATTTATGTGTGTATATGTGTGTGTGTGTGTGTGTGAAATATAGGATACTAGCTGACCCGGCAGGCTTCGCTCTGCCAATTAAGTTGACTAATATCCAAAGTTTTTTTTAACGCATCCGATCGCTGCTAAATTCAAAGTCCATATCCATAAGATATCCATAAGAGATAGACATATACTATGACGGAGTTTTCTGTAGACCTTTTAAATGTGTACAATACTTAGTACATTATTTTGATAAATCACGTAGGGTTCAGAATGCGTTTGCAATGTAAGCGGAAAAATGTAATTATTTACGACATAACATTAGAAACCTCAAAAATAACAGTATTTCTCCACTATTTAATGGATGTTATTATACATATAAACCTTCCTCTTCAATCACTTTTTTTTTGAAAAAAACCACATCAAAATCCGTTTCGTAGTTTTAAAGATTTAAGCATACATAGGGATATAGGGACAGAGAATGCGACTTTGTTTTATACTATGTAGTAATTTCGTATCATTTATTTGTTTGACAGCCCTGCACACATTATACATACGTCCGTCTCTACATCGCAAAATGATTCGAGTATTTCGGATAGAGCCGTCGCTAGCGGTCAGGTAAACGATATGCATAGTCATGATCTGAATCGCCGCTATTTATTGACGCGAACGCAAACAAACAGACGATGTCTACTTTACATTCGCAAACGCATGACTAGACTATAAATACGGATGGCCGTGCCTATTGATATCATGTGCAATTTGCAACAATATTTTCGATTGTTTTTCTAAGGGATTGTGATGGCGGAATATTGAGTGGTCATTGTTATGTGATGTTTATGTTAAAGGCGCGACAAATCGAATAGAAAATTGGCCGCAAGGGTTGTAAGAATATGTGAATGTTTAGTTATATTTAGAGACTAAAACTTTGCGTCCCAAAATTAATACTATTATCATCGTTAATATAATATGTTAATGATAGTCCTCAGAAATCCTGCCAACCCCTAAACCTGCTCAGTAACCAAGATATTCCTAAATTTCGGGAGCTACGGTCAGCATACCGGCACCTAGCTGGTGACAAGAACTAAGAAAAGTTCCAGTGGTTTTAGTAGTAGTAGTAGTAGTAGTAGTAGTTGTTAGTAGTAGTTATTAGTAGATAGTAGTTAGTGGTAGTAGTCAGTAGTAGTAGTCAATAGTGGCTATCGGTAAAGCGATGGACGTTAGTGGTTGCTGACTGTCATTCTGGTCGTCACCGTTGACTATTTGACTAGGTGACTATCTCTTACTCCGTTTATCACCAAATGTCATATCAATCACCGTCACAGTA
Source organism: Erynnis tages (assembly GCA_905147235.1). NCBI lineage: Eukaryota > Metazoa > Arthropoda > Insecta > Lepidoptera > Hesperiidae > Erynnis > Erynnis tages. The sequence goes on along the minus strand of LR990076.1, from coordinate 12,823,745 downwards.
CTTACCTTTCGTAAGTCACCGACAGACTTTAACTGCGCTCGACAGTCGATTGTCGACACGAATTAATTACTCAAGTGTAAAACATTTATAAGAAATATGTAGTATAATATGACAAAGGAATATTGGCGCCTAACTAGTCGACAACAATTCTAAATGACATTTTATTTCTACCGCTAGAACAAAATGGATATTTATCTATAAGTATCGTATTTATCTATAACTTACAAGACAATTATTAAACCTGTTAGGTTGGCTTGCACATAAAGTACTTTTGTATCGTGGACTATAGGTAGTGTTAAGCTAGATTCAGATGTAAGGATGGTATTTATATCAAACAAGATGGAACTTTGTGGTAGAGTTTAATAGTTGGTATCGTAATGGATGGCAATGGGGCGATATTGACACAAACGATACTGTCACGTGTGTTCCTTTATAAGGCCTAGTCATACTGCACCATAGAATAATTCATACTTATGTTTAAAAGAGTGCTGGGAGCTTTTTTCCGCCCGCTTTTTTCTCCTAGTCTACGTTTTGCCTAAGGGGCGATCAAAGCGGATGTTTGTATAATGTTAAATGTATGACGTTAAATTGTAAAATGACTTAATATGTGCTTAAATTCTACCTAATAATGAATAAAAGCTTTTGAATTTGAATTTGTACCTCCAGAGGCTAAGAAGTAGCGGTTGTAGCGTGGCGCTTTATAAAATTAAATATCACCTGCTATAACGGTGATGGAAAACATAGTGGGAAAACCTGCATGCCTAAAATGGCACTCAAATAAAATATATTACAACCATACTTCCCCAGCCGAAACACAAGAACAAGAAGAATATTCATTCTTCGTGTCTCTTATTGCTCTACCACTTAACTACTCGTAGTTGTAAAGGCTGTGAGGTATGTTTCTATAATATCGCAGGAGCGGTCGTGACGGCCTTCAATGCCGCCTTCCTGCGTCGCGCGACAAGTGTTCAGACAAACCAACAGAACGCTTGCTGCGTCTGATTGCAATCGCAATAGATACTCGTAATTAACGCCAATAATATTATATTATTGTGTCGGTGGTTTTTTAAATTTTTAATTTAATATTATGTAAGTTTTATTTATATAAATATTTCTTTGCAACATAATATAAATACAACTTAAATAACAATGGATTTCCGCAAAGTAACGCCTGATACAATATATTATTTAATATTATGTCATATTTAAACGTTTTGTTAATCAGTGGATTTATAATGGCATCATTAGGATTTTCCGATGTTTCATTGGCCTACAATTACCGTCATATTTGAATGTGGTTTGACCGTTCGGTTTTGATGGATCTTTATAATATATAGAATTGAATTATGATGATTCAATCCAATCCTATTACATTATAAAGGACGTCATGGATACCTATTAAATTTATAATGTTATAGGATTGAACTGGAATGGTTTCATAATGGCGTCATGATGGCAATTTTGTACTCTTGAACCCATGTGGTTGGCATGCCCGTTTGCTACTGAATTTCAATATAAAAATTGACATCTATGCCTTTATCAAGGTAAAGGGTACATAATAATATGACAGCAACATGACTACTGATAGTACAGGCTACAGAACCTACAGATGTCCACAATACGGGTTTTAAGAATGCCACCTATATGCTGGCGTGTAACTTTATAATTACTTAAGTGTCTAACTTGACATCATAAGGGCTGGTAAAAGAAACTTGTTTGAAATAAAAATAGGGCTTTTTATATTCTTTACTCAAAGGCGTTAGGTTGAAGTGAACATTTTATATTTTGCTAATTTTGACAAAAGCTGATTTAGATCTTGCAACCTCTGAATGGCTTGCTACTCTAAGACTAAGCCTCGGTTCAAGCCTTCCAGCAAATACACCTCTTCAAATCAAATACATAAATACTCTACAAAGTTATTACCTATATACCTATTACCTATTACCAGTGAAAGTCCCGTCAAAATCGGTCCAGCCGTTCCAGAGATTATCCGGAATAAACAGACAAACAAAAATTGTAAAAAATATTATTTTGGTATTTATGTACCAAATATACTGTACATAATATATGCATTTAGTAAAAAGCAGTTATTATTATATAACAAACAAACACTTATTTGTTTTTTTTAGCTTACTGAATAGTGCACTAAAAATCTAACCACTATTTTATTCAATTTCACAAGTATCGAGTAGCTACGTATTTCATACTTTTCCTCTGATATTAATTGGCTAAATGCCAGTCGACGCAGCAGTGAGCGTTCCGATCGATTGATTCTATCAGCCCTGTGTTTACCTGACTTGCTACATAAATAACGTTATCCAACAAGAAACCAGTAGGTGTCTTACATCTCGTTTAATTGATGACGTTGTGTAATTTAATTCTGACTTAAGTAACGTTTATTTAGCTTGATTCAGCGATTGTTTGTAGAAAATAATATTATTTTATGTTGAAAATACGGTAAGTAAGTTCATCACACTTAGAATTTCACTACGCAAATTAAAATAAAAACTACACTTGCCAATTTCAAATTAGTTGTGGCTCATTTAAAATAAGGCACTTTAGCCGTTTAAAATATTTTACATGGCTTAATTAAAAAAACAACAATTTAAAAAAAACTTACCGAGTCCTACCAGTACCTATACTAAATTCTTAATTTAAAAGTCCAGCATCCATCTGTTAATAGGGCCGCGTCTTTATTAAGAGAGGGTTATGCAGAATGGCGAGCAATAAACGAAATGGAATAGTTAACCCTGCAGTGGTCTTCACACTCACTTTAATTTAGTTAACTGTTTCGCGCGGCCCCGGGCGATGCAGTCTGCGGGAAGGGTTAAATAGGGATGGCCGTGTCGATACGATACTTTATCGATGTTGCCCAAATTGAAGAGCGATATAAATTGATGCCTAAATGACCATTTCATTTGACGAAAGTTTCAGTAACCTGGATTTGTGTAGCAATCTCCAGTAAATTTTTCATGCTCCTTTCCACTACATAACTATAATACTTCTTCAATAAGCTTGCTTAATAGATGGTACCCACGGCATTATCTTGGTGTTGCGAATACTAATAGACAACTATGACCTGCAGTATGTTTACCGTTGATTACAATTTACTACATTAGCAGATGGAGCTATTTTAATAAAAAGATGAAGTTTAGAGAAATAAAGTCATTAAATCCAGACGCTATTAAATCTGAAGGAGCAAATGTTCTGCGCAGATTGCACTAGATTTCGACACAATATATTATAAACCGCTTCATGTATTGTTTTTTTCTGTTATCCCAGGCATCAAGAGCATGACGCCGAAGTCAATAAAAAAGATTTCTTATGAAAATACGAGTTTACAAACTTTATTTACAATTTCATTAAACAGATCAGTTAAAGGATAAGTTCAAAGCTTAAGTTATTCGGACACAAATAATCGTACAAGCCTATCAGTTCGCATCCCTAGCCCAGCATTTCATCGACGCTAATTTATATAGAGGCAGTGCACCCTCGCCGGCTTATAATAGCGATGAAGTGTTGCCTTCCTTGATTAATAGACGACTCGCTAATGATCTGTTAAATTGCCAAATAAACTGTCTCGTTCATTCATAAATTGTTGAGGCTTAAACTGTCATTTGTATCTACAGGCCGTTCGCGATTGGATTTTTTCTTGATGATGTTGGTAGTGGTCGTTTCGTATGTATATGAATTCTTGTCCATGAATTCATTTCTAAGTAATATCATGTAGTTTATTGGTGATAGCGTGCGTTTTTAAAAAATTAAACAGTCTGGAAACCATGGAAACTAAATCTTTGTATAATACATTTTATTATTGTTTACTGATAGCGACGTGTATGAAACTCAAGATCCATACAATTGGTATTACCAGAAACTTCCAGAAAGGTACGGAATGCGGGAATGAAGCGTGTAAACATTACCAATTCCGATGACCCCGCATCCGCGCCGGGTATACCCGCTTCATACCCGAATATTAATGTCGTTTAGAAGCCTTTTCACATATCACTCACAATTCATTTTCTAGACTTATTATTTGGTAAATGTGTATTCATTTTCATGTGGAGTGTCGCACTCATTGGCTTCTTATTTACACATTTTTATTTTATTCTGACACATACAGTTTTATTCTGACGCTTTTACCAGTGCCTTTTATACTAATTGAGTCACTGCATCCCATGGATGCATCCAACCTCAAATAGAGAAAAAATCCTACCTGAGGTTATTTTTTATCAATAATGAATATCGTCGTCAAGACTATGTTTAGCAACAGAACATTGTCCCATTTCCCTCTAAATTATAGGATTGGCGAACGAATCGAACTGTGTGACTTTGCCTTGAAACGGCTTTGCAAGCGGGCGTAAAAATCTCTTTTTGAGTTTATTTTTTCTAATAAATCTGACGTTTTAATTACTTTAGATGCTCAACAAACAATGAAGGCTTAAGACCTAATATGAAATCGTACTTACTGTAAAAGGCGACTAGGGTCTCAAAGGCTATGAAGTAAACATTCAAATAAGATTAAATAACAGTCTTTGGTGAGGCTAACCGAACCTGCTTTCCGATGATAACTAACATTGTTGAGGGCATATTCTACGGTAGGTAGGTTACAAATTTACCTATGCATTCTAACTTCCTTACTTCTCAGCAGACTAAATAAGTGGTTTTCTATGTCGTGGATGCCCACAAGACAAAGACACATATCCAGACCAGAAATAGAAATTTAAACTCATCGTTGAAATCACTGTTCCGCTGGGAACCCAGGACCTTCTGCGCAGTGCACTGACATTTTTAATCTACGCCACTCAGATCGTGAATAAATCCAAGCAGCGTCTTAAAAGCTGGTAGAACGCCACACAACCGCTACCAAACCGCTCGTCTGCGCCACCTATATTGTCTACCGACCTGCCCATAACCGCCGCCCGCGTGCGCCCGCGCGCGTAAATTTATCGACGCCTCCGTCCACGTTATAATTACGCGACTAATTGTCGACATTACGACTAAGTTGCCTCACGTCTGAACAACTTCGGCGTTACGCTAATTGTCTGTTAGTAAGTGGTTAAACTATTGTTGTTCGTCCGTGGACATAATAGCAACAACTGCTCCCCACAAAGTCCCCGTTGAATTAGATTGATATAAGAAGAGAAAGGTACCGAGGGTTTTTAGTGGGTAAGAATCCCACATAACCCGGAGTTGTACCACTGCTCTCGGGTTTTCTCCCGTCACAAAAAAAGGTAAATTCGAGGCGTACTCGTTTCCAGCACACGAGGTCAGTAGTAGAGGTGTGGCTGGCCACACTGGGCGCCTCAAAGATGATTTGATTTACTTTTGGATAAGAATTTGGCTACAAAAACCAAGATCTTGCTATGAAACTTGCTTGCACTACAGCGACTTCACTTTAATGTCTGTAACAATAAGTGGCGTCTCCCAGTGAAAGGGACGTGGACCGACCTGAGATTCAAGCCGTGTTCATATAACTAGCCACCTTGTAATCGTTATATTTAGTGCTAAAGTTACATATAACGACATACCACCACACTACACTTTCAGACTTCATGTCATTGATAGATGGGAATGTTTTCTTGTTTAATACGTTTTAGGCTGTATTTTTTAAGCAGTCAGGTTTTAGCTTTTGTCGACTTTTTTTCTAAAACGCACTTCTCTAGAATTCATGATCCATGTGATTGTCAGAATTATCCATGTGATTGGGAGTCGAACCCGGACCTCTCGAGTAGGATAGGTACCTACCGTATTATTCATGACTGGGCTATTACACTTTCTATTATATTATTTTTTTATTATAATTTTGTGTTGTTTGCAAAAAGCGTTGCTAACATTGTCCGTTCAATATTTTATTTTCTCTCCGAAGCAAACAGTAGCAAACTATACGTCAGCGGTAGTATAAAGTAGGTATTGTTTAGACCCGCCGCGTCCAAAAGTCAACAGCCGCAATACAAAGGCATTTATTGTACGAATTTCACGCTTGCACGTGGGGTTGATTCTACCCCCAGAGCGGTTTTGATACTCCGCGCTCAAAATATATTTGTACATAGATACAGATACGTACATCCAAATCTAAAGTCAAAATGATTTTTTTTGCTATTGTTTGCCGTAAATGCTTAACAATGACTAAAGAACAAACTTGCTTTAAATTTTGTTATATATGTTATTAAAGTAACCTTAAGCAGGGTTGTGTATAAAAAAGCAGGTAGTGAGAACTCTATAGAGCAGTTTCAAAAGACTTGATTCGACGGATCGTCAACGATCAGGAGAGACCCTGGCTGGCATAGGCAGTAATAGGCGCACAAGAAGATAAAGAAGGAAAAACCTCTCGACATTCTCTAAACATGACTGGAAATCAATTTCTGATGTTACAAAACTCAATCAAAATTGAAAGATAATATTAAACAGTCATATCATTGCACCTAGGTCTACGTTCCAGCATAGATGTACTTGATATATTTATTGCCTTTGCAAGATTCATATTATTTTAAAGATAAAAGCAAGTATCAAAACTGCGTGATCTGAGCACAGCATCCCCGGCCGCAGATCGAGGTACGAACTACGGAAGGGTTGCATCACTACCCCACACAATTTCGACACGGTTGTCCCTTGCCGAGCTACGGATTATCCGGGCCACAGTGTAAAACATCACAAGCAGCTCCCGCAACCTACTGGTGAAATACAACTTAGCGTCAAAGAACGATTTTGGACTGTGGTGTTATGACTTCTGTGACGCATCGTAGTGTAAATCTTTTTAAACTCGCAGAGCCACAGAGTAACAAAAAGTAAGGAAACTCTTTTGACGTACTGTTATTAATCAAAATTAAAGGCGTTTCTCTGCGCTGTGGTTTTAAAAGAGGCGGTGCAAATCTTTTGAAATTCACCCTTTTGCCACGCTTTGAATGAAATTACTAATTTTTATTTCAACAATGGAGATGGATAACTAGTTTCTAGTGTAAACAAATTGTTTCGTTCTTCGTTTGAACGTCTATTGTGGTGGGACACTTGATTTACAGAGGGATTTGTTTAAATAGTTTTTTTTTATAGAATTTTGTTTCGAAAAGTTGAATGAGTGCTTACAAGTTTTGTTGGAATAAAATTGAATAAATATATCAGATTGTCATCTTAATCCAGAAATTCCAATTATCGATTTGTCTTGAGGTGGAATTTCACATTCTGACTATAACTACTTGCTGGTAGTTTTGTGGGTTTTACATCAAACATTAATAAATAGTTAGCTTTTTTTTATTTTTAGTCTCGGAACTGAAACTGATATCTAAGAATCTATCTATACTGAAACCGGGATCTATAAAAGAACTTAATTTAGATTGTTTAATGCTTGAAATGTGAGATCGCTGGTGCTTCGAAACATAATACCCATACTTCCAGCGTATTTCCCGCGGAACACTAGTTCAGAATACTCTGGACTCAAGGAGGCCCAAAAATTCTTTAAAAACATCCAACCTGGGTTGTTCCCATTTCTTCACCCAGGCTGCATTGGAACAGCGTTTTCCAGCCAATCATCAGCTAAGGAGCCAATCAGCTCACAGCTAGGTGTTGAAAAGCAAACTCCATACCTTTGTAACACAACGGTGTCAGCAAGAGTGGAGTGACGTTTCGGAAAATCGCTGCAGCAGCACAACGTTACTCCAACCCTGAACCATTCAAAAATAGACCTTAGCACACGGTGATAAAGGTGTTGGAAAGTGTAAAGTTATGTTGGGAATGTCACCGAGTTTGCAGAGTCGAGTTGTGTGCGCTGTGAGGAGTGGGATTTTTTATTGTTTAGAAAGTCAGCGGTTTGAATGTGCCCATATGTTTTATGGCCTGAACTAGGCTCTGCTGACTCTCCGTTTCATTGTTTTAGCGTAACACGGACACAATTTTCAGTCCTGCTGATTTCTGGCTTCGAATGATGTGCAGTGCTCAAAACGATACAAATTCAGCGAAATAAAATTCAGGGCACTGAAGAATGTAAAAGTTTATTGCAACATAATTCTAGAATTAGGCTTTCGTTGTAGATCAATTCAAAATCCATATCCACACTAGCCACATAAAATTGGTTTCTTTAACACGGCATTTGTTTCGATTGGGGTCGCGGAAACCATAATAATAATATATTTTAACGGCGCAAAATCGACAGAATTGATTTATTTGCCAACTTGTACTAGGATGAATTATTAATCCAACTATAATTTCGAAACACGGTATACCACCTCCATGCAACTGCAACATAAATCTTTAACTCTTAACAGTTGAATTTGAACCTTATGTCTTGACGCTAGGGTTTATTTTTGATTGTATTTATATGGGTTTATGACGTTTAAGTTTGTATGGTTTCCTATGGTAAGGGAGCCTGGTAAAACGCCATATGTGGTCAATTTCCAGTGACTGAGCGCTCTTCGCGCTGAATTACCTTTAATCCTTGCCATTATGTCAACATTTTTATATAAATTTAACAAGATTATGGTGTTTAACTTTGGGACTTAAGTGCGGAATGGACTGCCAGTTGCTCTAAATGGCTACTGTTGCGTGCAGTATTAAGTAAGGAAGTACTAGGGGACTTAGTTCTTGAGCAAAAAGGTGCACTTTTCTGCATATTTTTCGCTATAAATGTTATATAAAATTAAATAATTAACAAAAACCAACAACTGACTTTTATTTATAGCCCCATACTAGGATTCAAATTATGTCAAGAATGCCATAGACATACAGAAGACACGTAAACTCAGAGCTACCAGGAAAACTCTGTATTTTTAAATGGTTTTCCACCGGGAATCTCATATTGGACGTTAAGCTAATATAACACTTACAACACTAATATAATATGTATAATAGTCCAGTCATTTTGAACATTCAAAATCGAAAATTTAACAATAATTCCAAAAGTTTTCAAACTTCGGTCAAGTGAATGGTACATTGGGACGACAATAAATCTCATTTTGCAACCTTGTCCGTAGTCCGGAACATTGCTAAAATTGCAATTAAATTAATTTTTGCTATATGGTCGTGAAAAAAATTCCAAAAGTTCTGCAAACTTGGAGTGGTGTTAAATATATTATTTTACATCACGTGTCAAATTTGCAACCAATTTAAGTGTACGGAACATTTTTTTTATTAAAAATTAATGTTTTTCTTTATTAAACTGAAGGAAAACGTTCCAAAAGTTCTGCAAATTTGACAGATATATCGGAAAAATATACCGAACGATTGTATAAATTTGCAACCTTTTACGTTGACCGGAACATATTTATTTATAATTCTTTTTAATTCGTGGTCATTTTTTCGAGTAAGGTGGTCTCGGAATAATTACAAAAGTTTTGAAACTTGGTTGCAAACTTCAAAAACATCTATTCTGATGCATTTGCAAATTTGCAACCTCATACGCGATCCGGAACTTTATGCAATTTGCAAAAATGTAATTTTTTTATTTTATCACCTTATTACATTTTTGAAAATTGCATAAAGTTCCGGATCGCGTATGAGGTTGCAAATTTGCAAATGCATCAGAATAGATGTTTTCGAAGTTTGCAACCAAGTTTCAAAACTTTTGTAATTATTCCGAGACCACCTTACTCGAAAAAATGACCACGAATTAAAAAGAATTATAAATAAATATGTTCCGGTCAACGTAAAAGGTTGCAAATTTATACAATCGTTGGGTATATTTTTCCGATATATCTGTCAAATTTGCAGAACTTTTGGAACGTTTTCCTTCAGTTTAATAAAGAAAAACATTAATTTTTAATAAAAAAATGTTCCGTACACTTAAATTGGTTGCAAATTTGACACGTGATGTAAAATAATATATTTAACACCACTCCAAGTTTGCAGAACTTTTGGAATTTTTTTCACGACCATATAGCAAAAATTAATTTAATTGCAATTTTAACAATGTTCCGGACCGCAGAACAGGTTGCAAAATTTTATAGTTTGTTTTAATACCATTCCCGACCTTACATCAAAATTTGAAAACTTTTGGAATTATTGTGAATTAAATGTTCAAACTGACTGGACTATAACACTTAGGCGTGTCAACTAGGTACTTTTCTGTACTTAGTTGGCCGTTTGTGTAGTTTTTTGTTACCACTACTTACCACACGTCTAAAATTACATCCATCCTTAAAAAAACATACATAGAGACAGATGTAAACCATAGCAAATTAGTAGGTAAGTTACAATACATACATCGGTGTAATATAATATTATATGTAAACTAAACCAGGTATATAGTTATCCCGCTGCTTTGCACGCAATATGGCGGATTAAAGCAGCTATCATCAAAGTTGACTCGCAATCAACGCCACAGCTCGCATCAACGCGGGGTGTCTCCACACTGACGGCGTTTCAACTCGATCATAATATTAAAAACATTCCTTCTTACATTCTGTAAGAACGTTGTCAACAGAATGCATTAAAATCTTTCACTTCTACGCAAGACATTTTCTGATTATTTTAAGTGTAAGGATGCTTTCTCCTAAATGTTAAAAAAACGTCTTAAGTGTACGTCAACTGAATACATTTCTTTTGGACGTCAACCAAATAACCGAAAAATTTTTTTCAGCCTAAAAATTATGCAATATTAAAGGACCTCCGTTTCGTAAATATCCTGTATCTAATAGTGTGGATACTGATGAGTATTTATGAAAACTTGAAAGAGGATAATAGGAAATCCTTGTATTCAATAAGAAGGAAGGAATAGGATTCGAAAGGTAGATTGATGAATGTTATGAATATTAGAAAAAGAATTGCAGGGCGCAAAGCCTTATGATTTTTAATATCATAAAAATATTGAAAAAAATAAAAGATAAAGTATTCCAGAAGAGTATTTAATCTTTATAATAATATGATGAAAGATATATGAGTCATAAAACAGTCGCGTTCAACCGCTCAACATCTGAGCATCTACGAGGCCAGAGTAAATTAATTAGCTTCGGTCTGGAATCAAGGAAACAATAATCGCAAACAGAAGGGTTGGCCAACTCCGTGTCAATACAACCCTTATATTGTCGGTTTGCAATTAGACGAGGCCATATTGGATTACGGTTCATATTTGGATATAGGCTGCTTTATTACTAAATGGATTATGTATACAATCAAATGTGAAGGTAGATTTATTAAGGTGCATTTGGTGAACTAAACTGTGATCAATGTGGTGAAAACTGTGGTGAAAAAAAGGCCTTCGATTGTGTTCTTCAATAAATAAGTTGAGCTATGAGAAACACATTTTGATTAATATATAATTATAATGTGTTCTACATTAGATAGAAAATATAAGACGGTCCGTGGATATCCTCATCTGAAATAATGTCAAGAATATCAGTAGAATGATAATTTGGTACAAAAATTCTGAGGATTTCGATCTTAAACGGTTACAAAAATTTAAAGTCGGATTTGGCGAATCGATTGATATCGTAATAAAGCTATGAAATTTATTGTTGAAAATTTGGGATATTTCATATTTACTCTACAATCTACATGTCTATCTTGCTAATGTGAACTGTAGGTTCGATTAGTATTATTATTTTCCTACGGGATCTACTTTATTTATACAGCTATTTACATAACTTATAACAAAAAAGGAATAGAATAAAATTAAATAAAAATAAAATTTTACAAATAAAATAATGAGTCCAAACCACATGTTAACATAACATTTTCGATTAGTTCGATATTTTTTTTCTAATTTCGTTTACATAATGATGTATAAATTTACATTGTTATGTATTTGCATTATGTTGTATTTAATTTACATTATGACAAAAATGAAACCTTTTCAACCCCGCAAAATCAAAGACTGCGGCATTATTAATAGGACTTCAATTCAAAGATGTCGCCAAAATTTGTCTCTTTATATTAATAACACACAAGCGCGCCGCGGCCGCGACAGCTTGTTGGAATCGAATTATACACCGAGGGGAACAATGGGGTTGACGACCACCGATCCGACTGAAGGATCTGACGTCACCACATCCCTTGTGTCTGTGGGTCCCTTTTACGACTGCAAAATTTGGCACGGATGACTCAAAATTTAAAGAAAGAAATTATCTATGAGTGCGTCAATGATACGAGCGGTGATAGCCCAGTGTTAAAAGATTTGTTTAAAAAAGTTTTTGAGAATATAAAAATCTAAAATACTATGCCATTTGTGTAATAACTCCATTTTAGTTAGATACGCGGTCAATTATACCGGCAACATGCTTCGCAGCAAACGTTACAACCCTCAACTGCGTGGGGTAAGCGGGACCGCGACCGCAGCCACATGTGGCTTGTTATTGCGCAAACTTTTGCCGGGTTATATGTTTGTAATATATTATAAATTGTTGTTGTAATTTTATGTTATTTTACAAGTTTAAGCAACTACGAGTACTATTTACGATTCCAGTTATTTTATTTATGCATCTACGAATAATAATAATTCATAAAATATATTAAAATATGTTACCGTTATCGTTTTCAAAGATAATCTTCATTTCAACCTAACAAAATTCAAATATAGTATACAATGTTTCGAATCAAAGTAGGTACCAAATCATACAAAAAATATTTAACTATTTAAGTTATTATAAGTATTCTTTTTCCTTCCTTTGTTATTGAAAATCATTTTTTTACGAGGACATATCTTCTGATAATAAACAAAAAAGCTTTTATTCATTACCAAGTACAATTTGTGCACACTTAATGAACGCCATACATATTACATTATTTCATATTGTGTGTTTATGGTGTTATTTTGAATGTTGGACATATGCCGGCAATAAATATTTCGATTTCTATTTCTAGAAGTCAAAACGCAAAGTCAGAATTGACAACAAATAGTTCCATTGAACAATAGCGGTAACCCCCGCTTGCACGCGGCGTCACTGTCAGCAGCAAACGGCGCGATATTGACACGAGTCGCGGTTTACATTACACTATCGACCCTACCTACGGTTTGCTAATACTATCATTTTATTTTTTGCATCTTGAAATTTTCACTAATTTTCAATATCAGTGAAAAATATTATCTATCTGATTTGAATCTGTCTTTTGAATTATGTTCATGTGTTCAATTCAAGTTAAGCGTTCATGTATTAAATTATCTAAAATTTGGTTTCCAACACTACTTTGCCAAAATTAGAGGAATTAGGGGAAGTTAAGAGAACAGGTCATTTTTGACTCTTAAATTTGACCCACCAATCTGTGAAGCTTTGACTAGAATCAAAACTTGAAGCGAGAAGACGAGAATAAAAAATAATCATAATAATATGCATTGGTAACTTGCAGTGTTACCTATAAATCATATTTTATTTAAAGTCATACACTTATGAATTCATCCAATATCTCAAATTTGGTTTAACTCTTTTTGATTAACGGATTAACTTCTAAATTAACTTTTAAAAATGTTAACGGACACGTTAATTCCGTTAATATGCAGAAGTCCGTTAATCGTTAATCCAACTTACACATATAAACGGATTAACGATTAACGTTAACTTGCGTTAATTCTTCCGAAATCTAACGCTTTAACGTTTAACGAAGCTACCTTTTTGTAGCGGATTAACGACTAACGAAGTTAACTATTTGATTAACGGTGCCCAGCTATGTCTACATACTATTTAATACTCTAATTGTAGCGAGGCCCGCAATCGGCACGGAGCTGTTTTATCGACGGTGACGGAGGCTGCCTCAAAAAAGCACACTTTAATTCCGCCGCGACTCAGCCGTGCGTGGCGCCCGCGTATTTCTTTTATTACCTATAAAATCCGCTTTACCACTCTTTAGGAGGATTTTGCGAGGTGTCCTACTTTTTACCTTCTAGTGTTCAGAGGATCTGTCGAATTGTCTGTTGGTATATTGATTTTGAACGCGAAAGGGTTATTGCTAGTGATAAGCAATTACGAATTATTTTTCGAGTTCTTAAATATATTTGCCATTTTGAAACAATTGCAGGTTCAAATCAATGAACAACCATAATTAATGTTGTTACCAATAAAATTTTAATACAAAATTCTATTATTTATAATTCGATAAAAACGATACAGTGAAAAGTAGCTTGTCAAAATTGATTTCCCTAAAGTATTAACTTAAATTGAAAAATGTAAACAATCAAAAATCTATTGACATTCCACAATGGTCACAATGTTGAACAATTTCACACCTTAATCTTGTCAAAGCAAAATCCGTGGATGTTAGCAGAAAAAGTGGAACAAAAAGAGCAATTTTTCTCTATAATTACCGTTTTGCCCAAACGTTTTCCCACAAACAACGGGGGAGTATTGTCGAACTTCTCAGAACTACCCCTAGGCTGATGGCCGAGCAATCGATATTCGTTTTTTTGCACCCCCGTCGCAGACAAATTGTCTTGCGAGAAGAAATTAATTTGACAAGTCCTTCAGTCTCGAGGGCCTCTATTAATTTATTTGGACGAGTAAAAATGTGGCTTCGGTCAGGGGACGCAAGATGGTGACGAATCGACGGGGAGGTTCAGCCTTGACAGCTTTTCTTACGTGTAGGAACGTAAAACATACTGTATGATATTTTCCCCTTCACAAACTTAAGGAAGGGAAGTAATAACACCATTAAACTCATGATAGTGGTTTCTGGAGACAAAGTGGACGTGACAGATATAATTTACGGCAAAATTATCAAATTTCCTTCATATCCTTTCTAAACTTCCAGCCAAGATAAGAACAGCTGTAATAAGTTTTATACAATAACTAGACTATTTGTACGGGCAACATCCGTACAATCTCACCATGTCAGCGGTTTACGCGACATCGGTCATTTTGCATTAATATTATAAGTTTATTTAAGTCAGTTCGCATCCGGTCATTAAGCGTACCGCGCGTTACTCACCTCATTTACCTACCTATCAGTAGATTTAACCGCTTTAAGTGACGGAAATATAATTTTATTACAACAATTTTATCTTTTATTATTTTACTACGGTCAAACCCCGTACATGGTCCTTCGAGCCGGATTCTAAATTAACAGGAATGAAATGGTCCTTCGAGCTTTCGGAAAAGCGGGATCCTTATACGTGCACGTGTCAGTGGTTCCGTTTATGCCGAATTAGCAGCGCTTATAGAGACATAGTGCGCTAAGTGTTAAGACTGTGACTTTGTAGCTGTTCAACTAAGTGAAGCAGCATCCAGTGTCTGTACGATTTAAGGAGTGCAGAGCAGGCGGTCCGAGTATTAAGGTTCGGGCGTAGTAAGCAGCAGGGTGGTCGATCAAGTAAGATCTGTCCATTTATTACCTACTTCGACGCTTTAAGATGTCGTCTATTAGCGATATTCTTGCCAACCAGAAGCAGTTGTCTACTGCCATCGAAAACCTTTATTCAAATTTTAAGAAAGATGGGGAGAGTAGGAAAACTGCAGCCTATGTTAAGAAAAGGCTAGATATTTTAGATAATTATTGGTTTGAATATGAAGGGAATTATTCTAAATTAACAGCGATGAATTTAGATGCGCATATGAGAGACTATATCGAAAAAGATAAGGAGAATGTCAGTGATAGGTACGGTAACGTTAGGGCACATATTTTAAGTTGTCAGGCCACGGCAGAGGAACAACCTTCGTCACCTTTAATTAAACCTCCAACGTTCATACCGAAACCGAGCGAGATGCCAGGCCAGGACCGCGCCCAACCGAGCGGTATCAAGGCCGCTGGAAAGGTATCTACCGGCACCGAGAGCAGAACAGAGGAGATGCTAAGAAAGCAAACCAGTAATTTTAAGGCTTTTCATCGTACATTAATAGGCATTAATTTAGATTCTGTTAGTGAAAAGTGGGAGTTTGAAGACCTACTACAGACAATTCAGTCTCGCTGGGCTGCAATTGACTCGCTGCACTGGGAGTTAGACAGCCAACTGGATGGGTCCAACGAGGAGTATGAGCTTGCTTTTTCTTCTTATGAAAGTAAGTACCAGTCTATTAAGAAAGCTATAAATAAGAAAATGTGGTCTGTAGCTCACATAGCGAAGTCTACTCCGCAAATGGAAATTCCGAGTTTTAGCGGAAATTATAACAATTGGACATCTTTTAAGGATTTGTTTAATGAATCCATCCACAGCAACAATTCCATCTCAAAGGCGCAGAAGATGCAATACTTGAAGTCTAAGGTCAAGGGGGAAGCTGAGAGACTGATCCAGCACTTGCAGGTAAGTTCAGATAATTATGATACCTGCTGGAGTATTCTTAATCAGAGATATAATAATAAGAAATTGATTTTTATGTCGCATATGAATATTTTAATGGGTCTTCCAAACTTACAACTACAATCTGTCTCTGCTATTAAACGCGTTCATGATACTACTCAAGAGTGTCTGAATGCCATAAAGAACCTAGGTGTAGATATTAGTTCCTGGGATCCAATAATCGTCTACCTGCTAACACAGAAACTAGATTCAGCCACGTATACCGATTATTTAGAAGCCGTAAAATGCCCTCGTGAATTGCCAGATTTAAAAGAATTTTTAGAGTTTTTAGAAGCAAAATTTACGTCTTTGGAATCCTTGCGTAAAAGTCATGATAATTCTCAAAGACATCAGATTACTAACAAAAATCAACCTAACAATAAATTTATTCATAAGCCTAATTACAAAAGTTCATTCACCAGCAGTAAAACCATATTAAAATCACCTAACAACAGAAATGTCGCATCATCAAAATGTAGGTGTTTACTGTGCAATAGTAATGAACATGGTATTTATTTTTGCCAACAATTTTTAGAAATGTCGCCTTATAATAGAATGAAAACTGTAACAAAATTAAATCTTTGCACCAAATGCCTTAATTATCATCCTGGAAAACAATGTGATTCAGATAAGTTATGTCGTGAATGTAATAAGGGTCATAATCGATTATTACACGAGGCGCTTGCACAATCGCATATTACTTATCCAGCGAAAGAAATCGGTCGCGGCGGAGAGGGGTGCAGAGTGCGCGGAGGCAACTCAGCAGGCGCGAATAAGCATGTTAACGCGGGTGAATCACCCCAAAGTAGCTCACACGTGTCACTTCAAAATGATTCATGCGAAGTCTTGTTACCAACTGCTATGATTAAGGTCCAAGCCGCTGATGGTGCATATCATGTTATGCGCGTTCTTTTAGATCAAGGATCGCAGACGTCTATAATAACCGAGCGAGCAGCTCAGCTACTGAAAATACCTAGACAGAGGTGCAAGGGAGTAATCTCAGGTGTCGGAGCGAAAGATAGCAATTGCAAGGGGTTGATTAGTATTAAGTGCTTCTCCATGAGTTGCGATTACAGCTTCGAAACTGATGCTCTTATTATGAAAAATCTTATTAAAAATTTGCCGACCACTACTTTTTCAAAACCTGACTGGTCCTATCTCACACATATCACTTTAGCCGATCCCGATTTTAATGTAAGTCGTCCAGTGGAGATATTATTAGGTGCAGATGTTTACTCTAACATTTTGATGGATGGAATATGTAGAGGAGAACGAACCTTACCAACAGCACAACAAACTCGACTTGGATGGATTTTAAGTGGAAATGTTAAGACCTTCCAATGTAACGTCATTCTAAATAATCTTGACGAAATTCAAAAATTTTGGGAAATAGAGGACCTAACAGATTCATCGGAATTATCTTTAGAGGACCAACATTGCTTACAATTTTATCAGGATACCACAAGGAGAAGAGAGGACGGAAGGTATGAAGTTAGACTACCATTGAAACCAGGGTTTGAAGAAAAACTAGGTGAGTCGAAGTCTAAAGCCATAGCTCAATTTTATCAATTAGAACGAAAAATCAATAAACAACCGGACACATTAAAATCTTATAATTTATTTATGAATGAGTATTTAGAATTAAAACACATGACACCGGCGAGCCGTAACTCGAAACCTAATTGTTACCTACCGCATCATTGTGTACATCGTGAGGACTCTACTACTACCAAGTTACGAGTTGTTTTTAATGCGTCAGCAACAACTTCGACTGGTATGAGTTTAAATGATTTAATGTACAGGGGTCCAAATTTACAGCAAGACCTTCAAAGTATCATTATTAGGTGGAGACAATATCAGTTTGCCTACACAGCTGATTTAGAAAAGATGTTTAGGCAGATTTGGCTACATCCCGAAAATCAAAAACTTCAAAAAATTATTTGGCGAAATAATCCATTAGATAATTTAGAAATATATCAGTTAGCTACAGTGACGTATGGAACGAAAGCTGCACCGTTTTTGGCCATGATGACGTTGAAACAGCTTGCAAACGATGAAAAATCAAACTATCCCGAAAGTCAAGCAATTGAAGCATTACGAAGCTCTTTTTACATGGACGATCTTGTGCATGGATCTCATACGCCAGAAGAAGCAAGACAGTTACAATCCGATCTTATTAAAATACTTAGATCTGGGGGTTTCAACATTAGGAAATGGAAATCAAATTTACCAGGGGTGCTAGTAGGGTTGAACAATGATACATCTAATCAAGAATTCGATTTCCAGCAAGCGGAGACTTCTAAGACACTGGGGCTTAGGTGGAACCCAGAAGAAGATCAATTTAGATTTCAGTTACAGATACCCTTGTCAACATTAAGACCGACAAAGAGGTCGCTGTTATCTGACACTTCAAAATTATTTGACCCATTAGGATGGTTGTCACCTATAACTATTAAATTAAAGATTTTATTTCAAGATGTATGGAAGGCGAATATAGAGTGGGACGATCCACTACCTCATGATATAAGGAGCGAGTGGGAACGGGTAAAGGTCGATTTAAGACACATAGGTCAGTTTGAAATTCCAAGGTGGTTTAAGACACACCAAGATGGTCACATTGAATTACACGGGTTTTGCGATGCGTCCACAAAAGCATACGCGAGCGTAGTTTACATCAAATTACAGAAGGAAACCACGTCTTCAGTAATACTGGTAGCTGGAAAAGCTCGTCTAGCACCCGCAAGCAAAACCATTTCTCTTCCAAGGCTGGAACTCTGTGGAGCGCTTCTTTTATCAAAATTAATGGCAAAGGTTAAGGAATGCCTTAACAATTATAATATTAAGATATATGGCTGGATTGATTCTATGGTGGTACTTGGTTGGCTCAATGGCGATGTCGATCGATGGAAACCCTTTGTGGCGAATCGAGTAAGGAAAGTATTAGATTCAATGCCAACCGAATGCTGGCGGTATGTAGCGTCCAAAGACAATCCAGCTGACTGCGCAAGTCGGGGGCTTTCCGCCTCACAACTTAAAACACACAAACTATGGTGGGAAGGACCAGCTTGGTTGCCGACATTCATACCAGAAAATAAACATCAAGAAATTTATGTGACGAATGAAGATATAAGAAAAGTTAAGCAAGTGAATGTCATGTTAGCTAGCAATAATGAAATTATTAAACAGGTGGTTAAAAAACAGAGTTCCCTATCTAAAGCAATAAGGATTTTGGCATGGGTTCTTAGATTTGCTACTAAAACTATAAAACAAAAATACTTAAGCTTACAGGAGTTAAAAAAGACTAGAAATTTAATAATTAAATGTTTTCAGCAAGAGAATTTTATAGAAGAGATAGATTGCTTGAAAGAAAAGAAGAATGTTAGTAAGACTAGTAAAATATTTAATTTAAATCCCAAGTTAGACGAAGACGGAATTTTAAGAGTTGGCGGTAGGCTGAAGCATGCAAATATAGATCCTGATATGAAATATCCCGTCATCATTCCGAACAACACAAGATTATCGGACCTCATAATCGATGAAGCTCACAAACTTACCTTCCATGGGGGACCCAGATTAACAACTGCATTTATAAGACGCAAATATTGGCTTATTGGAGGAAATAATGCTACTAAGAAGCGTCTCCGTTTGTGTGTCCAATGTAAAAAACACAGTCCAATTCTTCAGCATCAGTTAATGGGTGACTTACCTGAAGCACGCACAAATCCGTCACGACCATTTTATCACTGTGGCATAGATTATACAGGCCACGTGACTATTAAAGCCAATAAGGGTAGAGGTATTAAGACATCGAAAGGATATGTGGCAGTGTTTGTATGTATGGCAACTAAGGCCATACACTTGGAACTCGTCTCAGATTTAACGACATCAGCTTTCATTGCAGCATTGCGTAGAATGGCTGCCAGAAGAGGAGTTCCTGGTCATCTTTATAGTGACCAAGGCAAGAACTTTATAGGTGCAGACAAGATATTAAGACAACAATTACAAGAAATTAAGAAAAGCTTTAATTCAGAATTTATGACTGAGATAATAGGCATGGGGATAGAATGGCACTTTAATGCTCCATCTTGGCCTTCAGCCGGCGGCTTGTGGGAGGCAGCTGTAAAAAGTTTAAAGCACCATCTTAAACGAGTTATAGGAGATCAAAATCTCACGTATGAAGAGTTTTCTACGCTACTTAACCAACTAGAAGGATGTTTGAATTCGCGCCCGCTCTGCCCTCTTACCGAAGATCCCGACGACTTAGATTTCTTAACTCCGTCTCACTTTTTATCGAGTGGACCCGTATTAACATTATACGACACAGAGAACGATCTCAGAACGAGATGGCATCTGACTCAGAAAATTTACAATGATATTTGGAACCGTTGGCGTGAAGAATATCTAACTTTATTATCTGCAAGGAGTAAGTGGAGAAAATCGCAATCTAATATTCAGTTGAACGACGTTGTCATAATTAAGGATGACAATCTTCCGCCTGGGAAGTGGGCACTTGGCCGAGTTGTGAAACTGCATCCAGGAGCTGATGGCTTAGTTAGAGTCGTCACACTTAAAACCAAGAATGGTGTTATGCAGCGACCTATAGTTAAACTTTCTATATTACCCGTAAATGAAAATAATAACATTCAGAACGACCCTAACCAAAAACCGGATGATCAACAAGACATTTCGATTAAGCGCAAGAGGTCAAAGAAAAAATTTAGTTTTCTTTCCATTTGCATGTCTATATTCTTTATTTTTATGACTTTATTAACATCTTCACACGCGGCATATTACAATATTACGTCTTTGCCAAACAACAATAGCCTTTATTTTGATAGTATTACAAACATGCATTTAATCCGAGACGATTGGCGACTCATTGTCTACTACGATATGTACCCGTATCGGCAAGGGAACACGGCGGTAGCTCAATATATCAAATATCTGGAAAACACGTGTGCAAAAATAATGAAGCAATTAAATTGCGATGGAATTGTATTACAACTCCGGCACGAGTTCTCAGAGCTAAAGCATAACAATGACATTTTGATGAACCAACCAAAAGGCTCGCGACTTAGGCGGCGCCGTGGTCTTATAAATGGCATTGGATATCTTGCAAACGATTTGTTCGGCGTGTTAGATGAACGATTTGCAAGGAAATATGAGAACGATATTAGTATTTTAAAGGAGAATCAAAATCATTTGGCTTTATTATGGAAAAACCAAACTTCAATAGTAGAAGCGGAATTAAACCTTTTGAAACGAACTGAAGGCATTATGGACAAACATCATAAATTGATTAATCAACGGCTAAACAACATCGAAAATTCTCTTAATGCATTTAAAACCGACGTTCAGAATTTAACTTTATTCAGTGATTTCTTTGCTTCGGCTATGATGGCAAGTAATCTATTATTTAGTCTGAAAAATACTCAAGAAAATTTAATGGACACACTATCGAATTTGTATAATGGAAAGTTGAACTTGCATCTTATAACGCCTGAACAATTAAAACAAGAACTGAATATTATAGCAGGACAGGTTCCTAAAGATCTAGCTTCACCGATAGAAAATGTAGATTTAGCTACTATTTACAATTTGTTAAGAATAAAAGCAAGAATGCTAACGGATTACTTAATATTTGAAATTAAGATACCTCTGATAGGCAGTGATAGATTCGAAATTCTTAGACTTATTCCAATTCCTATTCAACATTATACAACAATGATAACTATGATTCCTATATCAAATTACGCTGCTATCAATCTACACAAAGACCTTTTAATTGAGGTAACAGAGGAAGAAATAAAATTATGTATAGTGCAGGATTCTAATATTATTTTATGTCATTTAAATAAACCCATTCATCATATAAAAAATGATCAAGCTTTGTGCAGTAAGAAAACAAATACTAATATTTGTAAAACTGATATAACACCGTGTGAAAATAAATGGATCTCTTTAAGTAAATTAAATAACTACTTTTATTTTTGCTGTGACCAGTGTCAGCTTAAATTATTGTGCGGAGATCACGTTACCGTCTTACAACTGACTAATGCAGGTCTTATTTCTATTGTGGAAGGTTGCATGATCAAATCAGCTGATTTCTTTATGTTTACTCATTATAGTAAAACTTTTACGAGCAAAATTAATATTAGTTTGGATGCGGTGATACCTGAAATTTCATCGGTAAACCATATAGTCAATTTGACTATACCTAGCCCCTCTGAATTACTCTCCAACACATCTGAGACTGCCAACAACCTGAAGGAGATAGAAGAACTGCAAGCAAAACTGGAGATTATTAAGAAGAGTGAACCTTTAATTACTCAAGTCTCCTATCACGATGTTCATCATTATGTGTTGATTTATTTTATTGTGACAATAATAATTGGGATCGGCTTAATATTTTGCTGCCGTCGATATATAAGTCGGAGACCCGCAGCACCTACAGCTTCTATGGCGGCGACGGCGACGTGTACACCTGTGAGACCTGATGTGGAGGCCCAACCTGTGGCTTCAGGGCCACAGCCAGAGAAGTGTAGTGATAAGTGTTTTAAGTCTAGTGTTAAAGAAAAGTGTAAAAGGCCTTATAGTGTGAGTGATAGTGACAGTGATACAGTGGAAAGCGCGCGAGTTATTAATAAACATCGGGGTACCTCGCCAATCGTACTTCGATCAGTGTTTACGGTCGTTGATAACAATCGTCAAGACAATTAATTAATTAGAATAGAATAAAGTTTAACATAAAATATCAAAATGCCCTTCATCTTGTAAAATCATTATATTAACCAACCATCGGGTGCATGTTAGTTTTAAAAGAAAATATTGTCTTTCATCTTGTTTAGTTTTAAGATCATGGGTTCATCTCATCTCTACTAACCTCATCTCTCTCGCCCGGGAGCATGTACGGGCAACATCCGTACAATCTCACCATGTCAGCGGTTTACGCGACATCGGTCATTTTGCATTAATATTATAAGTTTATTTAAGTCAGTTCGCATCCGGTCATTAAGCGTACCGCGCGTTACTCACCTCATTTACCTACCTATCAGTAGATTTAACCGCTTTAAGTGACGGAAATATAATTTTATTACAACAATTTTATCTTTTATTATTTTACTACGGTCAAACCCCGTACACTATTCTATTTCAAAACGATCTGTCCTGAAAAATATCTTTGACGGCACAAACGCAGGCTTCTCAATGTCTCAATATGTTAATATTGTAAGAGCACTTCACAAGACAACAAAAACAATTTGTGATTTAAAAAGCCGCTACATATTACTTGTTTTTGTGATGTTGATTTTTTCTTACTCTTAACGTTTTACAACAAAACGTCTTACCTTAAACGAACGTAACGCATGCGGACCATCGCAAAAAAGCCGACAGAAATTTGTCGGACACAAACAAATCAACACCAAAAGAGACGACGCAAAACATTCTCGACAACAGCAAAATCGCCTTTTTCCTTTAATTCGAGAATGTAGCAGAAATAACACCACCGGATTCAGTTATCACCTATACATGGACATAATGACATCAGGAAAAACTCGAAGCCGTGTAGAAATATCGCCATGATCTGAGGGTAGGGGAACGCGATTTATGACGTTCTGATGATACAATCGAATCAAATAAAGCACCTATAAATCAATGTCCGATTCGAAATCGAGGTGCGAACGATACGCACTTATTTCGCCGCGAATATTTCTTTTTGTTTTCGCCTTTGTTGAGGATAAGTATAGCGGAGTGATAGGTGTGCTTTACTTTTTGTTTTGTGAGGATCTTCTGTTGAATATGATTGCGGTGATACGCTACTTGGTTACTTATCGTTTGTTATTATGATGTTACAGACATTAATTTGTTCTGAAGCTCTACATTAAGTAAGGTTTTTAAATTTCGTATTTCTTTTTCATTTAAAGACTGTTTGACGAGTTTATTATTTCGTATGTTCCTACTCGTAGTCACTATGATACCCATACATAGGAGCTTTCATAACATAGGAGTTCTGGATGTCATGAATATCGTCTTTCAATATTTCAATAATGCGTTGTGCGACGGAACTTAGGTTCAATTCGCAGCAAAGTAGAAATTTGAATAATGAGTTTAAATTACTATTTGTGGTCTGACCATTTGTGTATTTTTAGATGTTTGTTTTTTAACTTTGTGTATGTCCATGGCAACCCAAGGCATTTGGAATCCTAGTGGAGGTATGAGTACGAAACATTACTTCTATATTTGAGTAGAGCACATCGTGGTTTCATATTATACGCACAAATCATATTCTGCTTTCACTGACAAAAAATAATACTGCAAAGAACGTTTTAACCGCTGACTTAAATTTCGATGCAATCGCCGTCGAATTTATCGGCGGATAAAAGTATCAGAATCAATAGTTGTTTAGAATTTAGTGTAATTATTGGGTGGGGAGGCTTTGTTCACGTGTGCGCCGAGCACAATGCACGTCTTGTGAGGGCCGGCTTTGTTGCCCTTCGACCAAGGATCCCGGACGAAGAAGTTGGGAAGTGAAGGTTCTTTATGAAAATATTTGTCAACATAGGTACTCGTTAATAAGTATGGATGGATGTTTGTTACTCTTTCACGCAAAAACGGCTAAACAGATATGGATGAAATTTGATACACAGATAGATTATAACCTTAATTAACATATAGGATACTTTTTGTCATTCTTTGCACCAAGTTCGCGGGCGAAGCGGGCACAGTCTAGTGGTACATACTCGTAAGTAAGGCATGAAAAAGTAAAAGAACCAGTCTTATTTTTTGGAAGTAAAAATATAATGACACATTTTTAATCCAAGCAATTAGTAGCCAAACAAAAAATATTTCGATGACATCAATACATACTAGCGCAGTATTAAAAAGTACGAATATAATTGTAGATTTTATATAGGTCGAGCAGAAATAGAAAGGTAGAGCAAATAAGATTATGAGGAATTGAAACATTTAATTCAGTTTGGAATATTCAGGGCTTGCGTAAAATTTGATACACCAAGTTTCATAGTGCTTGCAAGCCGCGAATCTTCCTCTACAGCAGGGAGTGGCCTAGAAAACATGGTAAAAATTGAAAATATCATCTAGAATAATGTAGTTTTCGACTGGGTTTGTTTCCAGGCTGTACAACCTTCGAAATTAATATCGACAGCTTTGTACTCTCAAACAATTCAAGTGTCTACGAACTATGCCCTATGTCACTTTACTACATCATCGTCAAAATCAATGACCAATATCCTGATATCTCCAAAGTGTAGTTTTCTTAGCTCCATGGCAGAGGGCGCGGCCGGCGGGTCGCGTGCGCAGCGTCGCGTCGCTACAAAGACGTTTAATTGTCGGTTCGGTGCCGACGGTGCCCACAACCACTCATTATGCGACTTATCGAATCATTGTTAATTGAAAGCCAATTTTATTTTCGGACACAACATCCTCGAACCGATGAAGATGGTACATGTCGTGATAGATTTCTTAATCTTTTATGGGAGATAAGATCGGAAAAGCAAGGTAATTGAGACTTTGTTATTGCAATTTTAATTTATAATATGTATTATCGATATTGCTAAATTTATAATGGTAATTTAAACATAAACAAAGCATGGATGGGTCGATAATATATAATTATGTAGTAAAGAATTCCCTAGAATATGTTTTAAAAAATATTTTGATTATAAACAGTATAAATGCCATGGTTAAAATCTCTAAAAGGAAAGAAACCCTATACGAAAACCTTTAGTGTAAGCTCCTGTACTTCAGAAGACTCATTGAGTCATCAATCCAGGTCTTTATTAACAGGTAAGCTATTGTTAATACTTATTAGTGGAACTATGGTTACAAGTCAATATTTATAACTTACCTTTAGCCCATATTTTTGGTACTTTAAGTTAGAACATAAAATTATAACGAAATGACCTTGACTTGACAGAGAAATCTACATATCTTGAACCGTATGTAATGTCATGTCAGTACCCATTAATAACCCACTACAGGGTCGGGTCTCCTCTCACAATGAGAGGGATGTAGGCCATAGTCCACCATGCTGGCCTACTGCGGGTTAGTGGACTTCAGAGAACATTTTTTTGTGAACTCTCAGGCATGCAGGTTTCCTCACGATGTTTTCCTTCACCGTAACAGGAGGTGATATTTAATTTTATAAATCGCACATAACTTTTATTATAAAGTCATTGGTGCGTGCCACTGGGATTCGAACCCGGATCCCTCGATTCGAGGTCGATTTCTAAGCCACTGGGCTATCACCACTTGAACCGTATACCTAATAATAAATCTACCTTAAACATCTGGATTTGAAAAGCAACAGCTAGTGTATGTCTATAAATATTTAAACCTTCAATAATCATGATTGTTTTCAATTTACAACCAAACCAAAATCGTCTATCACCGTTTTAATCGCTACAACACCCGACAATCTCTGAGCGAGGGCTCTCAAATCAATTCCCAATAAATCCATTGTGGCTCTCGTTACTTATCGAACACCATCTTCAATGTTTCCAACACCTGATGACTCGACAGTATTGAGTCGAAATGCATCGTTATCAAACGCTTCACCTTTAAGACATCCCCATAAGTTTCTCTATCAAATACGTTTTCATCTATATGATTATTAGATTTACTATTATAATCTTATGCTAGAGGATAAGAGCCCGTATGTTAGATAGTAATAAGATCTGGTATCAAATGCTAATATACTTTAATAAAAACTTCAATGCGAGCATCACGTATGACGGTCAATGAGTCTTCATGAGACTCATTCATAAGATCACTCTTGTTTGTGATTTGAATGAGGTAAGGATCCATTGATGATTTTTTACAATAAGTGGGTGTACTACTGCTAATAAGTGTTATGAGGAATGAATAGTTTTCAATTTACATAACCAAGCAGACCAGTATGAAATTGAAAGAGTAAATTTAGAAAAAAAATAGGTAAAACGATTGATTCTAAATATTACTTATTTGTACTTATAAACAGTAGTTATAATAGAGTACTTATTCTCCTGGTAGAAATTGTAATAGGAATAGCAAAAATAGTGGAGAGAGAACATAGAAGATACATAACAATGTAACTTATACTTCCTACATCAAAATTCTTTAAACCATTTTTTTAAGAATGATTTAAGGGAAGATTTACCTTCGTACTATGTATTTGGTTACAATTTTTGCAGAAACTACACCAATGATAATCTTAGCCATCCAATCAATAACCCTCACTATATTTTCATTCAAAAAAGCACCAATCAACCAACCCGCAATAAATACTACCAGCTATACTGTACTGTATTTTCATTCAAAAAGCAACAGCAACCAACCACACTAAATACTCAGCTATAACATAATAGACCCAACATCACCACGCATGTTTTGATCAGCGCAGACGCACGGCACGGGTCGGGATGTGATTAATATGGCAGCCACACCCTCCACCCCGTGTTATGGTAATGCGGCTTTGTCTCCGTGCACGTAGGCTGTAGGCGCACATCCTGTGTGTGGGATGGAAAAAATCGTCAATGGCTGTTGTGACGCAGGTACGGCGCACGACAAATTTATAGTCATAAATGTGGTCGTCATTTTAATACATATTGTGTAATACGTGAATAAATGTGTCATTTTAATATTGTTTAACACGTGAGCTGTTGGATAGCTGAAGAGTATGTTTTGCAGCTTTGTATTTAGCTTTAAAGCAATACCTCATTTACCGCATCCTATTTTTAGGTACTTAAATTATGTTCTCTTCGAGTGAAATAAAACGTATCGGAATTGACATTTAAACATAGGTACGTAATTCAAAATTTTTAATCGATATGAATATTTTTGGAAGGTTGGGTGGATATTTGGGCCACAACACATGCAGTTTGACGACGCATATTTGACCAAATACAGAAACCAACGTGGACTAGGTAGCGGGCAGAAACTAGTATCACCTACATTACAATTCTATCCATAAAACAATAAAAACATTAGACGTATCAAACGATCTTCTTAACATGAAGATCTCAAACACAAAATGACAATAAACTATGACTAAGGACAATCGAAGCTTACAGAAAAGCTAAAGCAGACATTTCGTACAACGGAGACGGTAACCGCTCCTATTGTCACTGTAAATGCGGCACATTTGCTGTAATTACGGCTCGCGCCCCACAATCCGTTGTATTAGCTCCGCGCCTCCGACAGCGGGCCCCGGGGTACCGCCCTGAGGAACCCCAAACTGTTTCTAACGATTTCGTAACAGCCACCCAATCCATCTCGCTACAAAATAGCCACATATCACCCCAAAATGTAACAGACCAAGCAATGAACAGCGTACAAAGTTTACAGAGGAACAGAATCTTTATAAGCAGTAGGCAGGGTGTCAAACCTATGATTATAGCATTATTAACAGGGAGCACGCTTGTGGCGAAAAAGTGATGCGATATTCTCTTTTTAACTGCGAGTATTGTGGTTAGTTCCATAAATATTTTAAACATCATTGTAAAAAATAATAATAATTTTGAAGTGATTTTATAGGTTAAGAATATTTTTAGTTTAAACTCGTTTATGTGTTTCAGTCAAAAATCTACTCAATCTAATTTTACTACAGAGTGATAAACATTCCAGATCTTATAAAATGGGTACGATAAAATTGTGTCTCCAAACTCAAGAAAAATTGCTGATTAGTTGATATGCTCATGGATGCTCTATCTTTAAATCCGAATTTTTCTAAATTGGCCTCATTTAAAAAGTGAAAAATTATGGAACTTCGAGGAATCGAGAGCAGATCACACGGCGCGATTGCCAGAACGCTATTGTCGAGTCAATAAAACGATCTCTGATTGATGAACTCAAGTTTTTTGTGAAACACGCGCGTCCATTTAATTTCGACATGAAAAACTTTGATCCTCAAACTCGTAACAATAGCTGCTTTTTTCGACACAATACGATGTTCTATTCGATCATCGATTACTTTTTTATCGTCGAAAATATCAATAATCTGTTTACGCCCACTGTTAATTTCGACGTTAGTAAAATTGAAACTTGACACGTGTTACGAAGCGAAAATAATTTTGTGGGTGCGTGATGGTGCGCTTTTGTCAGTCGTGTTTGTTTCTTTTGGCCGACGCCTCGAGAGCGCCGAGGAGGCATTTAGTGCGTGACTAGCACCTTTTTATTGCCTTCGAATTGAAAAAGTTCTCGTATCACCGCCCAAAGTGCATCGATTGCCCCACCTGACGCTATCTGCCTACCTTTCCTTAGAACCGTCCGGAATCGATTACTTCTGCCATAATTGCTGCCAATTTGCCCGAGAAGGAGCGAGATTCCGACTGTCATTAGTGTCATATAGCGTAATGGAGTCGTCGGAGCGCCGTCGATAATTTATACAACTTTACTAGCTACTTTAAGTTTTTTCCCGTGTAACTGGTGTGCGAGGCGGCAGGTCATTAGTACGCATTTTTATTATCTAACACTCGCTCAATTTGTTATTCAAGCACGGATTGAATATACCGATTAGATAGTGCTGTTCCAAGGAGTGTTTACGAGCCATATCTACGGTTATAAGAGACACTGATTGTATCGATATTATTTCATTTGCCCATAATTTCAATAAACGTAAACTTTCTCGTGTTTACTCGGCTCGTTAGAGTCGGTCACACGGCGAGGCGCTCATGCCCCCAAAACATTCAATAACATAACTTATAACTCGAAAACGAGCCTTCAAATTACACAAACCTGACAGCTTTAATATTTGCCCTAAGCTCGCTCGAGGATGGCCAGAACACCTCATGCTGGGCTTTTAATTTGTTCCATACATCCTTTCACGTAGTTTTTTCTGTGTTTTGTTTGAAGCCAGTGGTGATCGATCGTTTGTCCGCTTTTTTACCTTGTTTAATTTTGGAAGGAGTTCGTCGGTTTCGCCAAGTCATTAGTGTGTTATACTGAGCACTGGTCGCGCCGTGTTTTTCACTTTTGAATCGTATTGTTCCAATTTGACAGTCTGTTGTATTTCGGTTAGACGATGTCTCGAATACTAATAATGTTTAATAAAAAGCTTTTACTGACGTGGGATGATAGGAATACACGATTGCATTATTGCATGATAGTCTTATCGACAAATAAAATGCGGTAATGACGAGTATTGCGCTGAAGTTTTGCGATTATTCAAATTAGTAGCCGGAGCTGATGAGCGTTACGAACGGAAAATTAACGTTCATAAATCACGTATTTATTTCAGCTTAACCTTTCGAAATCTCGGTAGTAGCCGATGAAATTACCCGCGATTATCTGGAATAATTCATGAACTTTCGCTTTGATAAACATATCGCATCCAGAAGTGTTGTGGCAGGAGGCCGTGTCAATGATTTGTGATCGGGTAATGATGAACGCGGGGTAAAAGTGGAGAATGTAAAGATGTATGAGCGTATCGAAGTTTCTGCGACGGCGACAAATTGGTACGGCCGCGAGCGACGCAGGATTCCAACGAAAAATTATTTTAATTTGAGAAAGTGATTACAATTATTATATAAATGCATTATCCTGTCTGCATCGTCGAGGGATTATAAGTAATAGGAATCATTTATCCTTATAGCTGCATTAAACTGTACATCGCAGCCTCGATGTTGCATATTATGACTTTTATAGCTTAAGGAACTATTTTTTTTAGTGACGGATTGAACTAGAATAGTCAATTCGAGAGAAGTGATAACACAATTATTACACTAAATTGTTATAATTATAGCTGTACATTAAAATGCAGACCTATTAAGAAATTAAAAAGGAAAGAAAGGAAAGTAGAGTATATAACACAAAAAGACCATATCCATATAATTTTGTTGAATAAGACATAAAAAATTTCAAATGATTAATCGATTCAAGTGGTGAAATAAAACCATAATTTTATATCGATACCGTTGAAACAAGATATCGCTTCCTATAATGTTTACAATGTGCAGTACAATTTGGCTGTCATCGCGATTTACGATTCGACTTGTGCCACTTGACGTTATAATAGCAATCGATTTTGCATTGAAAGCAAAAAGTCTTGTACTCGGTCCAAAGGTAATTACAGTTGTAAGGGGCATACAGGGATAAATTAAAATTACGGGTATAATCCATCGTATGACATTGAAATCATAAGGAAATTAATATTTGTACTCACATGTGCTTCAAAGGAAGCACGAGGATGGGTAAAGGTTAATTTGTCAAAGAAATAAATATTATTTTTATTTTTATTACTTCTTAAATTCATTTGAATGGAAATTATAATCAACTTACGAGTACGTTAAAAGTTTGGATGTGGTTTATACTCATTATTATTTTATTATATAGGTACAACTTTTTATTTTTATAAATCGTAGAAATATTATATTAATTTTGAAAAAAAATCTGTAAAATTTGTATCAAATAAAAATACTTTAGTTTTAACTTGTTATATTGGCATTAGAACTGCAAAAAATAACTCAAACCCACAGTAATATGAACAGGTATCACAGCCAGTAGATATTGGGCTAATATCAGACGAATAGTCTTTGCAGGAACACCTTTCGCACGAGCAATCCAACAATACTGGCTAGCGTTCCGTCCACTTCCAACAATACTCACAATACTTTATTTAACACCACTGACGTCACGACCGACAACAATCGTCAGAGGTGCCGATGGAGCTCGGTGCCAACAAAGAGGCCTCTTGTTCTTTACGTGTGCTGTCATTATTCGAGGCACGTGGCTGCGAATACATAATGCTTTATTATCAGAGGTTACGACTTCACGCGTTTAGCGGCGACGACTGATAGCACTTTCATTGGTTCTGAGAAGCGGTTATCTGCTGTTGCCTCGTTCTGGCTGTTTTCGATGGTAAGCTAGTGCGATATAGCAACTTTATGAATGATGAAGCCATAGTTTTGTTTTATTTATTGAAATGATTCAAAAACAGAAGAATTCATCTGTAAATCATCGATCTGACAACTTCAGCCAGATAAGCTTATCTGAAATCGTCAGAGACTCAAGAAGAAAATACTTAATCATCCTGTAACAGGGTGTAAGAAACGTTGGTATTGCAAAAAATGTAGTTAGTGATTTTCAAATTTTAACAAACAGGTAATGAAGCGGTGCTACATGGGCCCATGGTTACGAAGCATGAAAATAAGGATAATTATTATTATAACTAATGCCTTGTCCTAATTGGCTGACATAAGCGATCGACCAACCAACTTTAACAACAAAATTTAAACACTGTCCAAATTGAAATATGCACTGACATGCGAAAAAATGTATGCAATGACGTGTCCTACGGGCAACTTTTGCTTGCGACAAGGCAATTAGGATACAGGGTAAAAGAAACTGTTACAATATCAAAATTATTTCCACGAATAGCACTCTTTCAATTAAAAATTAACATCTAAAAATTAGATAGTTCAATACAACAATACCGCGCATAATAACAATGCGCTAAGCAGTGTGACAAGCGGTGATGGAATGAAATGTGAACAAAACCGTGATTACACGCGGTTTGATCGCCCAGATTGGGCCACATCAATCATTCGCGCAAGCGGACCGAGGCGCAAATCATAGTGCGAGCACTGACACCCACATCCCTGTCGTTTGAAGCAAAAAGGAGATATAGCAGAATCTGAAGTAGGCACAATTGAAACGCTCTGCTATTCACACAAAAAAACACCTTTAAGCATTTTAAGGTGTTCAGAATCTTCAAAACACAACGAGGCAAGAATACCTACCATGATATTTATGCATTTTTTAATAATTTTTATTTATTTATTAGGTAAAAGTCTTGTAGGTATAAAGTACTTGTAGTTAGGCCTACTCCACTACTCCACCGTATAGGTCAAAATTCTTATATGAAAATGTTTCACCAGACTCAAAGGAAACAGTAAATTTTAGCATTATGGAGAACTCTTAACATTTTCCGTCACCATCACAGCAGTTACTATGTGTTTTGTTAAAAGCACAAAACTTCGGAAAGTCTTTCGGATTCAAAATCGGCTCTGAGATTGAGCAATGATAAACAGCGCTGTCATTGCTCGTCATTCATTTAGATTCTTATTTTTTGACAAACCGTGAAGGTATTAATTTTGATGCTAGTGCTAAGTAAAGGATCATTTAGTAACAGATTCACTTCTGGTTGCATACCCATCTGTGCGTGCGCCGGCGCAGGCATCGTGCGCGAGTCGCGACAAAGCACAGGAAGTGTCGACCAAATCGAATTACACGCGCGTTTCGCCCGATGGTAACACGTCACCATTGTTCGACGTGACGGTGGACTTCGAGGATGGTTATTATGGTTTATAACGTGACGGGTGGGTATTTGAATGATGTACGGCTTTTGTTTCTGTATTTTTGGAAATGGAACTTATCGTGCAACTCATTAATGTAAAGTACCTGGGCGGCCGAGCTTTACTCGGATAAATATACAGTAAACTGATCAGTTTTTCATAATTTTCATTCTAATTAAAATTCGTCGAGTCCAGAGCCGTGCCATAAGGCATGATGCCATAGCATCGTATTCGCGAAAATAAAAAAAAAACAGAAAAAAACACAACAGTTAAACAATGGGTAATCACATGTGGCTCGCGGGCTAGCAAAGTGGTCCATTCTCGCTATGTGTTCTTGTCTTATGGACTAAAGGAATCTTAGTGTTCCCCAATGTTTAGATATTTAAGGGTAATTAGAGCTTTAAAATTTTCCCCACAAAGTGAGCCAAGGCTTAATACATTAACAGAATGACTCATTACCCAGATACATTACTCACTTTTGGCAAGCCCATACAACGTGAAACAATTACATACACAGTCATACAATCGGGCACGTTCCTTCACGAGACAATCAAAACGAAAATAAAATATCATGAGCTTTGAATTCATACGCGCATATGTCACGACCAACCTTCGTTCTATTGTGCGCATTTGTTGGCGACACAATGCCAGGGATATCGACCCACGGTTATGAAAAGAAATTACTGTAAAATTATAGAGGTTTTGATAAGATAAAACAAAATTTCGGTTGTAGAACTATACTAACTCGTTCGGGGAAGGACCTTACCGCTAGCCTCGTAACCGTGGTAAATCAGAATTTTCGTCATGCTGTTAAACTATAGAGAATTTGATAAGATTTTTCACTTTTGCAAAAAAAAATAATCTACAGGTGGTAGAGTCATATTAGTTTGTTCAGAGAAGGAACCTTACCGCCAGCCTCTTCGTTATGTCTTGTGTTTCGGAGAATATCCAACCACAAAAAGAAACAGTTAAGTAAAATGTGTGATGGCATAATTATAAAGCTTACAACACTTTTTAATCGACAAAGAGACAGACAATACGTCTATAAACATGCATTGTTTGAAAACAAAACCACACAAGTTTTATTCATTCAATCACACTCACATACATCACGACCATTGTCGACCAATATTATTGGCGACATCATATCACAACACCAGCAATATATATCTGCCCACGTGTTCCAAAAGCAATTTCAGCAAACGAATTGCGAAGAGCCAGCACTCTCGATAGAGTAGCGTCGTGTTCGTGGAATACAGCGGGCGCGGTTATCGGGGCTGTAAATCAATATATGATTACAAATTTAATGCTACTGTTGAGCTATAAATCAGGCGTTTTAAATTACGAGCGCGGGACGCGTGAGGCCCCCTGCGCCGCGCCGGTGTCGACACTAGCGTGAGGTACCCGCTGCCCGCTGCCCGCTAGGGATGCGAGCTAATTTCTTGGCAGGTGGAATAAGGATGCGGATTGGACTGTGACTGGGTTGGCAAGTGGACTGTGAGGGCTTTAAAGTTAAGTCGTAAAATCCATCTATGCCAGATTAATCTGTGTATCATAGGCACACAGAGATAAGTAGGTACATTCATAACAATACATTAGTTTTTCTAGAGTTATTTATGCTGCGGTATCGAACCCAAAATCATGACGCACGATCGGTACTGTTAAACTATGCAATTTATAAATAATTAAAAAAGCATTCGAACATATCCACTCGTTCTGATAATAGGGATTGTTTATTTTTTTAAATTGTTTCTTACGGCTTATAGGATGTTGTTTATACCTACTATTATAAGATTTTTTTGGAGATATATAGTACTTGTGAAGTTGAATCGAGGACGTATTTACTGCCGTCTTCATAATCCGCCGTAAAATCATCTCTTGTCTAGTATCGCGGCTGTTTAAGTTGCAGAAGAAACGACTTTTAGACGAACAATTTTCGTCCTCGTCCGTCGTCCGTTTCGTCGTCCGTTTCGTCGACGTCCTCTAAATTATTGTCATATCAGTACCCATTAATGACCCACTACAGGGTCGGGTCTCCTCTCACAATGAGAAGGATTTAGGCCTTAGTCCACCACGCTGGCCTACTGTGGGTTGGTGGACTTCACATGCCTTTGAGAACTTTTTTTTGTGAACTCTCAGGCATGCAGGTATCCTCACGATGTTTTCCTTCACCGTAACAGCAGGTGATATTTAATTTCATAAATCGCACATAACTTTTATTACAAAGTCATTGGTGTGTGCCACTGGGATTCGAAACCGGACCCGTCGATTCGAGGTCGAATTCTAAGCCACTGGGCTATCACAGCTGCAAATTAATATTAACAAGAATCTTTTAACTGCAATCAATCATTCATTGGATTTGATCGCTAAAGGCTACCGTGACGACTTAAGATAACTTGCGTGTTTTTCTTGTATTTTTACGCCATCCCTAGCCGCGTTGCATACTAGTGCGTGATGAAGTGCGCAAAAGCCTCGAGCACAGTGCTACATGCGCCGCGCAGTGCCAACTGACTGACTGCTCGTTATACACTATAAGTACTTTATGGACTAATAGGAAAATATACTCAACGGTTGTCTTTTATGTGTAGGCTATAAGAAAAGTATAGTCAACGGTCGTATCTTACGTATAGGCTACTAAAAAAGTATACTCAATGGTCGTATCTTATGTATTGGCTACTAGAAAAGTATACTCATTGGTCGTATCTTATGTAAAGGCTACTAGAAGAGTATACGTAGTATAAGTATAGTGACGACCCAAGTGGCGCAGTGGTTAAGACACCGGTGCGCTGCGCGGAAGGTCCTGGGTTCGATTCCCAGCAGAGCAGAGCTTTGAATGATGAATTTGAATTTCTGTTTCTAGTCTGGATGTGTGTGGCACCCACGACACAAGGAATCCTAGTGTGGGGCTATGAGTGTGAAGCGTTATTTATTTATTTATTATACTGACTCGATCAGGACGTTCCAGTGATTAAAGTGCCGAATGATGAGTATATAATTATAGAATATATGAGTAATATATTATGATTTTCGTGTCCACCACACTAGTTTCGAAGTACGTATACCGAAGTCCAATCCTGGTTTACACGCATACAACATCAGATAGGATTCCTTCTTTGTTTGAGATTGTATACGCGTCCATAGGCTGCAGTGACCACTTACCATCAGGTGGCTGGCATGCTCATTTACTTCTCAATTACTTTAAAAATAAACAGGTGGCCAACGCATTTGTTTGATAGTATTATATTCAAAACTCAAAACTCCAAAGCTTTTATTCATTATTAGGTACAATTTGTGCACACTTAATGAAAGTCATACAGACAAATTATAAATTATACATTCTACATTCATCCGCTTTAATCGCCCCTCAGGCAAAACGTAGACTGGGAGAAAAAGGCCGGCGGAAAAAAACTCCCAGCACTCTTTTTAAACGTAAATAAAACTTACTCTATAGTGCAGTCTGACTAGATCCAATAAAGGAACACACGTGACAGCTATCGTGTGTGTCAATATCGTTCCAATTGCCATCCGCTCACAAATAAATATTGATAGGTACCTACATGGTGTATAGAAATAGCCTAGTGAAGTTATTCAATCCCACGCTTTCTTATCTTCTAAATAGTCCTTAGTTTCATAATAGGCCTTTCGGCACAGGACAAGGAAAGAACCAATCCCATATTGACCTCTTCAACCACAAGTTCAGCCCTTCAACCCCGCCCTCCCTAACGACGCAGGGCTCCTCAAAGGGCAGTAAAGGGATGAGAGTTCCGCGAAGTGACAACAGATAGCCTCATCCGGTTAATGCACTAACTATTTTTCCGAGCCTCACACCCTTAGCTGGGTTAGAGTGGCATGGACTTCTTTGGTAGAGAAATTTTGGATCGGAGAAAGGAATCTATCTAGCAATATGTACGATAATGTATGTAGGTAGAGATATTGACCAACTGAATAAGAAGTCACCGGTAGTAAATACGAAGGCTTTTGATATTTTTTATTAATGGCCAAAACCTAATGCGACCAGCGTGGTGGACTAAGGCCTACGTCCTTCTCATTGTGAGAGGAGACCCGACCCTGTAGTGGGTCATTAATAGATTACAGATAAGAATGGTCACAAACGTCAGGCAAGTGACCAGGTAAATGCAAAAAATTAAACAGCGGTTTCTTTGAATTTTTGAAAGACAGCCTTTTATAGTTTTTAATTTTTTTTAGTTTCATCATGCACTTAAAAGCCGTATTTATATCTCATAAAAGGTATAAGAGATAAGAGATATAAGATAGACTTGCACAGAGACTGTAGATAAAGTGAAGCACATTCCATACTTTCTTATCCCACGTTACGGACACCCGGGAAACACAAGAAAACATATAACGGAAAGATCCGCCTGCTCTGATGACCCTAGACGAGTGAGACAATGATGTGTTAAAAAAACCTTTACGGTAAAACCCAGTAGCTTAGAAATCAACCTCGAATTGAGGGCTCCGGGTTCGAATCCCATTGGCACGCACCAATGACTTTGTAAAAAGTTATGTGCGTTTTATAAAATTAAATATCACCTGCTGTTACGGTGAAGGAAAACATCGTGAGGAAACCTGCATGCCTGAGAGCTCTTCATGATGTTCTCAAAGGCATGGGAAGTCCACCAACCTGCATTAGGTCAGCATGGTGGACTAAGGCCTACATCCTTCTCATTGTGTGAGGAGACCAGACCTACAATGTATATATAAAAATTGACTACAGTGTACTCGTATGTGTACTCGAACAGTGTGTAGTATTAAGAAATTACTAAAAAAAATCTATTTACAAAGCATTAAACAAATGCCATTGAAATAAAATAATGGGATCACGTAACAACAAAGGTTTTACACTAATTGTTTTTTATTGATAAAATAAATTAATTAGTATACTCACGCACTCGGCTCATTGGTTCGCAATAAAATTGAATTTCAATAAAAACAATAACAAACAAATGACCATAAAAAACTATTACGCAAAATTGACATTTAATTTCAAGCGCAAAGGTGCAAACTCATAATAATTTTCTCATTACCCGGTCATTGTAAGTGCGGTTACGGTGCTCCACTACCAGCGAGGATCGAACAAGCGATAATCATCATCATTCGCTACATAGCTTGTCAGTAACCTATTAATGACCCACTACAGTTTTATAAAGCGCACATAACTTTTTTACAAAGTCGTTGGTGCGTGCCACTGGGATTTGAACCCGGACCCTCGATTCGAGGTCGAATTCTAAGCCACTGGGCTATCACCGCTCTTTTTTATCAGTTACCAGATTATCGCGTTACATACAACAAGCAGCAAAGCTATTACGATTATCACCGTTCAGGATCGGACAAAGCGAAGTAAATATAATGACATTACGGTAATTACCAATGGCGACTGACCACGCGCTGGTGACCACAAATTGGGGGCATAATTGCGTTTTTAGGTGAAAAAAATTAATAAGAGGAAGTAACATCGCCACCCGTCCGCCCAATTGACGTCGCTTTGTTCCTGTGAAGTCGAAATTAATATTCGTTTCCAGGTGTGATTAATCTTTTTATCCTTATTTGTTTAAGTTGTTTTGTGAAGTTAGATTTGAATCAATAAGCACTGTGGAGTGTGCCTTAGGCCTCGTGTTGTGGAGAGACCCGATCCCAATAGTGGGATATTAAAAAGCCAAGTAGGTACGTGCTTAAAAAATCAGCCTGGAGGGATGTCAGTAGCCATCATAATTCGGCAGAAAGCAAACAAGTGCTAGACCAAAGGTCTACGAGCATGTTTCTCGGGGGAATAAATTAGTTCCTTATCCTCTGAGGTATCTTCAATCAAATCACAAGATGCGTTTGCTACCGTAGACATACATAGCTTTCCTGATCATTTTTCCACCACTGAGGTGATTTATTAATCTGAGACAGAGTGTTTGTAAAATTGTTTTATCTATAATTATATCCTTTCCTATCCTATCCAAGAGCGGTGATAGCCCAGTGGCTTAGAATTCGACCTCGAATCGAGGGGTCCGGGTTCGAATCCCAGTGGCACACACCAATGACTTTGTGAAAAAGTTATGTGCGCTTTATAAAATTAAATATCACCTGCTGTAACGGTGAAGGAAAACATCGTGAGGAAACCTGCATGCCAGAGAGTTCACAAAAAAAATGTCCTCAAAGGCATGTGAAGTCCACCAACCCGCAGTGGGCCAGCGTGGTGGACGGCGGCCTACATCCCTCTCATTACGAGAAGGAGACCCGACCCTGTAGTGGGTCATTAATGGGTTACTGACATATATCCTTTAGGTACACAATTGATTGCTATCCATACTCCAACAAAAGTCGATACCTATACCCGCACACATAGGGAACCGAAATATCAGGCTAGGTTCTCATACTTATACTGCAAAACAATCGAAATCAAATAGTCCTTCACAAAATTACCCGACAATTACACATCAACTCCGAATAACAGACACTCCCCAGTCATAATCTGTCGATACAACCGACCACCGACCTCTCAACACTCATTCCCATCAAAAACCGCCCCAAATCTCATACGGAACTTAGAACAATCCCAATCCAAGCAATACGATCTCCAAACACCATCAAAGGTCCATAAGACTTCCCCTAGAGGGCGAAGGTCGCCGGTCACCTAATATAGATTGATAAGAACGCCCTTCTATTGACTCGGCACTTGTAATCTGTGATAACACCGTTTAGAAGAGCATTTTTCTCTTTCGGGGTCTTGTGGCGATTAGGAGTTGCGTTGGGCGTTAAGTAAGCTTTCGAACAGTCGAGTGTTTGTGTGATTGCCACTTTGAGGTGTGTAGTTGGTTGGTTCGAATCAAGGGTGTGCCGAAGTTTAACGTTTTAAAAATTAATTATGATCATGTAGCTTTTTCGCAGACGTAACGACCGAGGATTGCGGATGGAGTTGGGGCTTGTTAGCTTGTCTGTAATCCATTGACCCACTGCAGGGTCGGGTCTCCTTTCACTATGAGAAGGATGTTGGCTCTAGTCCACCACGCTGGCCTAGTGCGGATAGGTAGACTACACATGCCTTTGAGAACATTTTTTTTGTGAACTCACAGGGATGCAGGTTTCCTCTCGATGTTTCCCTTCACCGTAACAGCAGGTGATATTTAATTTTATAAAGCGCATATTACTTTTTTTACAAAGTCATTGGTGCTTGCCACCGGGATTCGAACCCGGACCCCTCGATTAAGATGTAGAATCTAGTCTAGTCTAAGCCACTGGGCTATCACCACTTTGTGAGCTATGCGCGATTGTAATAAAGACTAAATAATTGAGTAAAGGAAGCACAATATACAGATATATCCCAGAAGGAAGCGAGGGCGGATCGCGCTTTCCGGCGGAAGTGGACCCGCCGCCCTTCCTTCCGTATATTGTTGTCTATGTGTAATTTTTTCGGGGGTTTTACTGTCACAATAGCGAACAAGCTTGGAGAGCTTAACATATTTACTCACTTTGATTACGTTACTGATTGTCAACTTTCAGTATTTGGAGTAATTAAAGAAGTCATTCAAATCCAAAACAACTACCATATAAAACTATAAATATTGGTTGGTTAGTGTTCGACGTACTTACTTATCATCAGGTTCAAACTTTGTAAACCTATGAACGTGTGGCTGCAGTTAAAATCGATAAATCTGAAGGATATGAGGAGATTCAAGCGGTTATATCATGAACACTATCAGATTGATTGCCATTGAATTGAAATTGTAAATATTGGCACATCCAAGACCCATCCACCTACTTTTTAATTATTTTACGCCGGAAATTAATCGCACATTTGGTTGCTACGCGACATTCGTTTAAACGGATGATATATCTTGGCAACCAAACAGTATCAATGTCAATCCAAAGATCGGTTATTAATTTCGTTGTTAATGTTAACAGCCGGTCTTAATAGGCTTATGCCCTATCGCTATCCCCTAATGAGAGAACCATAGATACTTAAATAATATTAAAAGTATTGACAAAATACTCGTTAAATTGAAATAAGAACCGCATCGAACCTCCATACTATCGTATTGGATCAAAACAACGGGTATACTCGTAGGCTGGTCTAAACCCGGGTATAATTAGAGCGGGTGTAAGACGAGACGGATATCCACGCCGCCGCGCAACTTGTCGACTTCGCAACCGGGCTTACGTACTGCAGGTATAAGGAACTTACAACTCACGATCACGACACGATTTGTAACCCGGAAAGATATTTAAATGTGTGATGTGAAGCAGAAACGATAAATTCACCTTTCAGCCTTTTAAAGAACTGAACGTAGATTCATGTGTAAGTAATACTATTAAATAATGCTTCATTTGCAGAGCTCAAAATAAGCCGTTTTGAAAAGTAAATTTAAATCTCACTCCTATTAGGTACTTACAGTAAAACTATTTAAAGTCAAATAAGCTCCCTAGGTTAGAAACAGCTATAAAATATTTTTATTGCCTTATAAAGCGACTTTTGGGGATGATTTCGTAAGTTGCAGCCATTTCAAGACGATTGAAATTGTTTTGCACTTGCAATGCAATTAATCAATATACATTTATATTTAAAATCGTAGAATAATAATTGTGTCGTAAGATATAAAAGCGTTGGAAGTTGTCGCCAGCGCGTTCAAATAGAATAACTTAGAGCCGAACTCGATTAGATCCGACTCTGCTATACCTACACCACATAGCCCGTTCAATACGGAATATTATGTACAGGTGCCTCGTATAACTACGTATACCAAGTTATAGTTAAACGGTGGATTAATATTATATTTATATCAGTAGTTGCGTCTGTAACTTTGTTTTGCGAGCCTTGGGTTGAGTTACACTGACTTTGACAGGTATTAGTACTTTAAAGATATCAATTTATTATAATATTCAGATGATATTACTTATAGACTACAAGCCCATGAACGAAATTTACCTGTGAAATGAACCAACGTGAATAACGCTTAGAGGCTGTTACTATATCAGAAAATAACTCTGAGCACTATGCGGTCATTTCTGAGCGGTACACCTGGTACTATGATCAGATAAAAGGGGTGCGACCCTTGGCTTTCGAGCCCTCCCTTGGAAATATGTACGACGTTCATGGATAAAGTATCTGTATATGTATACAAAAGGAATTCTTCTTCTACTTAATTACTATAATAAAAACAACTTTTGTTACAATCTAAAATATTGTAAATTGTTTTGTTATCAAAATAAGGTAACTATAAACCGTCACCTAAAGCGGTCACCATAAGATCTGGAGCACACGGCAAAGGGGCGGCATAGTTACGGAAGTGGCTTCTGACCCATCCTTCCTCTCTTGTGTAAACCGCCTAAACTTGCTGTAGATATTTCTCATATTGCGTCTTGTATTATTCAAAAAAATCCATAACATAGTTATGTTTCAAAGGATTGCTTATAGAGCTTTTTACGAGTACCTAGATTTAAGTAATTCGTTTCAACTTAAACACTTATGTCAAGACAGGTATGTAGGTTGTCGGACCTTTTATAATAATAAGGATTTTTTTATAACATACGAGTAGAAGTAGTAATAA
This sequence comes from Erynnis tages, assembly GCA_905147235.1. Classification (NCBI taxonomy): domain Eukaryota; kingdom Metazoa; phylum Arthropoda; class Insecta; order Lepidoptera; family Hesperiidae; genus Erynnis; species Erynnis tages. The sequence goes on along the minus strand of LR990076.1, from coordinate 12,780,723 downwards.
AAGAATTTTTGAACTCGATAAATGAATAATTTGTTTTTGAGTTTACTTATTTGCAGGTCTCGTAATTCTAAATGGTCACTACAACCTAACAATGGCCACGTCTTGTAAACAAAACCTAAATCATCCACACATCACTGTGATACTAATCACAATCATCCACACATCATGACGTGTGATGAGATAATAGGTGATGGTCAATTCCGACAGTCAAGCCTCCTCAACTAAACCCAAGATCGTTCTCGGCAGATTAGAGCGATAGGTACCTCCAGAAAACTGCACTGCACCTACAAAATCACCAAACAATTAATTCTTAACCATAATAAATAATGACCAAACGACATAGCGTCACAGTTATACAACGAAACGCGAAGGTTTTATCACTCATCGACAAACAGACCAACGGCGCGCAGTGTTTATCTTTATTTATTTACGTGTTAGTGAATACATTGGCGTAATGCACCTCTTTGATCCGCACTACCCCCGGCATGCAAATTTGAACAAAAACAAGGGTCCAAATACTCTTAATGCGAACGCCATTAATATTTGAAATAAACTCGATATAAAAATATTCAAATCGCTACCACTCAGGCTAAGCTGTTTGAGCTTTGGGAACGCGTGCCTTGGAACGGCTTCTGGTGTTTTGTCAGATAAGTAATATCTACTAGAGGCCGCCACGTGGTGGGAATTCGACTATAGTTTATTGAAATTTGAATTTGACACGTAACGGAATTTACGTACCTACACGTCATTTTTGTTTAAAACTGTATGTCAAAGTAAGTACCCACTTGAATTTATGGTGGTGTCAGTGCCGTGTTTTTAGATGAATTTCGTGTTTTTGTAATGCATTTTACTTAACGATCTTCTGATGCTTTCTGAAGCATAACCAATTCGCAGAACTCATTATGAGAGACGCCACGAACCTTGAGTAGGTTTTTTCTTTTCCTATAAACAGAGAAGACAAACAGACATATCTATAGACCACCTGATGATAAGTGGTTCAACACCAGAGGAGTCGCCAGTGCGTTGCCCTCTTTGAAGGAAAGCTCTTGTTACCTCGGGAACTAGGCTGGTGACGTATGAAGCGTTATTTCTTTCTCACAAACGCACACACAGATTCGTCAATCACAAAGGCCTGTCTGGTCGAGGTGATTACAATCTATTAGCGGCGTGAAAGGGGAGCCACATTAATATTCCGCGTCACGCGCGTCGCGTCGTAATCTTTTTATCGCGCGATGTGGTGCTATAGCGTACTGGTGACCTCTTTCATACTGTAGACTTGTCAGTTAACCTTTAATAACCCACTACAGGGTCGGGTGTCCTCTCACAATGAGAGGGATGTAGGCCGCCGTCCACCACGCTGGCCTACTGCGGGTTGGTGGACTTAACGTACCTTTGAGAAATTTTTTTGTGGACTCTCAGGCATGCAGGTTTCCTCACGATGTTTTCCGTTACCGTAACAGCAGGTAATATTTAATTGTATAACGCGCACATAACTTTTTTACAAAGTCTTTAGTGCGTGTCATTGGGATTCGAACCCGGACTCCTCGGTTCGAGGTCGAATTCCAAGCCACTGGGCTATCACCACTGTTAGATATAACAGCTGATTTATAACTTTTAGACTTTTATATAACTTTTAGATAAAAAAAAACAACTTGTTAATAATAATAAAAACTGAAAGGCATTGACATCCACGTGTACAGAGCAGTCTGATTAGCGATATACGAGTAGCTGACTATTAAACTACTCTACCACTTCCGACTAACTTCAAAACACTGACCAACATAATTCTCGAGCGCGACTCAAAAATTTAAATTGAGACACCGATTACGAAGACAGCCCGAGGCTGGCGGGCTATCGATTTTTGTTCCCCGACTTTGTTGACAAAGGCAGGTTCTTAGCACAATGAGATGCACCCCAAAGAATATTATGGGCAGACATCTCCACTATCGGGAGGTAGGCATCGTAGTCCGGGAGGCTGGCGACACAAAACAACAAGAATTTTCTCAAGCCTGATATTTTAACATTAGATCGCATTGGTCAAGTAGCAAATACAAGGGTAGAGCCGTATTCTATTGGCTCTCGAGCCCACCAACCAAACAATACGACAAAATTTAACCTGACAATACGCACTGAAGGACCCCTTGTCGGTCATTACATAAATTATCGCATGTCTGTGCGTATTAATAGACCATAAAGAACCCTATGTTTAAATTTTGTGGTGTTCTTTGGTCGGTCGGATGGACAGCCAATTAGGACAAGGACTAAGGAGTATTTTTCTACTCCACCAATGTGACCTAATGATAATAATATATCAGGCTTTAGAAAGCGCTTGCAGATTTTGGTCACCGGCTCTCCGGCTATCGTGCGTAGCTATGCTCATATCCTTATTGATCTTTTCGTAGCCGCTTTCATTTGCTCGCTTATTGAACGTTGTATTTGTTAGGTTCGATAGTTTGGTCAGAGATTTTTATAGGTAAGTCAAGTTTAAAGTTTCTGAGCATAAACAATGGGACATAACACACTATTTTACTATGGTATCACTGTGTGGTAAAACGTACATTTTATAGTACAGTAGCTGCCAAATAATTAAACGAGTGAAAAGGTCAGTGCCCCTTAAAATTCGTTCATACTGAAACGTTTACCAAGCACTGAGATTATGTCCTATAGACCGGCCATTTTTGTGTTCACTTAACTGTCTTTTTCCTTAACGCCAATTACCATTTCTCATCAAAACTGCAAAAAATATATATTTATCGATTTTCCATAAACATCCTTAACTCACTGCGATCTGCTAATGTTATAAATAACGTAAAATCACCACCATCGTAATTAATCGTTAATTACAAAGCGAGATTTATAGATAAAGTGGAATCTAGACTCCATTACATCAAAACCCACAATTAATGGCATATTTATGACGTCAATTATAGAGAACGACGTAATTAATCTGAAAAAGCTGACAATATAATCGTTTCCTCACTTGAAGAGGAAAAAATAGGCCAACTGGCTTTTTAATTATCAGTCAATCTGTGCGTTTAAGTATTGTCTAAACAAAGGAATCAGATTATTATAATTAGGCGTATTATTTATTTAATTTCCTTCACAAAATATTATAATTATATTAAAGTTTCCAAGATAATTGTAACTTGTTAATATTTATTTCGGAAGGTGAATGTCCTGTAGAACAGATGGTTGAAAATATTTTTGAAAAAAAAATTATCCAATCAAACTTGTAGTTCTATTTGCTTAGCTTAATTACATACAACAAAGGTGCTCAAAAATTAATTTTAGTGTCTAAACTTTTGATGAAAATAGAAAGAATATAACAATAGCAGATGACACTAGACTGATACTGACACACGCGATTGCTGTCACGCGTGCTCATTTATCGGTCGAAAATCATACTGCAATATAATTAGTTCATAATAGATTTTAAAAGAGTGCCGGGAGTTTTTTTCCGCCCGCTTTTTTCTCCTGGTCTACGTTAGCCTGAGGGGACCGAAAGCGGATGTTAGATGTAAGATAATATTCTTTCATGTATGACTTTCATTAAGTGTACACAACTCGTACCTGACAATGAATTTGATTTTGATTTTTTGATTTTGAATATTTGTAGACATTCACCTTTGTTTTTCCACTCAAGTTTTCCAATTAAAACGTACATCGAACAATTATAACGAGACCTTTGTTAACACAAGACGGACGCCGGGCGAATTCAAATCACCGCCCGCTTGCTTTATTACGTCGATATGTAAATTCAGTACAGCTACTACCCTTACAAATGCCCTGTTTGAATTGAAAATTTTGCGCGGGCCTCGGCGCAGCCAGTGCCGCCACGTCTTTCAGTGAAACCGCTTCTGTACCTTGCGGAAAATACGTAAAAACTCAAGAAAAATCGCAGAAAAGCGCCCAAAATCTGCATTATCGATTGCTAGTCTGTGGCATAACCTTACGTTACGTTACGTCAGGGAGCGATACGTCAAAAGTGACAGCGCGGGAACGAGACAGCGAATGTGAGTAAACAAATGTTTGACTATTAATTTATCTTTGGTTCGCAATGTTTGTTTAGTGCTCTAAGAAGGAATTTTATCGTGATAATCTTTAATTTACTATATAATGTACTGGAATTTTTAGCTTAATGAATGTTTTGGTGCTTCAATATTATGTTATCGTTAGTGTTAATAATACATAGTCTTAATAATTTTTTTTTTAAAATTTAATGCAATTGAAGCATACGACCTCAAACAGGATTTGTATTCTATTTAATGTTGGCCTAGGATGAATTATTTTTTTCATGATATGTCATACGTAAGCCATGATAATAATTCTATGATATTACATCATGCGTAGTTAGTACAGTACATTTCGTTTCTGGCTCATTTATCTACGCGTATCGTAACACGTTTTAAGAACTTGTCGTATTGCCTGCGATAGGACGATGACATAAGATATTAACGTTTGTATGTTACGTAATAAAATAACGACAAAGCAAAAACAGTAGTTTATAATAATCCTGCTTTTACGTAAATTTTACAGTAAAAAATCTTGAATTACTTGGCATACTACTTTTAAATCATTGGTTAAAAATTAAACAATAAAGGAAATTATCATTTAAAGTAGACAACCAACAACCTAATAGCTTTATCCTTTTTAGATTATAGCTCATCGTAGGTATCTAATTAAATTAAATTTGAGTATTTCTTTAAAAAATCTTCTGCCCTTACAAAAGGAAAACAGTTTTGATTCATGATTAACTAGCTAGATTCAAGTTTATAACTGTGAAATAAAACCGAAGGAGTGAGTTTATTTCGCTTTTTCACTTACGTTTTCGCTTATCGCCAACGATACGGCAACACTTATCCTAAAACGCGTCATAAGTTTTTATCAGCGAATCAGTCAAGATTGAGATATCACAGCAAATAATAAAGTTTCGGATTGGCTCCTTTGTGTGCCGAGTGGAACGTAACGATGCCATTATTCATACTCAGTGAATTAACTAGTTTCGCAATGATAACGCTAGGTATATCTAATGCTAATAAAATTATCCAATAATATTTTTATCCTGCTCTACTCTGGAGCGTTAAATAATATTAGTGTTCTAGGTAACAATTTACTTAAGCGTGTGGACCTCGAGCCTGTGTACATAGGCCTATATCTCTCTTTGAGAGGAGGGAGGGAGAGCAATGAATAAGTCTTGACAACCAAACTCCAGTATAACGGTCCATAATTGACGATAGGTTTTTAATAAACTTGATTTCCAAAAATGTTGAACAGAAATGGATAATTATAATGATGTACTAATATGAGTATCTTCAAATTATGCTACACTATACTTACAATTTAAAATGCTTTCGTTGAACTGTGCCCATTTTAAGATAAAACTTGTGTTATGGGAATATTGAGCATTGATAGTTGATACCCAGCGCTTAAACAATAATGGCTTCTTTAACATATTCACATCTCCACCCTATTTTGTTATTTTAATAATTAAAATTATACTTAAGCCTTTGTCATGTCAGTACCCATTAATGACCCACTACAGGGTCGGGTCTCCTCTCACAATGAGAAGGATGTAGGCCTTAGTCCACCACGCTGTCCTACTGCGGGTTGGTGGACTTCGCATGCCTTTGAGAACATTTTTTTTGTGAACTCTCAGGCATGCAGGTTTCCTCACGATGTTTTCCTTCACCGTAACAGCAGGTGATATTTAATTTCATAAATCGCACATAACTTTTATTACAAAGTCATTGGTGCGTGCCACTGGGATTCGAACCCGGATCCCTCGATTCGAGGTCGAATTCTAAGCCACTGGGCTATCACCGTTGCGACTTAAGCCTTTATTGTTTTAAAATTCTAACGTCTTTTAAACAATACTTAAAACAAATATGGCAAAATATGGCAAATATATCAATAAGCTGGCAACCGCGGCTGTCAGTTAATGAATCTCTTGGTGGGGGATAATTTTCAGTCATTAGCGTCCCTTCCCTTCCCAACCCTTGCGGGGTGAACCCTGCCTTGCTGTAGGTAGTACATAAATATGCGGTTGGTTAGATTTCTATACAGTTCGTATTTAGAATGTACCTACTCCTACATAGAGTCATTGAGGGTTACGTTTTAACTTTTAAGTAAGTTATGAACGTTTTTAAATTTTGCTATTTACTTAAAAGGTTGTGCTGACTTTTGATAGAAATATTATCGTGGACTCCAAAATTGGATGAAAATGAAAGGTGGTGGAAAAAATTGGTGCCAAATTTTGGTTAAGTTTTAGTGTTATTGATTTTTTAGACTTACAACTTTTACATTTACTATTAGTAGTTGGTAGTATGATAATTGATAACCTTTTCGGGTAACCAAAGTCACCAATTTCACCAAGTCACCAAAATCCACAAGAAAAATAAAATGATAAAGTCATTATTAATTATTCAAATGAAGCAATATTTTTTTAAATTTTATCCGCTAAAATTTTTATTAAATATATTTTCAATACCCATTAAATTCTAAATCCTATTAGAGAGACTCGAGGGCATTCAAGTTTTACATTTACTATTAGTAGTTGGTAGTATGATAATTGATAACCTTTTCGGGTAACCTAAGTCACCAATTTCACCAAGTCACCAAAATCCACAAGAAAAATAAAATGATAAAGTCATTATTAATTACTCAAATGAAGCAATATTTTTTTAAATTTTATCCGCTAAAATTTTTATTAAATATATTTTCAATACCCATAAAATTCTAAATCCTATTAGTGAGACTCGAGGGCATTCAAGTTTAGGTGAACTTAGACCGAGAGAAAAACATTTTAAAAGCTTTCAAATTGTAGTGTTTCGAAACGTGTCTTGAAAGCAAAGTAAACCAATTATTTCCATACTCAGTATAGCTTCAAGTTTTTTTTGCTTTCTAATAACATTATTGAACATTATTGATTGAATTATATATTACACAACCCCCCCCCCCCCCCCCCCCAACGGATTACCCTGTATCCTAATTGTCATGTCAGACACAACAGTTGCTGATACGACAATGTCATTGCATACATTTTGTTGCGTGTCAGTGTCTGTTCAATATGGGCAGCTCAATACAAAGCTTTGTGTTCAAAATTTTGTCGTGTTGGTTGCTCGGTTGGTTATGTCAACCGATTAAAATAAGGCCTTAGAATTAGAACCTGGCTCTGCTTGACCCCGTGAGGGGGCAGATGCTATTCGAGACCTTACCTGTGTCTATTCCTCCCTTAGGGCTGTTGACAGATGAGGCACCTATAGCCCTCATGACTTGCCTACATCCATCAATTCCCCCCATACAGCCACATATAGGACTATTGATACAGGGGATGATACAAAACAGTCAACCCCCTATCATAGCATACCTTGAGTGGCAAAAAAAATGGTAGACAATTATCCAACTATGCCATATTTAACGTACTTTGTGTTTTGAAGTTGGTAGAAATTTTCCGACTATGCCATATTGAACGTGCTTCCTCTGACTCGTCATTTGTCTTTCTTTTTGTTTCTTTGTTTGTACAATGCATACCTGAAAACGGTTGCTATAGAGTGTATATTCCGAGTACCTACCTCCTTTCACATACCACTTAGAACTACCAACTTTATTGCATTAAAAATTTACTACCCAAAAGCACTTGAAAAATCAGTCGAATTGCGTCAGTTCCCTTGCGAATCCTGCCAACACTTGCAACAATGGCCGGCTATTAACACATCCAATCGCCACTCCATCATCGAACACGTCTTAGCTCGCACCCTACCAGCCTCAGGGCACCGATTACCATAACAAGCCCCCATTACGGCACAGCACAGCACCACCATCTTAACTGACAACCCTACCGAAAATGTCTGCACCTTAACACAACGCAGTAAGGTCGATAATCGTGAAGCAATAACGTATGAAAGTCGGATAGGGTTGTCATCTCTTTTGTTGCTCTGAAAACTAGAATTTGACAGACGAATGCTTCGTTTGTCAATTTGTATCGATTATTTACGGCGGAGTAGGCCGCCGGCGGCTAGTCGGGGTCCGCTAGGTATTTTTCGGCGCTAACTAGATAACAAGTGGTTTAAAATTGGAATTTACATAATAATGCACGAGTTGGGGTGGTGTAATCGGGTTGCAGGGGTGCGTGACGCGACCGTGGTGTCCGTGCGATGAAAACTTAATGATTAAAATTTAAAGAGCTTTAAAATATATCGGCGATTTCATTGTGATTGATGGTAACTACGGTTTAGAATCACCAAATTCCGATAAATTAATCGATGGAAATATTCACTGGATCTAAATTTAAATTTAAAAAAAAAATTACGTAATTTTTGTTGTAAGTCTTTGTATTATACGGCATTTTCCACCTAAAGATGAAACTATTTTCATTTGCATTAAAAAAACAAATCAACTATAAATATATTTTTATTGTTTTAAAAAAAAAATATTACCTGCTTACTACTTTCATGATTTTGTTCCGTATCACGCTAATAAAATACATAAATTAGGAAAAATACCACCAAAGACACACACAAACAAAACTCAACACAACACTTTCATGTAGCCACAAAAATAACAAAAAATATTTTGAAAAAGAATATAGAGTTTCGAAAACTACGAATTCATACACGACTTCACATCGCGGCTACCTTGGCAAAATAAAGCCGCGTTCACGCTGGGCCGTTAAAAAAACATCGAGCGACCGCCACGTGCGGGAAATTATCAATATCCCATGATAAAACAAACGATGGTTGTTTGTACTGGCCGACTGTTTTTACGGATGGCAGAGCAATTGGATTCGCCCGGGGAGGTACGTAGCAGCGACAAATAGCAAAATATTCCTGCGGAATTTCTTTCCCAAAGTGCCAAGCTGGGAAGGATAAATACTAACATTACAAGATATAGGTATGTGTGAGGACAAAGTCAAGTGTGGGGAAAGGTGGAATGATTAGGTCTGTCTGTAACCCATTACTGAGCTTGCACGGTCAGGTCTCCTCTCAGGATTAGAGGGAAGTTGGCCTTCGCTGGCTTAATGCGGGTTGGTGTTCGGTGCATTTCATATGCCGTTTGGGAATATTATGAAAAACTCTCAAGCATGCAGGTTTCCTCACGATATTTCCTTCACCGTAACAGCAGATGATCTTTGCTCACTGGGATTCGAACCCAATTCTCGAGAGAGGCTAAATTTCTAGACCATCGCATTTCTCGAATAAGTGGCGGAATTCTTAGCCACTTCGCTATTACCACTTCTTACAATTAGATCCTTGGTACTTATCAACAAACCCAACTGCATGTACCCTTAGGTATTATACTAACAGTTCTCTACTTCTGGGAAACCCACCGAGGTGTAATGGACCGGCGAGTTTTGTGTAAAAACAAGCAAACAGCGTCGTTTGTTTTATCATGGGATATTGATAATACACTGCACGTGGCGAACCATCGGTGTTTTTTTAAACCCACGGACGAAACAATTTACGAACATGGGCTTATTTAATATATTTCGATGTGATAGGTACCTAAATCTTATTTTATTTATAACTAGCAGTCCCGGCACACATCGTTCTACCAAATATAGAAGTAATTCATCGCATTCTTTTTAGATTTTCTCACCGTATAAACCTTCCTCGGACTTATACAATAATATAATATACAATAATTATAATACATTATACAATTATTATAAAATGAGCACAATTAGTCCAGCCATTTTCGAGTTTTAGCGAGACTAGCGAACAGCGATTCATTTTTATTATATGGATTATTGTACCAACTTATACCGATAACACCTCATAAGGACTAAAATGTTCGCCTCAAATAAAGTATCTCCGGCATACCTTTACAGCCTAAACACAAGACATGAAGAACATGCTGCTTGATGACGAGACTACGAGAGATAAGAGACTGGCGGTAAGGTACCTCCCCGGGCGATACTCTTCTCTCTGACGCTGACTCTACCACCTAACACTTTCAACACACATGGCTACACAAGACTGAATTTCCCACTAACGGTGACGATCGAATCCAAGTTCTACCACCAAATAAATACATAAATAAATAACGCTTCACACTCATAGCCCCACACTAGGACTCCCTGTGTCGTGGGTGCCATGGACACACACAAGACAAAAACTTGAGAGTTGTCAAGGGACACCCGGAAGGAACGAAGTTCATGACGTAAATGACAATGTCAATGTCCTTTACGACACTTTTTGCTGTCATGACGTAACTGACGTAGTCATGAACTTCAGTCATTGTCATTTACGTCATGACTTACGTCATGACAGCAACAAGTGTCGTGAAAACTTTTCGTAAGAATTTTTTCCGTCTAGCCCCCTTTCACAACGCGCGATAAGGAACTTCGTTCCAATAACACAACACACCCAGACCAGAAACAGAATTTCAAATTCATCATTCAAATCTCTGCTCTGCTGGGATTCGAACCCAGGACCCTCCGCACTGCGCCGCTCGGGTGCGCCAAAAACACATAATCATGAAAACATGCTACTCGATGACGGGTTAAGAGGCTGGCGGTACCTCTCTGGTATTTCTTCTCACTGACTCTACCGCCTAAAACACATGCGACATAAATGCCAGTAACCCATTAACGACCCACTACAGGGTCGGGTCTCCTTCTCGTAATGAGAAGGATGTAGGCCTTAGTCCACCACGCTGGCCCACTGCGGGTTGGTGGACTTCACATACCTTTGAGAACATTTTTTTTGTGAACTCTCAGGCATGCAGGTTTCCTCACGATGTTTTCCTTCACCGTAACAGCAGGTGATATTTAATTTTATAAAGCGCACATAACTTTTTTACAGTCATTGGTGCGTGCCACTGATTCGAACCCGGACCCCTCGATTCAAGGTCGAATTCTAAGCCACTCGGCTATCACCGCTTTTTACATACAAAGGCTAAAATTTTCCATCGGACCATCGGATCCAAGGTAAACAATAGCGTGGTTGTGATTACATATTTCACCGTTACGCGGCCTATTTGGCGGCGTGACGGCGGTGGCTGCCAGCGTGACTCAACCGGCCCGATAAGCGATGTCTTCATACAGTATTTTTAGCCGAGTTACCGATCGTTACACTCGAGTACCTCATCGAATCGAATAATATATTATGTTCTCGAATGCCAGAAATCTTTATTATTTTTTTTGTTTCATTAACTACAGTTCGATTCATTTTTTCAGTTTGTTTCATTAACTACATTATACTACAGTTTGATAAAAAAAACTGAAATCAAGTTTTGATAGATTAAGTAGGTTATTAGTCAAATATCACAAGGTAATGTATAGGCTCAAAAAATACACAATGGATTTTATTTTATTTTAAGACAAAAGAAAAGTTTATATTCAAACAAAGTAACGAAAGTACCTACCCATATCGCCTACACTAATAGGTACTCTAATAACCATAGAAAAAAATTACATACTTCATTTTCTATGCTGATTCATCATACTTTGTTATAACACTCTACGTGTGCGTAAAAATAAAAAAATATTTTTTCTAAGACTCCAATTAATTGATCAAAAAAATTTTGAAAAATTAAAATATTAAGTAAATAATTTAAAAAGAAAAAAAAATAGTTTAAAAAAATTTTCTAGCAGAGCGTGGTTTCGATCCACGGACCTCTGGGTTATGGGCCCAGCACGCTTCCACTGCGCCACTCTGCTTGTTATTGAACTGACGAAATTGTCGTACGCAAGCTGAGTCATGCGTCACATCCAATATTCGTTTGCATTGAGCAATATCATAATAAATTGTGTCATGTTGCATTGAATATGATTATGAGACTTATTATAATTGTTTAATAGGTATATTATTTTAAAAATATTAATAATGTTTCTTTAACATCGCTTTTTTTTTCAAATTCAAAATTAAATGTTCAAATTTTAGGTAAACCCCATATTAATATTGCCAAGCTATGCGTTTAACATTTAATAACTAATCTGCATTGAAGCAGCATGGCGCAGTATGCCCCAGCCATATATGACCTGCACTAGTTCTGTCAGTCTAAGACCATGCCTTGCTCATGTAAGATATAAATAAAAAGTTGCATATGCTTCACTACAATTTTCGACTACGAAACTCGCAGGACCAATTTTACACCGACTTCCCAGGAAAATTCATCGCGTCATTTATCATTAACGTCATATACTCGTACGTCAAGCACAAGCCTCTTATACAATTCACACTATATCACATTAGGGTTAAGTTAACCGGCAAAATTGGAGAGTGGCCTCAGGCTACTGATATTGTTATTCCCTTATAACCCTTCATCTCGGCCTCTTGAGCTGTCAAGGGTTTAGCACTTGGCGAAAACATGTAACGCCATTGTTGAGAGCCATTTAAAAATATGGTCCTCATTTCTTGGTTACAAACTGTATTACGTCCACTAGTGTCTATGGAAGGGGGCAATTGAATACTTATAACGGAAAAAATATACGTATGTATTTGTAATTCTTCTGTCCGTCTTTAAAAAAAACTTCAAGAATGAAAAACTCTTTAAAATTACTAACGTAGATTTTAGTTTTCCAGGATAAACATTTCCTTACCAACGCATCCTACTAAGCGATACCTTCCCTTAACTTCCTTGTCCCTTCCGTGCTGCCACTAAATAATTCCCTTCTATTAGCTAAGTAGTAATCTCACGATGGTGCTTACTCGCACACGTTTCCAAATGAGCGCTAGTAAAAAGCAATAAAGACACCCTCGCAAGATTAACCGTTCTAATGCCGTAAAGAACGACCCGGCTAGGGATCCGCTGAGGTCACCACGGGGGTCCATTGTACCATTTTATTGGTGTCCACAGACTCCCCGAGGTGTCGCTGCGATCGTTATTGTTGTGTCCGATTATCGGCACCTTTACCCTACGGTGATATGCCTTATTTGTTAAGTTTTTCGACACACTCTGTAATTATGTTGAGCTGTTAAATGGCTGTCTGTATAGTGTTGGGATTTTTATACTTTTACAGAAAAGTAAATATATTTAATGGTAGTAGATTAATTTTCTGGTGTGGAATTAAAAGTCACAGATCTTTGAATTCTAGCGTATAAAGATGCGTTAAGTAGGTATCTATCAAGTTTAATGTTAAACATGACTTTCTTTAAAACACAAGAGTGGACGTAAGGAATACAGAATAAACATTCGTGTTCTGAGTCTATCTAATGTTAAGTGGTAACTAGAGCCCATCGATAAGACATTATCTTAGGTTATAAGTGAATGTGTGCACTACGATGGCTATCTATACCTCCTCTTTGTGAATGAAACAAAACAAAAACAAAGAAAATAATCTACTGCGATATCATAAATTAAAATGACGTCACAATTTTTCAACGCTACCAGCTTGTCCAAACACTTGACTAGAAGTCGCAGTCAGTAGGGTAAATGCACCGAAAGGGGACATTATGCTCGAGTCATAAACCAAAATTAAAAGTTTTCGATACATTGCTCTCCTACAATAAAACCATTCCGCCCTGACTAAATACTCCGCATTAAGGTATCGTTAGTCAAATGACGTACCAACAGAAAAAATACCGAGCTTAATACCGGACCAGGGAGTACCAAAAAAGTACTTTAATACCTACAACATATGGTTGAATTTTCAATGCGGTAGAGTCCACGCTAAATCCTTATGTGATATAAAGTTGGTGATAAAAAAATCTTTATGAATGGGGTCGGCGTGTGACGATGGTGCCCTACATTAATAAATTATTTCAGCAATTTTGCGAATTGTTTTACGAGGATCTTTTACATCCTCATTGTGAGTATGAATTTTTTTATAGACTAAAACATGAGCAGAAATTAAATAATTTATTATTTGAATGCATAATTTCCAGATCACGCAAAAGAACTTGCCTTTACAAATATCAACTTCACTTTTTAAGAGTTTTATATTTAAGTAGTTTAAATGACAACATATTATTATGTATAATCTGTGCAATTTTGACGAGTACTAAAATTAGATATTCATTAAGTAGAGCTATCTATCACTTTAAAAAATCCTAATTCAACCGAGAAAAAATCAAAACCTTTCATGCACACTGGCACACAATGCACTAATACATACCCATGCATAAATGCTAGTTCCTAACTTTAATGGCTACAAACAAAATTAAATTAGGTTTGCTATGACGTCATTGGCTCTCATTATCCATAGTTATGATGACTCTACAGGGAATTTGAAGCCTATTACTTACAGCCTATTTACTGGTAACGTAAAATGAGAACATGACATAATATGCAAATAGGCAATTGTTAGATCATCAGCGATTAAAATAGCTAAAACTCTAGGTAGCGTAGAATAGCGTAGGGAATATGAAGGAAGATGTCCCTTATGGTGTTCAAAAGAGATAGAAGTAGACGAAATGGAGAATTTAGAAGATGGAAGAAGAATTTAAATCTGCATAGGTAATTCGTCAACAACAGACATGAAATATTCGCAAGCGAACAGACATGAAGTATCCGATGTGACCATTTTTACCCGTATTAAAAAAGAGGAGGTTTTAACTCAACTGTATTTTGTTTTAGGATACATAATTAGAACATTTAAATTCTGTCTCAAGTTGACTCTACATTCAAAATAAAATCCTACTCATCACCAACTGCTCATAACTTTATAGTTGGTGCAATAATACGTGAATTTCTCCTTGAAATTGTTAATGCATTTGAAAAAATTTAAGTTAAGTTCTGTAAATTATTCAAGTCTCACCCAGTCTTCTCGATAGATACACTGAAATTTGAATAGGCTACTGCTTATCATACCACACTCAATTGTTTGTAAATAAAAACCTCAATTCCAGTACTTACAGTTAGAGATTTTTTTTACATCTTCCACTACTGCATGATACGACAAGTCAGTCGCTATGCTCCCTGCATCGAAGTATTTTATTGTATCCCTCATTCCCTCCCATCATTCATAAAATAATAGTGGTCGTCATCAAAAGGGACGTTTAACAAATGATACGACGTACTTCTATTGTTAAACTTTTTGTTATTTCTCTCTCACTGTTCACTTCCTATTCAACAAAGTCTAAACTATCCGCATTAAAAACATCAATAACAACCTTTATATCTTTGTCATAAAGAGGATTATTGCTTGCATTGGTTGCGATGATTTGTATGTTTCGATTTCCATCAATGAAATGCGTACGGCTAATAAGTCACATGTGTATAATTATTATTTTATTGCCTGCGATTCGAATGCAAGTCATGATCGCCATGTTTGAATTCAGCTTTTTTGTTCGACGATGCAGCTTCGATTGTGGTGTTATTTTTGTTTACAAGGCTCATGCTGCTGCTTATTCCGAATGATACGAGTACTTCAAGGATTTATGCTCGGTCGTGTTGTGACATTTTCATCTTGCTGTATTTAAATTATTCATACTTACATAATGAGCTCTTAGATTTAAAAACTTTTTGGAAATGCAAAGTATCTTATGTCTGTATCAGAATCCATTAATGACCCACTACAGGGTCGGGTCTCTTCTCACAATGAGAAGGATGTAGGCTTTAGTTGGTGGACTTCACATGCCATTGAGAATTTTTTTTTTTAAACTCTCAGGCATGCACGTTTCCTTACGATGTTTTCCTTCGCCGTAACAGCAGGCGATGGGCTATCACCGCTTTCTTATGTCTACTTCCTATAAAGTAGCAAACCCAAAAATGTTGACCTCTAATGTCCTTTAAATTGTCATCACTTTTTAGGCCACGGGTTTCGGGTCAACTACGGTCACGCTTTTTATTATACATCTTTAATCTTTAATCTGGGCGGCAGGAATCGAAACACGTATGGTTATTTTGATCAACTAATAAAATTACTAGTCATTTTACTAAATCTATCTAATCTAATCTCATAAAATTAAAGTTTAGTACGAGTAGCTACTATTTGTAGAACATTTAAAATTATCTTTAGAATGCTTATAAACACCTATATTAACCAAACAATAATTTGCACGGATTTTAAAGTGTTTCGCTACAAAAATAAATTGGCGAAGAACATTTCTTTTTATTTGATAACGAAAGAGATGTTTTACCTTAAATTTGTTCAGAGACACAGACAGGGCGTAGCTAACGCATTCTATTCCACATACAAAACCGATGCCCAAAGTTGTCCCACAAAAAGGGTACCAACCAATATTACTCACAATATCAACAGAACAACAAATCATATTAATTACGTGGGAACAAAAACATAGCTTTGCATAAAATATTATCTGTCACGATCGAATGGCGCGGCGGAGTGTTTCCTATTTTAATTCATCCGGTAATGTTTTGCGCGAACGTCAGTCGTTTTGTTGCATTGATAGCGATCGACACGTGGCCTTTGTGCCGGTCCCGGGACTAGGCGCGGTAGGGCCAGCAAACAAAGCACTAATAGGGTTGTCACTCCTGCCCATATACCGGGTTCTCACGTTTCTTATAGAAACGTCTTTGGATATAAATAATGTTGATAAACTAGATTTGTAATTACGTAAATATAGATTGGAAAATAAAAGCTTAAGATAAAGATTGGCAGTCTTGACAAAGTAATATCTAATACTGAGAATCGTAACTTTAATCAAAACTTTATTCCTGCTTAATAATAAAATATATGACGTTTATGACTACTGCTCGTTTATCTCGTGCAGTACATAATTTAAAAACTCTCAAAACTGAAAAACAAAAAATATGTGAAATAATGTTTTTAGAATTTGGTCAATTTTGCAATTTTAAATACGTTCTTTTCTTTCGTGGTAACAAAAATAGTTAAAGAAACACCTTTGTTCAACCCTTTTCTTGTAATCAGGTAATTGAGTATCTGTGTAGAAAAGCTCCAATCTGCCAAAAATGCTGTCTGGACATAACATTGAATACATAATAAAAAATTGAACTCTTCACCCTTACACCCAAGCAACGAGTGACAGCCCTAGCTAGCTCCAATCTCAGGGTCCGAAGGCTGGGGGTAGAAGGCACGTGCTCTTCATTATTTTCGCGCCAAAATGTCCCGACATCGCTTTGTTACGAGATTAGGCGTGAGGCGGGCGAGCGTTTAGAGCGGGCTTTATTTTTGTTGAATACGTTCCTCCTTTTAATGCAATTACCAGTGTTGCGATCTTAGACAACCTCGTGTGAAATTGGCGCATTCAATCTATCAAGCATGTTGGATCAACAGTCAGTTGGATAATATTCAAACCTTTAGCACCAACATAGTTTAAACTTTTTATATAGAGAAAATAGATACCAATAAATATGTAAATAAATATAAATGCTGTTGACTTTACTTTGGTAACGTGCTCTGCGTAGCTACAACAAATAATGCTTAGGTACATTACTTTTCCGTCATTATCATCAAGAAGACTGAAAGCGTTCCTCATCTCCTCCTCGATCATCTCATGACCTTGTGATGGTCCTGTACAGTCGACTTTGGAACAATTTATGTGATGTTTCAAAGTTTATACTGGAGCGCTTCCAACCCGCATTGGAGCAGCGTGGCGGAGTATGCTCCGGCCTTTCCCTGTTGTGGAGAGAGACCCGCCCCCAACTGTGGGCCATACAAGATTGCAGCAAATGTGATATACATATTTTCACAGGACTATGACACGGGGTCCTTCAAAAAGACAGTAAAAAGTCACTCTTTCAAAAATTTGTCAGAATCTATAATTATAAAATCATAATAAATTATGAACACTTCGCACCTTGACAGAGTAAAAATTTATGTCGATTGTTTACTTAAAGCGTAGGTGGATTTAATAGCTTATGGATATATTGACACCGTTAAGTTCACCACTCCGGGTGGTAACGAGTGTGTTATAAATCAGAATCGATTAAAATTCATAATAACCACCCACAAACAGTCGGAAAGTGTCAGTTTTACGCTGTTAAAGAAGTAAACATGTCCGTAACAATTTTTGTTCGGAAATTTCGAGTAACGAGTATTTGTTATGAAAATTAGGATACCAGCTGAGATGTATCTACTTATTTAAACTACTTTCAATTTATATGACGCATCATTACCTTTTATACTAAATGAGTAGCAATAAAGATGCATAAATATGCATCTTTATTGCTACTCATTAATAACATAATAACATAAAGGTTTTTGTTTTTGAAATGAAATGAAATGAAAATCATTTATTTGCACGAATATGGGTTAGTTATTGGTTTTACACGGCATTTTGATCAATCCATATTCACCTTTTCAGGTATGCATTTTATCAATACTAGGAAGGAAGGATTACAGCAGAGTTATTTTATTTATAAAGAACACATATTATGTAACTAGGAAAGCACCATGGAGCCTGAGGAAATATGGAATTTGATAAGGAGATTGCGTAAGAGACTAGGCACCAGGCTATCACCGCATTCATATTCGTACAACTACCTACTAACTACCACTAACAAACCAATGCAATTAAAAAAAAAAGAATAAACACACTCATAGCCCCACACTAGGATTCCCTGTGTCGTGGGTGCCATGGATACACACAAGACAAGAACACACACCCAGACCAGAAACAGAAATTTAAACTCATCATTCAAATCTCTGCACCGCTGGGAATCCAACCCAGGACCCTCCGCGCAGCGCACCGGCGTCTTAACCACTGCGCCACTCAGGTCGTCGTTCAAGACAAATATCATATTTTATACAAAACGCCACGGCATCACGCGGGCATATCACTAGCCAGGGCCCCCTCATTAATCGCCCCACACGAAACACTGGGCCAGCGCATTGTACCGGTGGGCGGCACCGGCCATATTTATTATTTTCGTCACTATTGTACGCGGGATTATAGCTGTGTTTAGATGGAATTGGGGATAACGGCGCTAATCTCACGTTATGCTCCTTTGTGGTGATGGGCATCGATTTTTTTGGGATTAACTCGATGTAGTTGGTGCGATTGCTTTATGGCGTGACTAGACTGTTCGTGACCCGCGGGTTCGTCCGTGTGGCTTTTATTACTTGGTCCAGAGAGGAATGAAAAGTACCCTATATGTTACTCCAGGTTACAAACTACGTTCATACAAAATTTCATCCAAAACTGTCCAGTCGTTTTTACATGGAAAGGTTACAAACATACAAACATTCATCCATCCATACTTCCTCAAAATCCTTCACATATACAATAGTAGGATTTTGCTATTTACATCAACGTTTGCTGCTTCTATCACCCAATAGTGACCCACTACAGGGTCGGGTATCATCTCACAGTGAGAAGTATGTAGGCAGTAGTCAACCTAGTGCAGTTTGGTGTAAATTTTTAGTAAGAAATAAATGTCCAAGGCAACTAATGGCCGATGCGATGACTGCTTTGAAGGAAAGCTCTACTCTTGTCTTTTTTGAAGAAACCATATCGTAGTCTTGTAAAATTACCCTACATTACGCCTACAATTATCTACTACGGGATCTATAATAGGTGATAGCCCAGTAGCTTAGAATTCGACCTCGTATCGAGGGGTCCGGGTTCGAATCCCAGTGGCACGTGGCACGTGGCATCGTGGCACGCACCAATAAAAATTTGTAAAAATATATCACCTGCTGTTACGGTGAAGGAAAACATCGTGAGGAAACCTGCATGCCTGAGAGTTCACAAAAAAATGTTCTCAAAAGGCATGTGAAGTCCACCAACCCGCAGTAGGCCAGCGTGGTGGACGGCGGCCTACATCCCTCTCATTGTGAGAGGAGACCCGACTCTGTAGTGGGTCATTAATGGTTACTGACACACCTACAATAATTACTTAGGACTAAACTAAAGTAATCTTGTCACCACGTCATTTGACAAGATCTACGTACACTTAAATACATTATCACTTCAAAGCAAGTTTATACTTACATTACTGATACGGACCAATAAAACAGTACATTTGCACTATACACATAACCCTTGAAACGCCGCCTCGGGTCAAACCGACCCCTTCGTCCTGCTATCTGATCAAGAAGTAGCTCACGAAATACATTTAGGTGATCTTAGATAAACTAGCGGAACTTTGTCATTATTTACTGCGAGAAAAATGTTGTAGGTACCTGTTTTGATGGTGGGGTACCTACTAAAGTGAATCGGAAAAAACATGTCAAATGTTAACATGCTCGTACATTTAGTGCTGTTAAACGATGGTAAAAGATTTGATCGTCGAAATTAGAACAACGCATTCTGGCGTGATTGAGAACAGATATTCAAACATATTATAATAAGTAGACACCTGGTAGATATATTTCGACAATTTTTTGTACGAGTAGCATCATAAAATCACGTTGATTAGATAGGTACCACACAGCCGGGTCTGTTTTTTGGATTCAGATGCTTTTATAATGCCTCAAACACTCCTCGAAAAATGTGTGGCAGCCTTTGAGCTATAATATGATAAGGTAAGATAGTATCGATTTTCGTCACAATTATTAACTTTTATAATGTATTATAACGTTATAGTGTTATAACAGCAATTATTGACACTGATACATTTACATTTATTTAGTGGTTTAAGCTGCTTATTCTAAAAAATCTGGTGTTGCATAGTTCCAACCAAAAGTTCATCATCAAAAATCTCCATTTTACAATATCAAGAAGAGTAAGGCTGAAGCAATTTATTTATCCATTGATCAATGAAAACCATAGCTATATAAATATAACGTAACATACAAAGATCGGCGGATTGTTTTGAAATCTCCCGCCCAGTAGACCGGCAGCAAGGGCGGCAATCAATACCGGTATACTCTTTTGGAATACTAAGTAGCTCTCGCATGTCCATTACGTGTTGGTCTCCACCGTGTATGAGCCCCCATACTGCTGAGGGTTCAACCTATATCTTACGATGCGATAAGCATTTGTACGTACTATCGATTTCTAGCCTACCTATATATTATACGTGTTTTTACCGACTTCAAAAAAGGAGGTTATCAATTCGACACGTAAGTATGTATATTTTTAGAACTGCACAATTTCTATTCCGGCTATTACGGCTTCCAAACAACAAGTAGGTATGTATACCAAATTGCATGGGTGTACGTATGTATGTATGTATGTAGATATGTTTGTCCAAGCATATCTCCGAAACTAAATAATTATCGTGTTCGTTCTTTTTTTGTTTGTTTGCATTTTGTTCAACTTAGGGAATGGTAAAGGTTTCATCGAAATTGGTCCAGTAGATTCCGTCATATTAAATAAGTCATTCATTAAAACTAAAAATTACGAAAAAAAAAAATTTAACCGACATTAAAAAGTACCTATGATATAAAATTTGTTACATAACTTTAGACCTAGGTACTATTTTTTGAGGTTGGTATATTTTTTTTCTTGGATTCAAATAAAATAAAGACGGACCAAAGTGCATAAATTGTTATATTTTTAGTGTGACAAATAAATAATAATTGTGATACGTTAAAGAGGAGTAAGAATGCGGCGATAGTCCAGTCACCCAGTGGCTGAGAACTTCATCTCTTATTCGTGAGGTCTGCGTTCAAATTCCACTAAAACCATTGACTTTTCTGCTGAAACAGTGAAGAAAAACTTCCTGAGAAAACCTGCATAATTAAGAGTTGTTTTTAACGCTCTCAAAGTCATGTAAGGTTCACTAACCCACAATAGATGGTGGCAGACGTTTTGAAAAAAGAACGTCAGAAATTCATAAATGTCCATTTTCCAAAATAATAATAATAATTGAAACTTTAAACTATTATCCAAACGAACACAGAGATGAGGGCGTTTCTTACCTAGCAACTTTCTTAGTCCAATATAACAAACATTGTTCAATACATCGATTAGTCGCATATTGGAGCGCTTATCTATCGTTCTAATCAGCAATGTCAACAGATAACCCGTTGGCAAACATCGGGAACAATGTTCCCAGCAGCCAATCCAATCATCTCAAACAGTAACTATCGCAGATAACAATACTAACCCTTGAGAATAGCGAAATCAACTTAACGTTTCATTCCAGCCCTTGTTGACTTTTGACGGTATTCGGCAATACTATCTTCGTTTACTTAATCAGCAAGCGTTTCGGTCTCTCGGGCCCCTTAACCGGTTAACTGGTCCCCGAACGACGGGAAGGGGTTTCCTCATAATCTGGCATCGAAAGGAAAATATTCCTTATCTTTTTAATTATGGCTCGCAATGGTACCACCGTGTCATCTGTTTTAATTTTCGCATCGCCCCTGGGGTATGGGCTGGTGTGAGCGTTAAGATTAATTTTGCGATTAACGTTCGAGATATTTAGTGTCCGTACTTACCTATTATTTATTTTCAGAGGGTCGGGAAGTGTTTAGGTATGATAGGATAAAATAGGTACTTGAGATAAAGATAGCAACATTACAAATGCAGTTTTACGTTCAGGATACCCGACTATGTGGTAACACCATTAGTTAATTTACACATAATATACAGTGTGTTTAGCTTCGAACTAGCGACAATTTGAGGGCATCAAATAGACGAAATTTCATCGACAAAGCACCCCTCATATTGGCACCATGCATAACGTCATAAGATACCTATTTGTGGTTCAATGACTAGGTAAATTCATGGATTTCTCCAAACTTATTGATGTCGGGAGCACCTCTAAATGTATTATAAGCTAACTAAAATTTTATGTCAATATTTGTGAGGCAAGAAAGCAACTTTTTACAGGTATTCCAAAGCGATTGCGCATTGGTACCATTGTCGAAAAGGCAGCAGTGCCTACGTTTACGCTAGCCTCTGGCTTCTAGCCTCCCTTTACATATTATTTTTCTATTATTATTTTAAACAAGAAAATCACTACCAATCGTTATTTTAGGTCAAACGAAAATTTAGATGTACCTATGACTAGCTAGATCTTCGGTGCCTACCTCCATGCACGCCACTGGGCTACAGCTAGTTACTTGCAAAAACAAAAGAAAGTAAACCTCGAAATTTTGCGACACAACATTACCCCTTACCGTAAATGCATTACTATGATACGCGTGAGGTCAAAGTGATGGCGGAAGCTGTCCACTGCCTGCTTAGTATTCCGCGCGCGTAGGGCGGTATCGATTGCCGCCCTTGCTTGCGTGCTGGGCGGGAGATTTCAAAACAACAGGAATATGCAATCATATTTATATTTGAATCAAGTTTTAGAATCAATTCCAATTAAAAAATATCACCGTACCAGACTGTGCCTGCGGCTTCGACTGTGTAGATTTTAGAATTTGGTCCAGAGAGGCATAAAAAGTATCCTATATGTTAATCCAGGTTATAAGCTATGCGCGTTCCAAATTTCATCTAAATCTATTCAGCCGTTTTTGCGTGAAAGATTAACAAACATCCATCTATTCTTTACATTAGTAAGACAAAAAAAATTCCTTGGACGGCGGCTTACGAAGGCGTCGGTAGATACAAGGTGCTCTCCAAAGATTTGAACACCTTTAAAATAATAGCAATAAAAAAAATAACGCGCAACCTACGATTCTTCGTGTCGCGGATGGCACCCGCACAAGACTTGAACACTCACATCTAGAAAAAGACATTTAAACTCATAATTCAAATCTTTGCTTCGTTGAGAATCGAACCCGGACCACAAATTGCACCAGCGTCTTAACCACTGTGCCACAGGTCGTCAAAATCTTAAGACTCCAATACTTCAGAATACTGGACCTCTCTGCTGCACTCGAGCTCATACTCGCGGGAGTTCAAGTTAAACTGTTTGGCAGCAGACGGCCGGTTGCTTAGTATTCCGCGCGGGTACTGGGGTATTGATTGCCGGTATTGCTGACGGTACTGGCCGGGAGTTCCCTTAATAATCCGCCGGTGGAACGATTTATCAAACTGCAGATAGCAAGAGATTTGAATATAATCTAGTGGTGTGTCCGAAATCTGAGTTTCATTGGTATAAGTAAGTACGATATATATATACACAGTTTCTAAGGCACAGTTTACGGCATCATTAACACATATAGCATATCAATGGGTAAAGCACTAATGCTGACGTCATGAAAACAGCCAGGCAACGTAGCCAGGCAAAAATAGCCAGGCAGAAATAGTAATCGTCAAACCTTTGTGAAAATACACTTGACAGTTTCAAGAAGAATATTATCTACTTAGTTTTCTATTTAAAAATCCCACTTTTGTTACCTTTTTGTTAATTCTAGGTCAATAAAGACAATGTAAGACAAAGTACTTCATATTACCTAATTATGAGATTTGTTTGATACGAGTAAATATTTTGATGGTGTCCTTACTGATTTTTTAATAAGAAGAGCAGTGTTTTTCGTTGTTTCCAAAACAAAAAAATTGAAATTAAATCATAAAATGATCGTAAATAAATCATAAATTCATCGCAATAGTTGAAATGGAAGTAATGTATTGCAAGCCACAGAACATTAGTCATCATTACGCACAGCAAAAGCGCGCGACGCAGCAACAATACAACAATAAAACTTATCATTGTTACATCAGCGTCCGTCGCGACGCCTCCAGCCTCCACGGACCCTCAAATCTGGTGTCAAACTACATCCCATCTGTCACTGCAGGCCCGCTATAAAAACTTAATAACCGATCCGTCACCATAAAACAGCCATTAAAAACCCGTCGGACGCTTTTAAAAATACATCAAGAAACGAAATCGGTAGTTAATTACCAAGAGACTTGGCGGATCGGATTTCGCGAGGGTGTCAGAACGACCCTCGACTTTGACTATCTCATCAAAAACGCAAAACAAACGGCTGTCATCTTTAAAATCCCCGACGTATTTGCCCCAGAACACTTCAGTTTGATATGTATGCAAATATTTACTAGCTGGCACATAACAGGTACGCATATACCCGGCCCCGTTCACGAATGAACGGTTGAGTGACTCCTAACGAATCATTCGGTCGCCCTCCCGACGGCACCCTCCCACGCAGGTATAGACCACTATTTACCTACGAACGATGCATAGCTTTCCAATTTGAAATTTGCACGACGGCCCTTCTGCGACCTATCCGAGGGGCACATTTGACTGTTAATTACGCCCTTGTCTACGCTGTGTCAACTGACGGATTGGATTTCGTGATGCCGTTTTTTGGCCGCTAATATTTTTGGCTAAAAAAGCTGAATTTATTATTTGAACGTGCGTAACATTCTACAGAAGATAATTATACTCATTCAACAACAGAGCAACAATAACAGAGGCTTACGAGGCTTACTTATGAGTAGACACGAGTCTTGAATAGTATTGAAATTCTATTTGACCAAGAGTGACTTATAGACCCACCGTCATATTTGTCTTCTTATGTTATCCCTTATGACTACACGTTCAGCTATCGAAATACTGGCTTTGTGGATGGATTATGATGTTGATAATGACTACACCGATGTCTATATATCTTTACACTTTTTTATACTGATTTTTTGGAGAAAGCCAAAAAAGTAGCAAGCGAACCCTCTTCCCGTAAAGTCTTTTCATTCAACCCATCGATCCATAAAATGAAAATAGTTATTCGAAAAACACAAAGATAATCGAATTATGCATCTCATTATCGGTCGCTTTAAATTACGGGACAGAATTATATTCCCTTGCATTGAAAATAGCGCCCTTGCTTCCTAGTTAGCGACCCCGCGAGTAAGGGACAGACATCCCCACTTAGACACGGTTCCATTACTTCTTAAACCCACAAGCGAGAATTCACCCTATTCTGTGGCCCGAAAGTCCAATTTGGTTCGACAAAAAACTGTCGCAAACCCCGAAAGCAAAATAGTGTGGAGATATTGCGGTGAACCAAAATGGAGCTTGTTTTTAGTGAAAGGCGTCAGCTTGTGTGATAGGATTTGTGTATGGAAGTATGAACTAATCTCCCTCCGACGTTGATAACTCAATAACTGGCATAATGAGAAGGCCTTTGATGCCGCTCCCTCCCGGAGGTGTCGAAATCCTAATTGTAGATAAAAAGATAACTTTGACGCGAACCGAACGCAGGGCGTAGATTGGATCCATTTTGTGCAGGCGCGGATTGGAAAAAAGTGTGAATTAACAAGCATTGATTGGCTCAGACTGTATTTTAGGATACAGCTGAGGATGATAAAGAGCTTGAAACTTGCAAAATGTTTGTTACTTAACTTATACGAAGGAGCCGATATCTGAACGTTAGTGATTATGGAATTGCATCTGTAGGAATTTGCTATTTCGTTAACAATCTCTAGTCTGACCAAGAAAATAAAATCTTTCCTATCGGTGTTCATCAATATAATTATTGTCTGAAACACTATTTACGATTTAAAGTAGCTACATTAAAATTTCACAAGAATACCTAATCACCGTAGTTAGCCTAAGTATCAAACTTCGATCAGGTGATAAACTCTTTGAACAAAAAAAATACTTACTTGGAAATCAAAACATTCACTTGATAATTCACCACAAACGACACTTATATACCTACATAGGTTAAATCACAACACCTCCAATTTTGCGTTAACTAAAACATCACTGAACAAAACGCCATATGAATTCAAATATCAAAAAATAAAATCTTAATCACGTATCTGTCCTCAACTCCTCACGCCGCGGGGTCGCAAATTGCAAATTTGATAGTCCCATGATAATATCTCGAGTTGCATCCACGTTCACGCTATGATTGGAACCGTGATTAACACATTTGAATACCGTGACCAGAGGACCTGAGACCCCTCTGCTAAGCATTTGGGGCAGAATGGTGTCAAAATAACATCGAAATACCCGTTTCTAAAATTTCTCTGTCAGATTTGATATTAACACAGGCTTTCATTTTCATTTTCATTTCATTCAGGTTTCTCCATTTCGTAGAGGTGTTCTGTAGCCCATCTGTGAATCTTAAAAGGCAATGGTTTGCGCAGCGTCTCTATTCTAATTTCGTCCGATGTCTGTCCGACTAACTTCCTGTTACTCTCATATTATAATTTTGTTCTATTTCATCACTATATAAAAATATTGCTCTACTACAAACGTCAGATAGTTCTCGAGATATAAGTAAGTCGTGTATGTGTCAGCAAGTCTAATGCCAAACGCCATCAGTTCCAGTTTTTTACGCTGCTGCGTTTTATTGCCGTCGCGAATGTCGAGAGCGTCTGTTTCATGTGGCTTCCACTTCAGATATTCTTTGGGAGTTAGGAGTATGATCAAACATGGGATCAGAAGTGTTCTGCGTATAAATAGACTAGTGCAGCGTTCGGAGCATGAACATTATCGTAGAAGTATTCGTATGGTGAACTTGAGCCTAGATTAAGATGGCTATGGAAAAATATATAGACACTCTCTCTCTCGCGCTCTCTTATACTAATGGCTCCTGTTTACCGTAAGAATACTTTGACGATACTGTTTATGCTCGAACACAGATCACAATCTATTGAGATAGTCAGATCATCGGTTAGCCAAACCGCATTGAAGCAGCGAGGTGAAGTGGTCCAAGTAGGGAGTTTTGTTTTTCTCAAACTGAGGTACACATTGCATTGTAGTTATGACCACTTCTCTCACGGTTGGGAAACGGGGTAAATTCTTCAATTGATGCTTAAAATGTCAATAGGGTTGCGCGTTGCCAAAATTTAATGCGTCACAGAGATTCCGTGGTATTGAGATAGCTACTTTACATTAGAATTATTGGTCTTATTTACTTTTTCAAAATTATTTTTAACCGACTGTCTGATGTTATAAGGTCACCGCTGCCCATCTTGCCTCGAACGAATCATAACAACGAGTTAAAGATAGATACAGATTTTGTCTGAGAACGTAACATAAATTAAGTATTCCGTCAAATAATCGGTGAGTAATTGGAAAAGTAAAATGGTCAGTATAAGCTCAGAAGCTTTTGAGGAATCATAAATAAAAAATATTATTTATTACAGCAATAAACGTCAAACTTTTGATCGTCTTTAATAACATTTTTATTTTTTTACAACCCGGTGATGAATGAACCAATTAATGGTTTTGTGCTATCAATATTTTAATTAACATTTCTTATTGGAGCTAAAAATAAATTAAATTTACACCTCTGTTAAGTGCGTGTACGTATTATGAAGCTATTCAAAGGAATTTACGAAATTATTGTAAGTCTGTGTTCGACTACTAACTACTAACGAGTGTGTGTTTTCTCGCTTAGTTCAAAATCAACCATATTTTTCCTTATGCCCGTCAGCATCGTCTTTTGAAAATTGACTGCCTCAAAAGAATTTTGAATTTATAAAATTTGGTCAATTTTTAGTATTTAGGGACATTACTGGTAATATTACAATTTTTCTAATGATTCTCATAAGTAATATGACAGAAATTGGTTTTTATATTATGATGTTTCTTTGCCTAGCAGCACTAGCATTCAATCAAACTAAAGTCTAGGACAGCTGTCTAGCCTACGTCAAACTTATATCCATTTAAATCCATGGACTAAGAAGGTTTTTATCTCTTTCATGATCTGGATAAATGAAAAAAATTCTACGTTCGCAGGATAGGATACTCTGTCTCGGTGAAACAAATCCCTTGCGACAAGTAATTTGGCGTGACTTTTACGCAACACGGCAACGACACGACAACGATTAACATAAAAGTGATGAATGGAGCCATTTCTACCATTTGTTAACATTAAACGTATTTGTATTATAACTCTATTAAAATTTTCATTTTTGTACCTTTAAGTTTTGAAAGTTTCTAGGAGAAGGTACATGATACCTTATATTTAGTTGTTACTGATGATCAAGATCATCATTATTTATTAACGTGCTTTGTTGATTGGCAAAAACATTTGATCATTTTTCACAAAAAAAAAACAAAATTGAGTCTGATACCTCTGTGACCTATTTATGACACATTACACAGTCGCGGATCCTTTTCACAAAAGGATCTCGATCTTAGTCCACCACGCTAGTCTAATGCGGGTTGATTGACTTCACATGCCCTTGAGATCATTATGGAGGGTTTTCTCGCGATGTTTTTCTTCGCCGTTACCTAGAGTGGAGGATATTTAATTATGTATATGTATTTTTCTTTTTAACTCCGATATATCCGGGATAAAATTTCAACATAAAATCTTCAAAAACGAGAGGGTTTTCTTTCGCATCATCACAATATGCTTTAATCAGCTAATAATTTTGTTGGGAATCGAATCCAGTTTCCTTTGAAAACGCGGTAACTTCTACGCTATGCAGATTGTCATAATATATTTGTCGAACAACAAAATAATTAGTAAAACGTAGCAACTATTTAATATTAAGCGTTAACGGGCAAACGGCTGATGGTTATCGCATTCCTTGAATATTCAGTACAATTACGTATAATTCGTCATTATTTCGTGAAACACCGTTTTAGGTGACGGAAATATTTCACGGTTGTTGTAAAAATGAGATTGTCACGTCGATTAGAGTAATTTGTGTGAAAAGTTCAAAGCGTTTATGTTTTAAATGGTTTTTGTATGTTTTAGTTTGTCTACCACATCGTAATGATGACACCTGCTTTTAAATGACCAATATGATTGGATTCTATGGGTTGAGGTGTCAAGGGTATTTCTTGAAACTTGTGACTGTAGACTACTCACGTTTCTACTCTCGGTTGAAAGCAGCGGCAGCTCTTAGTTTGAACTTATCCTTTAGGTAAGATTTATCTTCCTTTAGAGGCTTCAAAGGATAGATATAAGTTAGAGTTCAACGGCAAATGATTGGTAACCACGCGAACGGACCCTGAAAATCAAATACTAGGCGACCTCTATTGCAACATAATTGCAAATGGATGCGTTTCAGATAAGAAATGGATCTATGTAGGTACCTATAATAAATCCCAAGCGCCTCTCAAAGAGTTGGAGTGAGCCAACTCAACATTATCCCAGGGGTCTCTTAGTAAACCAACGCTATTGAGACCGTGAAAGAATGCAAAATTATCCCTAACGTCAAGCAATAGGCACTAGTCGTGACACCGTAAATTTTTGCCGGTAGACTGGCATAGCACGCTGTACTTGTTGGACAGATAGAAGATGGCGTCCTTGCGTAAAAAATGATTTCAGTAACTGTAGTTACTGAAATCAGATGGAAACACTCGTCTGCTTGAACCACATTATAAAAGACACAAACCAAAGCTCTAATCAGAACACAAACACCAATTACGCTGACGTAACTCGGAGTATCCACGAGTTTTATTGCGGGCTGTTATCACGCGTGTCGGACGCGGAAAACGCGGAAAAACACGAATCCAGCTCATGTTAATATTTGAGGCGTTTTTATTTGAAATTTCCATTTACACGCGCCCCACGCCACCCTTCACCCCCTCATACATATTCATGGAGTGCACCCTCGCACTTTCTCTGCATGTCCATGACGCGAGTGATCCGCCGAATCAGTGTTACTTGACAACTTTGTGCGACTTTTTCCGTGGCAAGGGGCCAGTGTGGACAGTAATGACGTGGTGGACAGTGGTTCTGATGTAACGAGGTGATTGGAAATGTAATGCTACGTGTGTCTCGAGATGGATCCTTTGATTCAGGCAAGGGGATGGAGTTTGACCGCAAGGAGACTTAATAGGCTGAATGTCACAAGCCGAACTTTAAAATTGCAAGAGGCAAGCGTAAGAAAACTATCTTTGTTATTTTATAACTTATTCTAAAAGATTTTATCCGGAAAATAACTCTGAAAGCAATGCATTTACGTACTTTTATGATGGATATAAAAATGTTATATTGCCTTTTTTCCACTGTACTCGCAGCCGCAAAAAATTAATTCACTTCTCCAAAGTTTTTTTCTTTAAACAAAATTAACGATTTCTATCATTAATTTTCTTCAGCCAATCCACGCCGGTCGTTCACCTCAACTAAGATATAGTTGCGACGTCCGGTTCCGGCGGCGCTTCCGGTTTGCGTGACGTCATCCCCCTGTGGCCGTGACGCGCTTCCGGCGCAAACCGCCATCATTACAGAGTGTTTCAGCAATTGTTTGCGAAATAAACAGCGTTTGTGAGGTTTATAATGATGGATATTATTATTTTCAGTTCACAAGTACCTCACTACTACTTCAGTTCTATGTTCCTTTGTATTAAACTAGTGTGTGTGTGTACTAGAACTTTCCATGTAATAAACCAGTGCAAAGTAAGAGTTTCTCCCCGGAGGTCTATAACATATACGATACCACCAAGCTGCTCCACCAGCCACGCCGGTTCAGCGGATACGCCGAATCATGTTTTCATTTCTGCTGTTAAAAAAATGTAAATCTACATTTTTAGATCTAAAACTACTTTATTTACACATACCAAACAAGAAGTAAATACGTTAAAAGCCTACAGATTCCCTCTATCTGTCTCAAGATGAAATAATCGCGGTTTAAACTGTGCCTCCCTTAAAGCAAGATTAAGAATTATTGCATCTTATCGTCTTCCCTATTTGACAACTCCACGGTTCTCCGCCGATATCAACCAGAAATTATTTCTACAAACTTTACCTAACGAATCCCCTTCACTATATCTACCAGGGAGGGCTTGGATATGAAACTTCGGATCCGGATACGAATACAGGAATGATATTAGACCGGTTATGGATGCGGTCATGGATGCTAAATTTTATTCCAGTAGTTCGAAACTTTTATCGGGTTTACCCTGTCCGAAATCATTCGAAACTATTTACCGGGTTAAGATACAATTACAGATTCCTATTTCAAATATCCGATAGTTCGGTTACGGTTACGGAGCGCTTCAACATCCCTGAATACATCACACACTTAAAATTCAACCGTGTACCCACCGCGTAGGGTTCAATTACGCATGCACGTGTTGCTTGTCAAGACAGGTGATTAGTGAAAAGCTGGAAACTGGGAATCATTTGTGAATCTGCGAGTGAGATGGGTATATACGATTTGCGTAGGAGGAAGTGGGACGGAGATGCGTCTGAAGTTCAGGCGGATAAAATTTATTCGCGGATGAAACGATTTATTACAAAAGCGTTGAGTAGGTACTCCAAATTAATTACACTAAGTTTTGCTTTAATTTCGTTCCATTGTGCGAGCTTTGGGCTCCTTGTGATATCGGCGTTTTGAGCACAAAGGGGATCTTCGGGATATTTATGATGTTCTCTCACTTTTGTCGTAATAAATTTTTTCAGGCGCCGACTGTTTGACTTACGACTTACGAATGGGGATTGAATTGTGGATTTACGTATCTCGCGTTGTCTGATTTTGAGGACAAACTTTTGTTTTATTGAATTATTTTGCTTGAAGATTTGACATGTACTTTGATTGCGAATAATTTTTACATGCTTTTTACATGCTTTTTATTAGCTTGGGTTGTATCTAACTATGTATGTATGTAGGTATGTATGTAACGGAATCTTTGAGCACGATTTTTACCAATTTCCAGAAGTCTAATTAATTCGAAACTTTGCATACGTATTAAGAGCCAATGACAATGCAATAATTTGTTAACAGTTACCCATTATCCTTGTTAGGAGCGCCAGGATTAATTAATTCTTTTATAGATCCTCTCTAAGGGAGTAAGAGAGATAGAGCTAGCGCGCGATCTGACTTATTTGTTGTACTTAATAAGTGGGCCGATTTATGACATCAAAATTTATAATCGTAAAGATAATTACCACCTCGCTCTTTTAAACAATTAGGCGTACATATATTTATTTAATAACAATGAAACACGCCAAATATCAACAAGAAAAAAACATTTTTTGTGTTTATTGGGGGTTTGCCACAGGGTTTAGGCGGCTACGTTTTCAAAAATACACAACATGTTTGTGTGTGGTAACATTGGGTTATATAGGATTCTTAACGACTGGGATCTTCGAGGTATGCACCATTCGAAGTATCAAAATCAAAATCATTTATTTGCGAATATGGGTTAGTTATTGGTTTTACAGGGCATTTTGATCAATCCATTTTCACCTTTTCAGGTATGCAAATTAAAAAATAAAAAATAAAACTAATGTTAGTTTTATACAAATAACTTATAAAATATTAAAACTTATTACATACTAATACACAATTTATTTGACATGTTTTGCACAATTTATTTGTCAACTTAGCCAAGTATATTAATTATTTTCATTTACCGAAGTAACATGCCCAGCTGTCTATGCCTAACTACATTTATAAACTAACACCTCTCCATTTACACTCACATCTAGTTTCATATAAAAAGCTAAAGCCATACTTCACTTTTATTTGTGTCTGACTGGTCATCTAATAAGCATACGTCTAGGGGACTGTTTGCGTACCCGACCTCCCCTTCAGACGTTAGCACTACACTAACAGCCATTTTTGTGTGTGCTCACGGGATTTACTGCAAATGTGTTTGGGTATGTGCTGAAAGTAGTCAATAGATATTTATAAAGAGTAGAGAAGAGTAGTTCTTCTAGAGTTTTAATATTAAATCTAATAAACTGTCTGAGCGATTTGTATAAATAAGTGAACTAGACTTGGATATGATAGTAATATGGTATCAATTTATTATGTTAAATTGATAAGTAATATCGTCGCATATAAATATTTTTATTGAATTTTGATTGTTAAAAGAGATATTTTTCGCATAACTACACTTTAACAAATTTGAATACAACTATTAACATTACTTACAACAAAAAAAGGAATAGAATAAAAATAAATAAAAATAAAATTTTATAAATAAAATAATGATTCCAAACCACTGTCCTGCGGCAAGGTACCCAAGATGCTGGCTGCATTCCCCCTTTGGATAGCAATACTTATCCTTTGTCCAAAGAAGGATCCAGCTCTTGGGTCCCCAGTAACGTGATTATTATTATTATTTACATACATAAAGTTAATATAGGTACGTACATAAAGACGATGAACAGTTATGATTTACCAAAATTCAATAAAGTTAGGATTTTTCGCTGGGTAAACCACAAAGTAGTTACTTTTATCCTATTCTTAGTTAATCTTATATTTTATCAATTTCGTACCGAAATAATGTTTTAAGTAGGTTTTGTAGTGTTTTTGACTTTTGCGTTTTGTTTTACGCTTTTATTTTCAAACTTTCATGTGATATTCTCTGTATATCTTTGATAGCTTGCCTCAAGGCTCCACATTAGATCCAATTCTCTTCTATCTCAAACCATATTCATCCCAAGCAGTAGTTGTAGGTTCCAAATAGTTAGCGGTCTGTCCAATTACTTCGACGGTTGTTTCAGTCCATCTGACAGCCGAATCGAGACGTGACTCGATCCCAAGGCGAGACATCAAAGCTGAATTAGACGTTTTGCAGATACTAAAAGATATTTAGACCCTTCTCCCCAATGGCGCACTATTTTAAAGGGTTGTTTACACCCGAGACGGCCCTTGGATGACGCAATCCCTCTTAAGTATATCGGATCTTCACGGTGCTGTGTTGTTATATGGAATGAGGTTACGGTTTTATGGTGGCTTTGTTTTGCAAAGTAAATTGCGAAATGTGTGTGTATGTGTGTGTGTGTGTGTGTACATTGTGTTTTAAATAGATGAGATAAGGGACATGTTGCTTCATAATTGACTTTCTTGCGTATCTTTACGTATCTCCTCCATCTTCAATGTAAGAATTGTATCATTTCTCTTTTATAGATTATTGATTATTTTCTCTCCATAATATCTCGTATTGTTGAACTTCTAAAAGATTAAATTAAACTAGAGATCGCCAATTAGTCGAAATTCGACTTTAATAATTGAAATTTGAATTTGACACGAAATGGAATGCACGTACACGCCATGTTTTTCTATGTGTGCATTTTAAAGTACCTACTCATACTTATAGTTGTGTGCGTGGGCTGTTTTTAGAAAAAAATCATGTATTTCTTTTGCATTTTATTTAAAAAATATTGATTGATCTTCCATATAAACTTGAATTGTGCCAAATTTCAAACTGCTCTCACATAGCTGTAAATTGTACCCAAAATTTTCACTTCACGTATTTATATAGAAGATTATTGACTTATTTTCGGTAGGTACGTAACTTTTCGTATTGGACCTTCCATAATTTTGAATTCAATAAGTCATCACAAAAGATTGTATATTAATGACCATTTCTAACTCATTTGTCAGTAACCTATTAATGACCCACTACAGGGTCGGGTCTCCTTCTCGTAATGAGAGGGATGTAGGCCTTAGTCCACCACGCTGGCTTACAAGTCATTGGTTCGTGCCACTGGGATTCGAACCCGGACCCCTCGATTCGAGGTCGAATTCTAAGCCACTGGGCTATCACCGCTACTATCTATGCCATCAGAAGGGTCTTAACTAACTCATTTAACCGGTGACAATTGCGCGTAAACTACTCGTATGTCCGGTACATAGGGCCACCAGCCAGTTATTTGACGAGCCCACTAATAAACATCTTCGCAAATACAGTGGGAACAGTCTGGATCGCAGCAAATTGCCGCTCAGCGGAGTGTTAAGGCCCACAGCAAAGGTCGGGGTAATTAAGGCCCCTCGAGCAATCAAACCCGACCCGCCTGTGATTGGCTGCATTCGGACCTCGGGATCAAACGCCAAGGTTCTGTCGAATGGAATATTTTAGGACGTTTGAAGTCCGGACCGTGTTTTTCTATGTCGGTGTTTGTTTTGGTAACGGAATGGCGACGTTTGATATAAGGAGGATCGATGACGGTTTCTGTGAGTACATAACAGTACATAGTCCGAGTTAAGGGGCTTTATCGTGAAAATGAAATATGAAATAGATACCGATGTGCGTAAATGAAGAAAGTAGAAGAGATATTTTATTTTTATTTTATTTTATTACAGTAATTATTATTACAGTAATTGATCAAACATGGAAACGTACATACATACTGAAAGTAAACTTGTATCTATGTATACCTACCTAGGTACTCGTCTCTATTTAAATTTATATTCAAGTAAATTAAGCTCCAAATATCTGCAATATTTTATAATTACTGTCTTGTATTATGTTATAACTATAAGTATTTCGTTATGCTATAAGTATTTGTATATGCTGTTGTGTAAATAGGCGGAAATAACTAATTAAGCAAGTAGCAAACTCTCTTTCGAGAGGGTCGGAATAAAGAACAGTTTGAAATACTAAATACTTAAATTATATTATTTACTTATAACATGGGAAAATGCTTCTCTCTTTCTCTCTCTCTCCCTCTCTCCCTTATTCTCTCTCTATCACTCTGAAATTGGATGTGGTTATCCATAAACTGCAGTGATCATGTAAAAATTTTCATTCATCATTTCATTTCATTTCAAAAAGGCCTGCGATTACTTGCCAATTCTACATTAGAATAGACTACCTAGGCACTCTGGTAAAGAATCAGTAGTAAGCTATTAACCAGGCCACATAATATTATGCCACCAGTCGGAATGCACCAGTCTCCTTGAATTCCAATTGTCGTACAAACATTTAGCTATCACCGCGGCTCAGCGACAGGATGTAACAGCGATGCCATTAAACCGCGCGGACAGACATACATGCTCCTTTATTAATTAGCTTAAATACTCTGAAATTAACATTGTCACACGAGAATTTTATATTAAGAATAGCTTTTCACACTCATAATCCCACACTAGGATTTCCTGTGGGTGCTATGTTCACACACAAGATGAGAACACAATACAGACACTCAGGCCAGAAACCGATTCAATTCGTCATTCAAATCTCTGTTCTGCTGGAATTCTAACTCAGTACCTTCCACGCAGCGCACCTGTGTGACCTGTGTCTTAACCACTGCGCCACTCAGACAGATGATAGTCCAAGTATTGAGATGAGAGGTCGTTGCTTGATTTGTTTCATTGCGCTAACATTATCATGAACCAAAACTTCTACCACTTGCCTTGTACCTTCATGCCAGTGCCAGTACTTTCATGCCAATACCCATCTGTTTAAGGATTCCCTAGCTGTCATCGGTAGGGCAAAACAAAAACAAACTATGAAACCGCATCGAACTCCTATTTATAGCATCAACCTTTACAGTCGTCGACGGACAGCTGATGTGTAAGATCAATCCTGAACCACTGGCGCGACTGGTTCGTGCCTCTTCCACTACTGTTGAAACAAGCAAATATGAGTCTTATGTTGAGGTGATAAGGTCGGAGATTGGTGGTTCGGGTTGCGCCTCAATAAATTCCTAACCCAGACCCGATTGTACGATGCACTAAAAAACCCCAGACATTGTTGACTGCAGTGCCACAGTGTAAGGATTATACAGTAATGTGTGCGTCCTCACACTGGAGGGGCCCGGGTTTGAATCCCAGTGGCAAGTGCCAATAACTTTCTAAAAAAAAGTAATGTGCAGTTTATAAAGTTTATAACTTGCTGTAACGGTTAAGAAGAATTAAAGAATTTAAGAACTTATTTTTCATACACAAAAAATACAGTATACAATAAGATTATGATCGTAAACGGTGAAGGAAAACATTGTGAGGAAACGTGCATGCCTGAGAGTTCACAAAAAAATCTCAAAGCATCCTGTGGACTTCACATCCACCAACCCACAGTAGGCCAACGTGGTGGACTAAAGCCTAAATCCTTCTCATCGTGAGAGGAGACCCGACCCTACAGTGGGTCATTAATGGGTTACAGACAGACAGCTCATCACAAAACTATAAGCACACTCGATTGAGTGAGCGTCTACTTAGACGTAATATAGAATAGGTAGATGAATTTAAAATGCTGTATGCGGGCAGCCCTATCGCGTATGAACAAACCGCGCCACACATAACTTATATAATACCTATCTATACTGTGGTAGTACTTTTTGTAGCTTATCGACTGTCATACGAACGGGCTACTACATTTATATTTCGCTCGCTTCGGATATTGTTCGGTGTTGTTCTTGTATCAGTGTACGTCCATTGTTAACATGGTAGCTCCCATTAGAGAAGTCCCAGTCGTTTTTGTATTTCGATTCTTTATTCGACGTTAGTTGATACGTGAAATATTTTGCGGAACAACGAGGAGGAATTGTCTCTAAGTCTGTCTGTCTGTCTCTTATGATTCAATTTCAACTTAAGGACGAGATGAAGATTAAAAAAAAATGATTCTGTTCAGAGATCTGTCTTTGGTCTCCTTTTTCCAGTTACGGGAAGTAACAAAAGCAGATGCAGATACAGAAGCAGATTTCAGAATGTCCAAAAATCGTTCGAATGGCAGCTTTACTATGTTAGACTTTGCCCGCTATGATGAAATTTGACAACATGTATGTCAAATTTGATCCAAATACGTTCAGCCGTTTTTGCGTGATAAAGTCCATCCATAGTTCCATAGTTACATACTTTAGCAATTGTAATATTGCAGGGTATTCTCTGCCGTCTGCCAGATTAATGGAGAACTCAGTTGCTTTCCAGAAGACGCAGGAGTCTACATTCCATCATATGATCCTACTGTACTATCAGCATACGATCCCTTAACATCCCAAGTCTTTGTTTAGGTATCTGTAAAAACTTACTCTAACAAAGAAATGCACCAACAAGCGAAAACCCTACCAAAAACCCTGGCAATGCGAGAGGCAACAAATGGCCTGCGAACGATCTAATTAACAGAATATAATGTGAATTCCCCAGATAGCAGCGACATCTCGCACTAAAAGCAACTCTGTGTCGCGCTGGGGGGCGCCTCGCTCGCTCTGATTTACGCTGCGCCCGCGCATGTTTCTGTTAATTAGTCCCCGGACACGAGGTTCACACTCCACCAGCCCTAAAAGGAGTTATCAGTTAGCCTTAAGTAGGCAGTGTTTCCTGTCCCCTCCTTTTGTGTAATGAAAATCTCGCTCGATTTATTTGGTTTCAGACGTGATTGCGAATCTGTTACTAAACTTGCTTCCTTGTTTGGCTGTTGTATGATTGTGTTTAGATTGCTGTTTTAGTATTAGTATTATTGTACTTTTGGGTAGATTAGATTCCATCTCCACTCTTATTTATATAAAAAGTTAAGAGCTTTTTATGAGCCTGGAACAGTAGATAACACAATACTTTCAAAATGTATCTATATATTCTCCAATATACCTATCTTGTCCACTCTTATTTAATCCATCCAATATTTCTAAAACGCATCTTTTACTCTGCTACCTCCATTCCTGAGGACTCTCCATATCAGCCCAGCCAGCACTCAGTTTCGCCAATCAATCAGTACATTATATATATATACAGGATACATCCTCCATTTCAGCCATACCGCGAATTCTCTATGCACCTAACATAGCAGGAGCAAGACTGGTTACAAAACGTTGACGTCGCGTTGAAAAACAAAAAGCCGCGCAAACAACGGCTGGAGTGGGTTCTGTATTACTTCATTCCGGAGGCAGGTCGCTGTTGGCGATGTGGGCAAAAACGAGCAGGACGATAACGCGGCCAACGGTAGCGAAATAATAAGATCGCAGCAAAATAAAGAAGCCTCGAAACAAAAGGAACGCTAGTGAAATAAGGCGAAAAGGCAAGGAGTGACGGTGCGCCGCGCTCATTGTGTTCGGGACCAGGAGTTGGGGAAAGTGGACTCGACATATTTTTACCAGCCAGAAGCTGGTTAGAAATGGTTTGTTTATGTAAAGATGGTCCAAAACTTGTATCTGCTGAAAAATATTAGCAGAACTTTTTGTATGAAGTCCAAGCAACGTGTCAACTGACGATAAATGGTCACCGTTGCCAGTCAGGAGTCGCCGGTTTAGAGGGAGACCTCTTTTGACATTATTTTTAAAGAACCCCATGTCCATAAAAAATATCTGAAATTGAAAGCTAATCTGTTTTAATTGTATATTTAGTGATTTAGTTCCTTAGTTCTTTGTAGTAATATCGAAGATTTTGCCCGAAAATTGCAGCGTCTGACAAGGTCTTATCTGACAGACGCAACACCTATATGCCTTAACATTTTTAACCAATGGAATCTCTCACTAGGTGAGGTAATTGTGTGAAGGAGTTATGCCCCACTTGCGTCATCTCGAATTTTACTAATATAATATGTCAGACATGTAGAAATCTTCGATAGGTATCATGATTCGTCACCATTTCATGACAACTGATGTCGTCGGAAGTCGTCAGACATTATCCTGATACTATTGACCTTATTACCAAAAGTTCACATAAAAAAATATTTTTTCTCATCCGTACCAGGTGCTTCCCCAAAGCCATATCCATTCTTCTCGCCTCCGTGTACACAAAGGCTGCATCGACTGCACACCGAACACATCATCGGATCCTCCACATCGTGACGTCACTGGGTTATTTATATCTTTCCTAATTGAACACGTCGTGACATTTATACTCCAAACGGGAACTAAAATTAATTGCTTTAAAACAAATTATAAAGGCTGCTAATGATTCGTCTAAAATTCTTGCTTTAATAGTGTTATATGTTCTAAAAAATGACTCCCTTACAATAAGCAAAATTTCTGAAGAACTAAACGCTATTAGTATGAACGTATCCTCCAAAGTTTGGAGTACCTCTGACACCCAACTACGCCTACTTTGGAAGTTCCTAAACTTTGTTAATCGCTTACGTTTTAACATCCGAGTCTGTGCGTGTATAACACACGCTAAACATGTCTGAGTTTTCTTCCTCGTGGATCGTTGGTAAAACTGCATCAATTTCAACATTTTTCATGAAAATATCTACACACAGTTCCATAAAACCAATCCATAAATAAATCGTAGGCAGAAGCAATCGTCGCAGCGATCGACGTGTCTACAAAACGCAATCCAACTAACAAAGTGCATTCGCGTACAAAATTCAATATCAGCGTCGGAACTCGTATATACCGCAGTTAGTGAATGCTAGACATGACTGGTTTGCACCGTGGACGCTCGCGACGAAATTAGTTTCAAACACAATATCTGCGTTGGACCTGCGCGTTTATATTAGCAGTTAGTGAATGGTAGACAAAGGGTGGACAGGACTGTGACTGAATTAGTGACTCGAATTAGTTTCTAATTTAATATCAGGGTTGGTACTGGGCTCATACCACAGTTAGTCCTTGTTAGACAAGACAAATCGCGGACACTTACAACGGAATAAGTTTCGATTTTAGCGTATGACCATTTGATACCCACGCCTCAATGAAATAATCTTTAACTTCACCTCCAACTAACAAAGTGTATTCGCGTACAAAATTCAATATGAACATAGGAATGGCTCGTATATAGGTACCGCAGTTAGTGAATGCTAGACATGTGGTTTGCACCGCGGACACTCGCGACTGAATCAGTTACAAATTCAGTTGTTTTGTTATAAATATACCCGACTCTTGAAAGTTACAAATTATAGAGGCTATAATAGTAACTGTCATCTGAGTACATATATCAGATAAGTGTTGAGTATAGATGAGAATGAGCTTGAGCGGTGATAGCCCAGTGGCTTAGAATTCGACCTCGAATCGAGGGGTCCGGGTTCGAATCCCAATGGCACGCACCAATGACTTTGTAATAAAAGTTATGTGCGATTTATAAAATTAAATATCACCTGCTGTTACGGTGAAGGAAAATATCGTGAGGAAACCTGCATGCCTGAGAGTTCGTAAAAAAATGTTCTCAAAGGCATGTGAATTCCACCAACCCGCAGTAGGCCAGCGTGGTGGACGGCGGCCTACATCCCTCTCATTGTGAGAGGAGACCTGACCCTGTAGTGGGTCATTAATGGGTACTGACAGACAGACATAGATGAGAATAGTGATGAGTATTCTACACTTTTACACAAAACCACACTGTGCTGGTGAACACGCGCCAAACCAATAGAAGACGTGCACTGACTGACGAACCAACCGCGTGTACCAATAGAAGCAACAGTCAACGTCACAGCGACCAATAAAAATGATGCTCACGACTCAACCAGACTACTTTACTAAGCGAAGAAATATAAGGAAAATATAGTTTAACATTATTCCATGATAAAAACCACAGTGTGCAGGTGACATCGCAAAACAGGTTTAAAATAGCCACCGTTTGTTTGAAACAATAAACAAAGGTGCGCGACGCCTATAGACAGGCCCGTTTAAATGATTTGTGCGCGACTGTACCGACTACCGGCTGATTTATCATATTCTTCGAGGGCAGGATACTCTTTAAATCTTTTTTACTGAAAAACTTCATGTATCTTGGAATTCGTGAGTTTCTAGGTGGTATTTTTACCACCTACCTATATTGTTGACGTGCTGAGCGGCGCAGTTAAGACGGTAGTGAGCTGCGTGGAGGACCTTGGGTTCGATTCCCATCGGAGCAGAGGTTTGAATGATGAGATGAGATGACAGAAATTTCTGTTTCTGGTCTGGGTTTCGAAACTCATAGAAGTGAAGAAGAAAGGCACTTTGGGCGTTGAGTAAGAATCTATTGGTTTGTCCACGGGTAATTTTTCATTGATTTTTTCATATAAATCTCACCGATAACTGCATTCATTTAGATGACAAATCAATACCAGTTACTTACGTGCCAAACTTTTTGGGAAAATAAACTTGCAGGTAAGCGCTATCTTACCAAAAATTTTTGAAGTTTCGCGTCTCCAAATGCAATAACTACGTCTGGGCGTCTGTTGGAGTTGCTGCAAGTCTGCTCGTGATTTATATCGCGGCGTCGATTGTGATGTAAAACCCGGGGACGTATAGCATCTGACATCTGCATCTGACAGGTGTTCGGCAGACACTCATACCAAATACCTATCTTGCCATAATAATCTATGATATTCAGAAAATTATGGAGATTGTTGTGAGTGTGGTTATCATCAATATGTCTGACCATCGTCTAAGGTTCATTGGATAAGAATGCCACTAGGCATAAAGTCCCGTCTACTGTAGTAAATGAATATCAGTACTACTTAGTCTTCCGTATAAATACCTGGATTTTTAGCGCTGTTTGTCGGTAACACATTGACCCACTCCAGGGTAGGGTCGCTTTTCACATTGAGAAGGATGTAAGCCTTATTAACTACTGTTATTTTTAGAGATGTATTCCTGTACTAACAATTCCAAGTGTTAGGTTAATTTAATTGTAAAACTATGAAGTCCTTAACCCACTTGGGACTTTTTTAAGCTAAAAACTTCTGACTAAAAATTAAAAACCTCTTTTACTTTTCTCTAGTTACCTAATTATCCTATCATCTGGTAATATAAAAGTCTATGTCTAAAATGATAAAAGATAAGAAATATCTATCTGGAACCAGCTAAAATATGGACGTCCAGTAACGTGGCGTCGAAATGGACCCCCACGATTGGGCCGCGGGCCAAATTCCTGTTCTTAATAAATCGTCTCTTCGATCGCCGCGGCGGCTTCATATTGCCTTTGACTCGTATATTGAATCACATATAAGGTCGGGAGCTGTTCTACTTTCAACGGAGAAAGATTACAACCAACATAGAAAAGTAGGTGTCACTGTGCTATCAACGTGTCTTAACCCGTCAAGAAAAGTAAAAACAGTTTTTGCAAATTTCATATCAATAGATTCCATTAATTTGGGGATTAAAGCATTAATATTATACTATTATCAGTGCCGAAAGCCGTAGCGGTAATTCATACGACACCTGATTAGTACACCTAAGTATACGTACGTAGGAGTTTATCTTTGCCCTTGTAAAAATCAAGGCGAAGTTTAAATCGATTTTTGCATGTTAAGGGCCTTAACCTGTGATTTTATTAGTAGGTTAGGTACTTTTGATGTCAAAGTTGGTGCTCTCAAACCCTATTACAACTCCGTAACCGAAATACAGACAGCAGTAACTGATAGTTTTCAGCGGGTAATGATTGCAATACGTCTCCCTGGTTGAGGTCTAATACCGATGATCCCTCATAACCCAAAGGCAACAGATTAGGCGTTTTGTTTTATTGCGCCCAAGTCGTGCCGTGATAGCGCGCGTTCGCGGAAGGCCTAATGAAGATCTTAATTGGACGCGTGTGTGTCCGCGCCCTTATCGACCATTTCTTGTTACCCGACTAAGACTTGTGGGGGGATTTCACGCGACTTTTCTTGGTGGTTTGTTTTGTTTTTCGTTGCTAGCGTTGACCGATAGTGGGTTCGTTTTGTTTTTTTGTTTTTGTTTTGCTAGCATTGATCGATAGTAGTGTTGGAGTGAGTATGGAATGAATGGTTGAGCATTTTTTTGCATTGGAAACTAAATTTGTAATTTTTGCATATTATTGTATTTTATGCAGTGTCGTCACCTATCCGCATTGGAGCTGGTGGATTACTGTGGGCCATAGGTACCTAAGTGGGCCATTCTTTTAATAAATTTTATCTATTTCTCTATTTATCTATTAAATACCTTCACACAGCAAGTTTTAAAGCTCAAAAAGGTAGTAAAGTGTTGTTTAGGTCACCTGTCAATGGTTCTTTTCCAAATAGTTTCTATTGAATATTTTTTTCCTCTATGATTTTTTGTGTCAAAAATTACCTAAAGCTTAGTGGGTATAACCTAACAAAACCAACAAAGCCCTGATAATATCAGTCGGTTATGTTGTTCGGTGCTTACGATAAAATTTAAATACACCCATTAAAGGTTAAACGATCAGAAAAACGATTTTATAGACAATAAAAATCCTTTCAAGCATATTGAACAAGTTTCTTCGCACGAACTTGTAAACAGTTAGGAGCTCATTACAGACTTCAGAAACTTCAGTAGGTAGATAACCGTTCTACTACCATGGTGCAACTTAGAAACTAAGGCTGCGCTCAGGGCCCTGATTCTGCATGACCATTCACAGTCTAATCGCGGCAATGTCGTGTCTTACCCGTGATAAAAAGTCAAAAAAGGTTTAAAAGACAAATATCGTGACAATCTATTGTGTGCCTTATAGAATAGACATTAAGGTTCCTTGTCGTGCCGAGTTCATAAAATGACGTACGGTTTGATGTCACACGAAATCTTTTGGGTCAGACAGAATCAGGCCCA
This sequence comes from Erynnis tages, assembly GCA_905147235.1. NCBI lineage: Eukaryota > Metazoa > Arthropoda > Insecta > Lepidoptera > Hesperiidae > Erynnis > Erynnis tages. The sequence goes on along the minus strand of LR990076.1, from coordinate 12,736,022 downwards.
GTTTGGACGCGATTTCGTAAGAATTCGTGCGTTGTAGATATACGTGCGTTCACCGCACGGACAATCCCGATCTAAGTGTATAAATACTTTGGGAGCGCTCACACTGCGTGCGAGTCAGTCGTACGGACGTACGTTTGACTCGCACGCCCATAGTATTCCCAATGTTGGGATTATTCTTACGTGAACGCACGTATACGCACGAGTTGAATTCATATGACATCGCGTCCAACCCAAGCATGGCAACATAGTTCCTAAGTTGCGCTATGATGCGCTCAAAGTCAAATTCTAAGTCAAAGTCAAAAGCTTTTATTCATTATTAGGTTTTATGCACACTTAATGAGGGTCATACATTTATAATTATACACTCATCCGCTTTGATCGCCCCTAACGCAAAACGTAAACCGGGAGAAAACAGCGGGCGGAAAAATACTCCCAGCTATGGAACTAGAGCGGTTACTGATCTCAAACAAATTCCGCGGCAACGTCAAAACAAACTTAAAAAAATCGTTCACGCGAATCGGCCATTACAAAATAACTCCGGCGTGTAGCGAGTGATTCGATTCACCCAACGCAAATAGGAGAAGCGGCTGACATAAAATCAATTGGGCGGCACGCGAGCCTTAACACCGAAATAATGTAAATTATTGCTCGTAAAAGTGTCATTTTCGACGTACGCGTGACGTCACGCCGACGACGACTCCGCGAAGTGACGCAAGCGGGACCCGCCCCTTTTCTAACAACCACAAACTCGGTATCTTAAGTACTGTGATAGTAAGCGCCAAAACACAAATTTTATAAGACGGACAAAACTTCAAAAAAAATTCAGCAATTCAAGTTGTACCTATTTAAAGATAATTGTCTTCTTTAACGACGACGGCCTGGGTGGCGCAGTGGTTAAGACGCCGGTGCGCTGCGCGGAGGGTCCTGGGTTCGATTCCCAGCAGGGCAGAGATTTGAATGATCAGTTTAAATTACTGTTTCTGGTCTGGGTGTGTGTTCTTGTCTTGTGTGTGTCCATGGCTCCCACGACACAGGGAATCTTAGTGTGGGGCTATGAGTGTGAAGCGTTATTTATTTATTTATTTTAACATTTGTATTGTAACAAAATTATATAACCTACCTTCGGTAAAAGGTAAAAAAATCTATTCGTAGGTACGTATTATGATTCGAACTTGAAAAATATTTTAAAAGCATTTTCAATGTTCCGTTAGATCACGAATGATTTGTTTATTTTTATAATTATTTGGATACCTACGTAATAGGAAGGAACTAGGAAGGCGAATGAGACCTGTCAAATAGGCTTCTTACAATTTGACAGATATAGAGAATGCCGTGACAATCGCCACTTTTCCGCGCCAGGGTGTATGCTTCGCTAGAAAAATGCTCGCGTGTCTAGTCTCCTACGAGAACGTTTTCGGTCGACGGAGCGGGCGTCGTGGAAAAATCGCAAGTCGCGGACGTCGCGTCGCATCAAATTCGTATTTAAAATAGGATGAAAGCTGTCAGGGCAGTAAACCTCAAACGTCGGCGGTGCTGTGCGCGCGTGTCGTCACATGCACGCACACGAGCGCACGGAGACGATCATTTACATACGGCGGGGCGCCGGGAGCGAGAGGGCAACGTGCCCGGAGGATACCGCCCCCGACGGGGACGAGCGAGACGACTATATTATTATCCCGAGCCAAAAAAACGAAATGTGGGCGGGGGATTACATTATAGTAGCGAAAGTAATCGATATTCTGTTTTAGTACGAGGTTGTTAGACCTGCAACTGCAGGCGAATACGCAAGGTGGTTAGGTCGCGGCGGTCAGCGCATTTGTTCCCCCGAGGATGGGAAGCGCTCCTTCGGGATGGGATTTCGGATATCGTAAACAGAGGAGCCTTATATCCGCATAAACCTTGACGCGACGGCACGTACATTTAAATGCGAGCGCCACTCACGACTGAAGCTTTCGAGAGGTTTTCATCTTTTTGAGAGCAGAGGCCTTCTAAAGAAATCGTTACTAGTCTCACTTTACCCATGCAATGTTCTGACACTGATGAATACTGATATCGAAACACTACGCAAACATGTGACTTTATTTGAGATTTCAGATTTTAAATTTGGAACACATTACAAGATCCCCCGAATCGCCAAAGAGCAGACATTTCCGCCTTAGCTCTATAAACTCAGGTAATTTTAAGCTTGGCCTGAAGTTGTGCTGACCGCTGATTCTGCCTTCTGCAAAAGCAGCTACTAGCAGCATATAAGTTCATTAACCTTGTCAGAGAGTTTGAAAATATTCATTGGGAAATTATTCCTTGATTTGAGAAAGAATTTTATAATTATTTAAATCATAACAATATAATGGGCGCTATTGGCAGCAACGCCAGCAACATTGGGTCGAATTTTGAATTTACTTATTCCGTTAGAAAATTTTGTATTGCCAGGATGGATGTCGACCTTTCACCATTGAAATAGATTAGTCAAAACCTGAAACAATAACGTAAAACTAGCAATGTGACACAAAAGTAGATCAACAAGATTTGTTTTACCTTTCCTGTATCGGAATCGGAAAAGACAGATCAGTTGTCAATAGAATCGCATCGCATGGTGGACGCAACTCCAGGCTTTTGAGCTTTTCAACGTAAGGGAATAGGGAAATCCGAACAGCCTAATCAACCAAGAGAAGTATTCATAAACAGAGCCCGACAAAATTCCTATTCACCGCTCAAATTCATGAAACGTAAATCAAGCCCAACTGCTTTAAAATTCGACTGACCCGGTAACCAGGGTACCGTCTCATCAATAATTGCCAAGAATCGAAGGCCAAACCGAACGGCGCATAAAAGGGCCCAATTCATTATTAATACACGACAAAATGGCACCGAGGGTCAATGGGGTATCAAAGATGCACCGTTTAGAGTAAATGAGCCGTGGGGCATTTCGCGCATAATTTCACAGGCCTGCCCTTAGTGGCCGCGGTCGAGCTAACCGGACATCGGACCCGAGATAAACGCCTGCGAATTTATGTGCGCCTAGTACTTTGGATGCTACCTTTTGGGGAATTTTGAGAGAATTTTTGAAATCTGATTGAGTTTTTATTTGGTTTCTATTTTTTTATTTTTAGTAGGGCAATTAGCACGTCCATGGAAAATGCCTGCCTCATAACCTGCCTTGAAGCGTAATTATCATGGGATGTTTTCAGTTGGTCGGAAATTTGCCGAGATTACGTTATTTGATGTTACGAGCGTCTTTTAGACCTCGTGAGTTGCTCCCACAGTCCTACCAGTTGTGATAGAACTTGTTCCAATTTGAGGCTGATCGTGTATGTCCGAGGCCGGGTACTATATGAGTAGAGTGTAGAGATAGAAAGTAATGAGACACCATGACATCGGACCCGAGATAAACGCCTGCGAATTTATGAGCGCCTAGTACTTTGGACGCTACTTTTTGTATTTTGAAAGTCTATAGGATTTTGTTCTTCCTTTGTCATTTCTAATTAGACTACTCTATAGTATGGTGGTGAAGTCATTGAAGATCGTCCGGAAAAATATCGTCACCCTCGAAATTCGCCATAATAATTCAAAAAGCACCAATTAATATTTTATTTGTCTTATGCTTCGGTTAGGGAAAGGTCCCCCTTGCTGAAGATACGATTTTTGATGTGACTAAGTCCTCATAGGTAGTAACGCAGCTCAAATAGAACTTATCCCTATATGAAGCTGGACGTGTCTAAGGCTGCAGACCGCATACAAATATTATGATGTGATTTTAATATTCCCCTAAAGTTATGATTTGGGAAATCTATGGGAAATAAAAGATGATAATGTAGTAAATGATGGTATTTTGAGTATTTCATGCTAAACATACACATGGCCTATGAAACCATGGGTTGGAGTGACCCTTGGACATCGAGCAACAACAGCCTTTTGTATACCATAACACGATTTTCATACAACTTTTCCGCTGAATTACTATATCACTGTAGAGATGGCACCATTCACCATAAATAAACAGTTTCAATAAAATCTGTACCAAGTTAAGCACAATTTAGTGCCGTTTTCGGCGTCCATCGTAACGTAAACACATTCTGGTACGTAAATCTACGTGACGTAGGGGTCCGTAAAAATGGGGGAATATTTATATAGTGATAAAATCCATTTACGAGCCACGCGCTACAATGCGGGACGAACAAACTTTATTTCCATAGCTTTCATATCTAGCCGGGTTCCAGGGGCTAGGGATGGGCGGTTTCGATAATGGTTTTGTCGATATCGAAATTGAATGTTATATCTAGAGCTTCAATTGTAAGCGACTCTATTTTATTTTCTGCTGTCTTAGTTTATCTTAGTCTACATCCTGCTGAGTTCTGTCTAGAGCTTTAACGATTTGTTAGTAACTCTCCCTATTTTGCCTGCTGAATATTGAACAGAAGGCTTAAACAGGAACGGAGGATTGTGATTTAGACAAAACTTCATTTACTTATGTATTATTTCATTCGTTATTTCAAGGTAGATGCGGTGCAATGGTCCATTAACATATGAAGGCGATAAGTTTACTTGTTTGCTCGGGGTCAGGATATTGACTTCAGTTTTAGATAAAGCGTGGAATGTTTACAAGTTACATGTTCAGTAGTAATCTTCAACTTTGCCTTTTATATTACTGTCTAACTGTTAACTGAAAATTTAATGACAAAGTCTCGTAAGAATTCTAAATTCGAATATTATTAAATATTTTTATGTTCTACTGGTTTATGGACCAATTTTTTCCTAAGGTAAAAGAAACTCCAAAAGAGTAACTGAAAAATAGCGTAACGAGAGAGAATGTCAGAACGTCGTACACGATAATTTTATCGATATGCCAATCTTATCCCCAACACCACCACGAAGCCACCCTCAGTTTTTCCTTCAATTTTCCTTTTGCGATCTCCATTCACTTAATTGACGAAGAATTTTGATTGGTCCGGGCACCTACCTACCTACCTACCAACGGCATATTTCTATGCATCCGCCGCGTCTTTTTTTAATTTGAGCTCCCGTTCATTTATTATTCCGCTCTTATTTTAATGGTTAGGTTCGTTATTGTAGTCTCGAGTCTCGATATTATTTTTGAGTGTAATTGCTGTCTGCATGTCTTTGATTGTGAATTCCGAGTGCGGCTTTGTTTACGGAGGTTTAACGCTCGGGCGGTTGAATATTTTAACGTGTGCTCTTGCTAACCGTTCCTGTATAAATTTTGTATCTATTCGTACAGGTCTAAATGATATTCGGGATTGATTGTTTGCTGAGAGACGATACTAATGTCACTGTATAGAGTTTAGATTTATTTAAGACGATTAAATTATTAAAATATTTATACCGTAAAGTTGTAATTATGCAAGTTGTTTACATGCACGTTGTGGACCATGTCCATAAATTTATGCTTTAAGCTGACCTTCTTTAGAAGTTTAGACGTTGCTGCCACCTACCTTCGTATACGTATACCAAATAGTCCACCAATCCGTAATAGGTCAATCTGTCTCATTTTGATAGAAAACTTGATGCCTCTAGAGTTAGAGCCTGCAGTAGATGATGGGTTGCTCACGTCATAAGGTGGCAATGGAAATACCTCGAATTATGTAACCTTCAATTCCGTCATAAAACAAGTATTGACCCCTCCATAACCCGTCATAAAATATTTGCAGCGAACAATGCAAGCGAAACCACTTAAACTCTTTAAATTCAATACAAAGTTAATTAGTATCAACTCCATCGTCATTAGGATCAATTTATTCAAAATCCATTACCGCAGCGCCTACTAATAAATAATGAACAACAAGTACTGTGGAATAACATTTCAATCGGCGAGCAATTACTCGTCAAAGGCGGTACACTTGAATGCAGGCTGATTAAACAGTAGGACCTCCGACAGGACTGACAAAACGCCGGCCGCGCGCCGATTCACATGTACCCTTGAGAATCGCCAACAAATTTCCAGAACAGCTACCCATTGAAACGTCACGGCCTCCGCATTGTGCTTATATCTCGTCGACTCCTCGTTTTGGTTCCGCATGTCAATAATATGCCTTATCGATAGCTCCAACATATTCCTCACTATTGTTACAATATTAAACTCCAATTTTATCTGGTGAGCGTCCTGCTCTAACAATTGGATTGTCTTGTTGTAGACTCTATGAATGCTGCGTATTCATTGTCTTAGTATGAAATTCTGTTACTGAATTCGAAACATAACATTTTTTTATCTCAGTTATAATATCGGGTCATTATTGCAGCCAAAATAATAAACATGCAATGAGAATTCAAATTATAGATTCTCTCTTTAAAGGCATTGGAAGTAGTTTGTTGCTGTTTCAAAAACTGAGATTTTCATTTTTAATTCAACTTTCTGCGTCTCCCAAAACCACAGAAAGTATATTCATAAAAGAACTACAAGGATTCTAAACTTCTGAGTCCAGTTTAAGGCATCGCCACTGTCAGCTCATCCCATCGCACCATTTAATATCTTTGAGGTAGGCACTGAACACGAATGGACTGCTATGACCAATTTAATTTTTTTCCGCCCGCTTTTTTCTCCTGGTCTACGTTATCCTGAGGGGCACCGAAAGCGGATGCTAGATGTACGATAATATTCTATCATGTATGACGTTCATTAAGTGTACACAACTCGTACCTGACAATGAATAAAGGACTTTGATTTTGATTTTTGATTTTGATTTTTAATAGATGGCTTAAAACTCATTTTTTACTTCTGTACAACCATGATGATCTTTGGGTGCCAATTTCGTGTCTTACAATGTACAAAAAAATGTCAATGAATTCGTCTATACTTATAGGAGTCTAAAAATGAGTTAATTGGGATTCCCTATCACAACATACATGGAGGCTGGTCGAGTCTCGGCTCTTCATTAGGATTCCCTCTCGCGAGCAGGAACAATGGCCGCGACCTTGCCATTGCGACGCAGCTCACGCTTTACATTTTTATCGCTCACAGAATAGGGACACGCGATGGAGAAACTTTTGGTGCTTTTACTATTTCGTTAAAATTACTTAAGGCTTGAATAATTTTCTTACTGAAAATTTATTATTGCAACTTTTTTGATGTCTCACTGCTAGTCGCTTCCCGGACTCTTCCAGAACTCTGTCTGACTGAACTAGACTCAGTCCAATTTCATCACCTAATGTCTGGATCATACTACTATAAATCTCTACCTCGATTAGTAGTAGTTTTCAACTTCTATTTTTCTCTTTGCCCTCGTACCCTCCCTGCTGCATTGCCCTGTGCCACGAAATCCACCTCAAAGCGTTAAAGTGCTTAAAAACCGAAAAAGTCATCAATCCACCGAAGTGCAATTAAATACTTATAATAAAATTCCACAAATCTGCTCAACCTATTGGGATATTCTGTCGCTACCAGAATAACAGAAAAAGTTCACGCTTCACATCCGGGGTAAATGTGCATAGAAGCAACAGGGTGAAGTATGCTCCAGGCCTCTCCCTGTTGTGGGGAGAGACCCGTGCCCAAAGATTGCAGTCAATTACCAAAGGAACAAGCATGACGTTAAGAATCCCAATGGTTCTAACACCTATGACATAAGCGTCGCGACCTCCACGTATTGGGATGCGACGCGCGGCGCCCTTCGCTACCGGAATAACAGAATAAGGTCACGCTTCACATCCGGGGCACATGCAGGCCGTATCGGTTCGATGCTCGACCTGTACCGATACCGAAACGAAACGTTTGTGCGTTTCGTTTCGGATAGATACGTAAATCATACACAGCTTATTACACAGGATTCCACAGTGTAATACCAAATAGAGGTAAAAGATTTTTAGAGGAGTTAAAAAATTTAAAATCAAATTTTTGTATAGAGTGAAAGATATGAATACTTATCGTTAGACATTATAATACTGACAATATTTAATACCCACGGGATAATATTAGTTCGAAATTTTACAGTGAATTACGGCCAATTCACGGTTATTAATATTATTAAACATTGAAAGAGTATTAATTAAAAATAAAGCAATTTTTGTGATGATTTATCTAATGCTTTCTTAATTTTTTAACTCTTCTAAAAATCTTTTTCCTCTGTTGGTTATTTCACTGTGCATTTTCGTCTGGGAAGCTGTGTATGTGTGCGATTCGTTTCGGAACTGCTAAAACTCAGACTAAGGGTACTGGTCAATGATATTTTCAATGGCTATGAAGCTTTGTGTCCTTTTGGAAAGGGATCCTGCTGTGGGTATAATGGTTACAGTCTATCCCTTTTTAGACTCCAGTTAGTTCATAGCGAAACATCAGATCAGTTCAGTTCAGCATCAGTAGCACGCACAATGTCTGATTCCCGGCCTTCAGCATTCCGCGCATGTACTAAGCAAACAACCTCTTTATAATACAATGAGGTCACTACAGCTCAAAGACACCCATATCCAAGACACAGAGTCCAACTCAAATAAAATTAAGACTTTCCAACTGAAACCCAAAACAAGAAGACTTTACGGTGGATTAGCAGGGTGGTACTTGCTGGTAAGGTACTTGTACCTCTCCAGCAAGTGACGGTGACTCACCGCCTAAAAAATTAAAATGTTTAAATCATAGGTACTCGTAGGTACCCTTCGAAAGTCTGAATTCTCCGAGGCACTTTTAGATACCTGCCTATTTAGAGACCTCTTTTTAGATAGACTCCAGTAAGTCCATGGCGAAATATCAGATCAGTTCAGTTCAGCATCAGTAGCACAATGTCTGATTACCGGCCATCAGAATTCCGTGCACGGGCCGCCGGCGCCAGCCGCCCTGCTGCAATGTGGCGATGATTTGAAAACAGCGAAATTGTGTTTATTTAAAAAGTAAGAATAGATGAGTTTTTAGATTTTATTCAAAGCCTAGGAAAAAAAGTGGACCAATTTCGGGTGAAAAGTGAAAGGCAATTTTGTTCATTCTTGATTTCTTTAAATTGGTTTTAGACGATGAGCAGATATAGTTGAATGTTATAAAAGTATTCACTGTTCTTGGTTAATGTCGTCAAAATTCAAACAGGATTAAGTCTATGGTTATTAATAGTTGTCTGTGAAGTTGTATGGATTCCTATTTGAATGAACATAACTGCTAATACCTCTACGGTTATTTTACGGAAACCATCTTAAAACCTTGATCATGTCAGCCGAGTAGTTTCACCGACCAATTGTAATCCTCACTACTTTTAACAATTCATTACTCATATTTTACTAATAAATTTACCTTATGAATGATCGCATGGCCATTGATTGGCAGACTTTATCGGGGAAACTCTTAAAGTTATTTTACTCATACAATTACTTCAAAGATTGGCATTAATTTAAGAATAGTCAGAACAGTTGACACTCCGTGAAAGAATACTTATCCTGTTACGTTTCTGAGACACCAATTTCATATCCCTCTTTTACCGTCGCGGGCAGTCATCGACCGCTGTTTTTCCATTCTCCTTACTCACATTTATAGGCAATATCGGAACTTCGAGAGATTTCATTGACTCGCTTTATGTTAATTGGATTCCCCGAGCATTACATAGACAAATCGTTACGTAAGAATCGTGAACAGAGTTAACTAAATTCGAAACTAGGTACTAATTATCTTTGTTCTTTTGGTCCTTTGTTGTTGACGACCTGAGTGGCGCAGTGTTTAAGGCACCGATGCGCTGTCCCAAGTCCTAGGTTCGATTCCCAGCAAAATTTAAATGATGGTTTTGAATTTCTGATTCTGGTCTGGGTGTGTTGTGTTGTTTTGTGTGTGTTCATGGAATCGTGGAGTTCAAAGAATCAATTCACTGAATTCTCGGATTCTTTTTTTTTAATAAAAAGGTCATCGCAATAGTTATTTATCAATAATGAAAATGTGATATTTTGACCACTTTCTGGACCAAACTCTAAATATATTTCGTAAATGCCATATATTCACTAATAATTATGAGATACCCCAAAACAAATTCACTCCTAGCATAACATTGAAGCCTTAATTTGCGCAGAACTAATATTATTGCGATGCCCGACGCCGTGCATCCCCGCGGTTCATTAACCCCTCCCTTATTCACCACCCCCCTCCTCCCCCTTGCAGATAAATCTCCAGATATAGAGGCACTATCGATGTTGGTACAAGATAAGTAATAACCAGGCCGTGCTTGCAATTTCTCCATTAGTTTCAAAGGAAAGTATGAATTAATGAAATGAATAACAAAATAATAATTACAACACAGTTGGCCACGTGTCTCTCCCTACAGGAGGAGGCCTGAAGCATTCTCCTCCACGCTGCTCCATTGCGGATTGGTGGAGCGACGGGCTAGTGGCTAACCCGCGTCGGGTGTTTACAAACCGCATAGGTATACGGCCTCCGACGAGGTTTAACGTCTATTATACGGGACCGGCAGCGGTGATAGCCCAGTGGCTTAGAATTCGACCTCGAATCGAGGGATCCGGGTTCGAATCCCAGTGGCACGCACCAATGACTTTGTAATAAAAGTTATGTGCGATTTATGAAATTAAATACCACCTGCTGTTACGGTGAAGGAAAACATCGTGAGGAAACCTGCATGCCTGAGAGTTCACAAAAAAAAATGTTCTTAAAGGCATGCGAAGTCCACCAACCCGCAGTAGGCCAGCGTGGTGGACTAAGGCCTACATCCTTCTCATTGTGAGAGGAGACCCGACCCTGTAGTGGGTCATTAATGGGTACTGACATGATACGGGACCGACGGCTTCAACTGCTCTCCAAAGCACGGAAGCGCACATTTAACTCGTCACCAGAAATCACTTACCCGTACTGACCACGCCTGACATTGCTTAACTTTTTCAGGAAAAAATAATTCTACTTGTAATTTTTCCATGTGAAGTTCTAATTCGCTTGGACTATAGCTTTAATTTTGAAAATGGTGACATCCATCATGGTTGCCATGGCAACAGTAAAACAAAGAACGGACGGTACCAATAACGTATCAATACAAGAAGCACTGAGTGAAACCAATGGACAATGCAGTGAAGACAATTTTCACGGGCACAAAAATTCCTTTCACTGACATCTGTGCGTTGCGTTCAGCGTGTCTCATACATTTTACATGAGCGCCTACACGCGGGCAGGGCTGCGCATTGTTTTAAAAACAAAGAATAAAATGTGTTTATTCTTCTCAAAATTAGTGATACATTTGTTATGAAGTATGCATGTGCCTGCAGCGGTGATAGCCCAGTGGCTTAGAATTCGACCTCGAATCGAGGGATCCGGGTTCGAATCCCAGTGGCACTCACCAATGACTTTGTAATAAAAGTTATGTGCGATTTATGAAATTAAATATCACCTGCTGTTACGGTGAAGGAAAACATCGTGAGGAAACATGCATGCTTGAGAGTTCACAAAAAAAATGTTCTCAAAGGCATGCGAAGTCCACCAACCCGCAGTAGGCCAGCGTGGTGGACTAAGGCCTACATCCTTCTCATTGTGAGAGGAGACCCGACCCTGTAGTGGGTCATTAATGGGTACTGACATGACATGACATGCATGTGCCTTTTATAATATTGCCATCTACATATACAATGTAGTACAGTCAAATTCACCTTGGAAAGATCAGATAACAATTTCACAACTAGTATACAAGGTGTATACTTTTGCATTTTGGTATTCTAAAAATTGTCTCAAAGGTCACATGAAATCTGGTCTCGGTGTCATGAGTTATTCAAGATCAAACGTCACAAAAGTCAGTGTAGTAGAGCATAAAATTTACGACAAATTTTATTCAAAATATTTCAAAGAAACAAGAGCCCGTCCCGCTCAGCCTCACTATAACGCAATATTAACGGTGAATCTCAGTGACCCATTAATGACCCACTACATCGGGGCCTTAGTTCACCACGCTGGCTTAGTGCGGATTGGTGGATTACACATGCCTTTGAAAACATTTTTTTTGTTAACTCTCAGGCATGTAGATTTCCTCACGATGTTTTCCTTCGCTACAACAGTGGTGTCGTTACATGTGCCGCTGGGATTCGATTCCGGTCCCATCGAGTACGAGGTCGAACTCTTAGCCACTTGGCTATCACCGCTTAACCTACACATAACTTAGAAAAATAACATTTCATAGCCCTATATCGAAACACCAGCGCTGCACCCACACAGTCCCATTGCTTGCACCCACACTGCCTAATTAGTTGTTTGTAAACACGTTTGCGCGTGTGTGCGAGCCGGTGTCAAGGGCCGACTCGCACTTTGCATATTTTTGGAGATGGACCGTTTTGGAAAATGCAACATGGCAACCATTTTTGTGCCATAACAACCAATTAAAGAGATTTATGGCCTAAAAACAAGCAGGAGTATAATTGAGCGTGGTACATCAATGATAGGAAGTTGCATCAAAAACTGACGTCTTCTTTCTCATCAACATCTTCATTCTTCTTAAGTGTGAGTTCCATAAGTGCCTAACTATTGCATAAACAAATTCCCTTGGGAGAGGATTTATAATCAAACTGAATCTAGTTTTTATGGGCCAGTAAACTCCAATCGTGCCAAAAGGAATCGTTACGCAAGAGGCGAAGGAAAGATCGCCGTATCAGGCGTCGCGGCTTTGCTTTCAATCTCCACTGCGTCTGATCGAGCGATATTTGGAGATAGCCCGCTATATTTGGATAACCAGTGAACTCACGTACACTTGAAGGTTTTGGAAATGAAAATAAATAATGGTAAATCACGTAAAATATCTGGCATAGGTATGTTAAATACTCGAAATAAAGACAAAAAAAACTTAAAATAACAACAGAAAAACTAAAAACAGGCGCCAAATATCGGTTTTGTAGAATAAAATAATGAGGATGCCGTTATACTTATGATGAACTAATCTTTATTTCTAATACAACTACCAAGACTATATTTTATGGTTTTTGAGCCATTGAACTCGCAAAAACGTGACAATATAATAAAAGACAGATATTATTCGATTGGCTGTGGTGTGACTATGGAAAAAGTTATTCGTATATTGAGAATAAATACAACTAAGTACCTACCTGCAAATTTTTTTTCGATTGGTGCTATGCGTTGAGAGACATCGATTTTGCCTCGTTTTAAGAACTCAAGTAGGCAATATAAAATAATGTCACATGTAATCATTGGCCATCAAAATATAAACAAGCAGTAAAACCATACATACTAGTCTACCCATAAAGGTTTTAACCTACTGATTCTGCAATACACACACATTGCACATACACGAGTTGCGTTATACGCACAAGTATTCCGCGACATCTGCCCGACATTGGTAGAATAATAATCGCCGCGACAGTAGCACGACTTTCGTTCGAAAAAGAATACGGGAAGAGCCAATCCAGGCCTGAGCCTGAGGTATTTTACCACCGCCCTCGTATATCGCCGTGAAGCAAGTTGAGAGGGCGATGGTGAAAGTGTCATGTTCTTTAACTATGTCTTGTCTTTCATTTCTTTTTACCGACTTCAAAAAAGGAAGTTATCAATTCGACACGTACCTATCTATGTAGGTAGGTATGTAATATTCTCAGAACTGCACAATTTTTACATAATTATATTGGTCTATTACTAACTACATAGTTATGCAATAAAGTATTGAATTGAATTGAATTGAATAGAGCTCTTCTTCAGTAATAAGACGCTCTGGCGGCTTCTGTGGTGTTGGGTGATAGTGACCACTTACCATCAGGTGGCATGTCTTCTCTTTTATAAGGATAAAATCACTTTCATTATATCGCAAGTATGACGTGAAGGTCCATCGGTTGCAGAGACCACGAAAGATGTGTAGGTACTTTTCTACTTATTTCTCTAAAGAAACGAAGCAAGAACGTAAAGAAACGACTTTTCCAAACGTGTGTACAGTCGTCCACGCACTAATGTTTGGGAGCGACATTGTGAACGCGCGCGGAATATCAATCGCTCAGTCGCAATACGCGCACTACTTTCCACACGCACTCTTGTCAGTGGACCGACTGGACCAGTGTACCCCATCTATACATCTATACTACAAATAAATACAATTGGAGTGTCTGCTTGTACCATAAAAATAACTGCTTTTACTAAACGCAAATATCGTAAAATATTATTATGTAGGTATGTATACATGGTACCTACATATATAAAAATAACAGTTTTCACAATTTTTTCCGTCTGTCTGTTTGTTGCGGCTAATCTCTCGAATGAGTAGACCGACTTTTATTTAAGTATATCATAAATTATAGTAAGTTAGTTAAATTCCACGCGGACGAAGTCGCGGGCACCACTAGGTAAAAAAAAGTAAAGACTGACCGACTGACTGACTGACTTATTTCTTTAATTCAACCACAATTCATCTGGGTTCGAATCCCGCTGGTACGCGCCAGTAACGTCTTCAAAAGTTATGTGCGCTTTATGTAATAAAACATCACCTGCTGTAACGATAGGATGTTCTTAAAAATGCCAATCTAATTTTTTTTATTTTCTTTACAGACGACACCGAGATAGACGGTCAATGGACGCGGAGAATAGAGGCCACGCTTAATTTAAGTGAGTAAAAACAAACTCTTAATAAAAAATTAAGAATAATACGTAACTAAAATTTATCTCCTTCTTGTTTCAGATATGCTGTGATGAGCAGGAAGCAAATAAACAAAAATAAATTTAGGAAATGGTCGAAATAAAGGTTTTTTATTTCTTTTTACTTTCTGACTGTCTAATTGGACTAAAATTATATTTTTTTTCCATTCTACGCATACCTGCCAGTCCTGTCAATATCCCATCACGAAATAAGCATACTTTGATATCTTACGTAAAATAGTAAATAGTCGTAAAATAGTAGGTAAGTATCGATGTTTGAACATTTAGGGCCAATTAAACGATTGCGTCCACCAAAGTTCAGCTACAAAAACCATGAAAATAAGCAAGCTAGGTGGTAATACCACCACGCTGGCGTTTGCGGGTTAGTGGACTTCTAATGCCTTTGAGAAAACTGTTAGAACTCGTAGCCTATTCATTTCCTCGTGATGTTTTTCTTCTCCAATACAACAGGTAATAATAATTAAGAAAGTCATTGATGCGTGCCATTGATGCGTGCCACAAGGATTCTAACCCGGGCCCTCAAGTCAGCCGAATCCTTAGCCACTAGTCTATCACCGCTCACTCTAAAAATCCCAAACAGTGGGTACAGTTCGCAACAAAATCGCTAAAACTTAAGGGGCGACGACACCGCACCGAACTGCGCCGCTTCAAATGTATTCAAATATATGCGCGATTAATTCAGGCTGCATAGCCAACGGGACGGTGTTAGTAGTGGCAGCCGGTCTCACTTTCTACGCCGGATCGATGAGGCCGTGACCTTCGCAATGCCTCTTATTTGGCTCCTGCATCGATTTTTTTTAGCTGCCCGCTGATTTTGGACCTCAGGACCTGGGCAGGACCGGGTTTAGGCACGCCAGTTGATGGCACGACATATTCACGACGGCGACTGTACCTATGCCTACTAATGGATGATGTTGCTTCATTACCTCATCAAACTAATGTCTAAAGCCATCCAAGATGGTGAAGGAAAAATCTGGCGCAAAAAACGTAATCGCCACATTTAACACGCAATGAAAGCGTCCGAGAAAACATGTAAACACCTCGCGGCAGATAAAAATAAACGTGCCGTAAAACCTCGAACGACTTAATGTTTTGCACGACCTTCGAAGTTTTGAAGTCACGAGTTCGGCTTCAGAAACTACCGTTAAAGGAATTTCGCTTCCTAGTTCCCTCATACAGATAACACGATTCCTTCATCATCTTTACGATGAGGCCCGCGGGATGCAAACTACAAAGGAGTGACTCCCTTTTATAACGGTTAAGAGGTTTTACAACCAAAGGTTTGGTTTGAAAAAGGCTCCCTTGTAAAATTCCTTTCAGGTCTCCGAGGAATTCGCTTACGTTCGCTACGGACATAGTATACACATAAAAATAGATAGTCAGTTGGGCGTAGAAGGATGTGTGCGGGTGTGTGTGTGCGACGTGACGTTACGTGCTGCGTGTGTGCGTGGAATGCGGTGCAAGTACGTAACTGTAGCGCGACCGAGATGAGTTGAGGGTAGCGTGACGTCACGTTATTGATGTACGCTTCGTATGCGACCTGTATACGCGATAAAAGTTTATGTTTACACTTTTATTGCGTGACGTGTGGGTTTTTGGTTCGGGATTTCAGTTAGAAATAATTAATAGGTAATTAATGAGTAGAAGCTTTTAATAAATGATAGGTACAAAAGGAAGTATAGTAATGAATCAAATCTAATACACATTTAAATTTGTACTTTGATATTTTGAACATACATCATATCAGATTCCACGGTGTATTAG
This sequence comes from Erynnis tages, assembly GCA_905147235.1. Classification (NCBI taxonomy): domain Eukaryota; kingdom Metazoa; phylum Arthropoda; class Insecta; order Lepidoptera; family Hesperiidae; genus Erynnis; species Erynnis tages. Next base: position 12,719,707 of record LR990076.1, on the reverse strand, counting down.
AAATCTGCGCGTAGCTTTTTAAACTTCTGAATTGATAAGCCTAATTCATCTATCCATTCAACACCTCTTTAAATATCTCGCAATACGAGAACCTTTCATCACAGCGCAATATGTAAGTATCGTAGCTATACGAGCTGCTATAAACGAATTACAAAAATCCTTTTACCTACTCCTACAAACATTAACAGATACATTTTCTGGAATCAATAAAGTAACGTTGGCATCCAAAACTAGCCAAATTATGCTAAACTGATCGTAATGTTGATCTAAGTAACACCTTTGGTTTCGTATTTGAAGCTATGAACAATTTATTATGAATTACGAATGTTCATTTGCAAAACAAGTATTAGCGTATAACCTGACAACAAAATGAAATAACCTGACATAGACAAAGGACCAGCTGACACTGTCAAGGACCAAAGGCTTTCCGTCCGTGCCGCACGCACACATAGCTAAACGTACGTGCCGTCGTCTTGGCAACCGCACGCATGCGCGGCGCCGCCTACCGCCTCCCCCGACCGCCGCCTAGCATTCCATATGATTGGTCATTCAATGGGACCGCTATGGATCTCTACTCTACGCTCTACGCTCGACTCTACGCTCGATGTCACCGACTCTAGATTTTTTATTGACAATGCGTTTGAGATTTGGTGGCGTTCGGTGCTCGGAATAATTTCGGAATTGGAGGTAAACAGGAAATGTGGTTTTGTTATTAAGTAGTAAATTTAAACCAACAAAATTATTTAAAATTATTAAAAACAATATTTTTGTGTATTTTCATTTTAAATAAATATTGCATTCCATATGATTGGCCATTCAATGGGAACTCTATGGATATCTACTCTACGCTCGACTCAACGCTCTCTATGTCACAGACTCCGGATTTTTTATTAACAATGAAAATATGTGTTTTGTGACCTAATTGCATATTTAATGTAAAGTAGTTCACAAAATATTTCATTTTTTTTATTTTTGTTTATTTTCGATTTAAAATTTAATATTATCCAAATCTGGATAACGTTAGATAACGTTAAGTAGAGCAACGTTATGAAGATTGCCTAAATTTTCACACAAATTGTGGAGTAGGTACTTTTTATGTTTTGATGCACTCAAATATAACAAGTGTTGAGCATACATCAAACACATTTAATCGACAAATAATTAGATAATAATTTATAAATAATACTGAGATAATAATAAGATACAATAATACATAATTGAATTACACGTGTTCTCATTTAAATATTGGGTTTATAAAAAATGACTCTCAAGAGTAAATATTTCTAATAGTATTTTTTGTTTGTTATGCATATATCAATTAGATACTGAATGATTTCATTCACTCGGGCACTAATTAACATTCAATTAAATAACACATAAATATGAACGCTACAACATTTATAGAGTCGTTGACTCGTAATATATTAATAATACGCATTCATCACATCAAGATTTTCCACGCGTAATAATTAATTTAAACAGTCCCAAAAGATTATTCATAACAGATCCTCGTAACCTTTAATTCATAGGTATCTAAATAAATCAACAGAAGTCGAGATATAACAAGGTATAAAAGATAGATAAATGGCAATAAATTGGAGTAAACGCTTTACGGAGATATTCATATTAGAAGGTCGTAAAAATCGCGTGAAAATTTCCACGATCATGAGTTCAAAATATTCCAATAATTCTCCTCACATGTAGTAGTAGGTAACAAATAAAATAAAGCAAACTTTGGACCAGCGCGTCAAAATTTGGCAAACAATCCGTCTCCTGAAATACCGTCGCGAACGGGGACATTTACAAAACATCGCTAACTACACAATAATGGACTCCTAAACATCTTATACAGTCTGCTATGGATATATCATTTATGGCGAAACGGGGAAATAGGGAAAACTGAACGTGCGAGCGAGAGGGAAGACACCCACACATGGAAGGAACCGTCACGCACACAGCCGCGCGTCACGGAAATGGAATGTAGGTATCCAACGGACGTCACTTGATAACGATTGTAATATACGGAATATGATCGTACATAACTGCGTACAGACAGGCGGTTAGGGGAAGGGTTGTAGTGATTTCCATTTACTTTCGCAATCGGATAATGGAAAATATTAATTAAGGTGCGACCAGAACCCGATAATTTGCTTTGTATTTGAACCCGGTCTCGGGTTTGTTTTTGGCGTTTTAATTGCGAGGGGGACGTGGATCTTTGATTGGCTGTTTTGTTTAACACAATCAGTTGAGCAAAATGAAATGACTAAAAATATCTATGAGTGTTAAAAAAATGGTTAGAAAAACTTTAAAATCAATTAACTGAAAGCTACAAAATGCATAAATTGTAAGAAACGGCGTCAGTTCGGTTCGACTCTCTAGACAAGCGGTGGCGTCTAAAATAAACACGAAACAAAGTTTTATTAAAACGTCTACGCGTCGCGTTTACGTGGTTAGCGTGGAAACGACTTCACAACTTTTCCGAACGAAAACACGGAACGCCCAGCGCCATCTCTGGCCGAGTAGCAGAACTAAATCGCGCGTGGTTCTTATCTAAGTGTGTCAGTACTTAACATTTTTTTACTAAAAAAACAAAAATTTACGTGCAATAAAAAGTGTTTACGTTTTAAAATAAAGTGTACGGTAAACGTAAACGAGTGACGTCGCTAAAGGAAATAAATTCAAACGACCTTGCCTCATTAATGCGTTGATAAATTATACATGAGATACATTATCATTGTTTGAGGCTTTTCAACGGTTTTTCAGCTCTGCGGCGAGCAATTACTGCTGAGTTCTGAGTTGCCTGACGCTTATCGCGATTACATCAGGTTGATTATACGAGCTTAAAAGAAATCGTTTATGAAAATAAGTGATTGTTTAAGCTGCTTTTGTAAGAAATTTTAAGCTCTGTTTTTTGTTTGGTGATATTTTGATCGAGTCGGGTCTACAATTAAAGTACTCTCTCTCTATGAGACGTCTGTAGATATGTAGGTCTTTGTCTATTAGTTTGTTATAGATTTTAAATGTATGACGTTCAGTAAGTGTGCACAAATTGTACCCAATAATGAATAAAAGCTTTTGAATTTGAATAGCCATCTAGTGGACTTCACATGCCTTGCCTCACCACTGGGAAATTTTAAATTACCTGTAGATTTACAGATTCTGATATACCATCTGTCCGTTTTTTTACACTTGTCGTATTTTGTTGTACACATACTTTTTTGCGATTTAAAATAACGCAGACACAAAATTATAAAGATAAAAAGTACCTAGTGCCAAGATTTTTTACCGAATAGGACAAGTTTACTAAAACTGACTGTATATTGGTGCTATAAAAAAAACTGGTTTCACTACCGCTGGTTCAAATTCGTTCCTTTCAAACAAAACCGCGTTTACACAAGTAATAACCACCATTTATGTAAATGCAAAGCAGTACATAGCTCACATCCAGGTGGCGCAGTCCGTTTCACGGTGGCTTCACACGCATCGATCCCACAATACTATGTGGGCATGTCCGTAGACCAATTGCCAGTGACCGGTTTGAGGCTAATGGCGAGACTACTGCACAGGGAAAGTTCAATGGAGAAGTTCTTCGGCAGATTTTAGAATGGCTTTTTCTCAGAAATGGTGAACCTGAGAGAAATTAGTAAGAACTATTTTTGTGGAGTTACATGATCTACTGTCTATGAAGCGGTGATAGCCCAGTGGCTTAGAATTCGATCTCGAATCGAGGGGTCTGGGTTCGAATCCCAGTGGCACACACCAATGACTAGGTAAAAAAGTTACGTGCGCTTTATAAAATTAAATATCACCTGCTGTTACGGTGAAGGAAAACATCGTGAGGAAACCTGCTTGCCTGAGAGTTCAAAAAGAATGTTCTCAAAGGCATGTGAAGTCCACCAACCCGCAGTAGGCCAGCGTGGTGGACTAAGGCCTACATCCCTCTCATTGTGAGAGGAGACCCGACCCTGTAGTGGGTCATTAATGGGTTACTGACATGACACATGATCTACAATTGTTTAAGGCTACTTTTATCATAAAAATGGCTATTTCGCTAAAAAAAACATTGGTATTTTTTGTTGTGCGAGCAAATTGTGCGAAATTTGAGCCTAAACAAAACCGAAAGCCGCGGTTACACAAGTAAAACCCACCATTTATGTAAAGCAGTACCTACATAGCTCACATCCAGGTGGTGCAGTTCGTTTCACGGTGGGTGCACACGCATCGATCCCACAATACCGTGTGGGCAATAGTGGCCATGTCTGTGGACTGTTTGCAGCTAATTGCCGAGATCGGCGATTTGAGCGTAATGGCGGCTCTACTGCGTAAGTTGAAGATGGTTTTAGACTTGGTATCAAAAAATTGCTTGGTGCACACGTAAATGTTTGGTTAAACATGAAAGATCGATGAAATAAAGACATATTTGTATTTGCAGTTATATCAGTTCTATGGACTTATCAGTCTACAATATCTACTGAAGCTCCATGCTAACTATTTTTAAAAAATTCCAGACTTACACCGCAAGTTGACATTTTTTCCTTTGATGGAGACCCAGCTACACAATGTAGGTAATTACGTAAACTTTTGTCTCCCAAAATGTTAAAAATACTGAAGTTGGCAAAAACTCTTTGATGGAGCCGGCTTAAAGCCACTGCCTTTAACATGTGATGGAAACAGAAGTTGTCAACAATTTCAGTTTCAACACCCCGACGTAACATCCTTTTTTTAAATACATGTAAGTCAAACCAAAAGCTTATATTAAAAAAAAAATAAGAAATCGTATAACAAAGACTTAAACAATCTGATTCTGCGCCTCAGTTAAGAATCGCAGACATCGCAGTACACAATTTGAAGGCAAGACGCACGTAATGTCCCATGCGTGTGCGCTCGGCGCGACGGCGTTCATTTCACGCACCGCGCCACCGGTAAATAGCAGTGGGCTTGGACGGATACTGAAATAGCATGGAATTGATAGAAAACTATATACACCAACCCATGGCGTCATATCACACGAGAAAGAGAGACAGAAACCATCACTATCCTGAGAGGAATAACGCTTCGTCAAACTGTAGGAAGGTCTCGTAATAAATAAAGTAGGTACCTACTTAAGTGACGACCCGAGTGGCGCAGTGGTTTCGCTACCGTGCGCTGCGCGGAAGGTCCTGGGTTCAATTCAGAGCTACTGCTCTGATTTGAATGATGAATTTGAATTTCTGTTTCTGGTCTGGGTGTGTTGTGTTCTTGTCGTGTGTGTCCGGCACCTACGACACAGGAAATCCTAGTGTGGGGCTATTTTTTGAGGTTCGTGTTATTGTATCAAGTATCTTGTTTGTAATTAATATAAATTTTGTCACCGACCTCAAAAACCTTAAACACATAGTAAGTTAAAAGTAAGTAAGAACACTCGACTTTTCGAAAGAAACAACATGACGTCAAGCAGATAACTTATCAGTGCCCGTACGAGTGAGTTATCGGTCTTCCGCATACACTTGGCTAAGCCGAAACTGTAACAGTGCAATACAATGACTCACAAACTGACAAACGAACTGAATATTACAGCGACGAAGAAAATCGTTTTACAGCGAATGTTAACTAATTACATGTAGGGGACACTATTTGAGAAACTACGATGGAAATTGTACGTTACTATTATCGAAATAGGGTAGTTATTTGAATGTTTTGTGCAATTGCACCTTATATATTCTGACCATATTAGTGGCTAACGATGTGACGTCACGGGCCTGCGTGTTTCACATTACTTGATTGTTGTATTGACCGTCTTATATCATTCTCAAATTGTGGGTGATAAAGAAATAAAAAGCACTCACACACAGCTTTCTGATCTCAAAGTAGGCTGTGAGCTGTGTTATGGTAACTTTTTTTAAATACCTATACTAAATTACTAAAAATAGGTAATAATAATTTATAAAAGCAAGCCATCTAAAACACTTAGTAGGTTACCTTAAACCACCATTTACATGAAAACATTAACGATTTAATTATCGGTGGACCGGTTGAATAATTGATAATATTTCGCATGGGTGGCTAAATACTCCGTGTTTTAAGCTCCAGATTGGAATAACACTTGTGGCCCCGACGTTGTCTATAGACTGACACGAAACGTCTTTGCAATAGGAGTACAGACGTGAGGTGCGCTGACCTTTAAAGGCAGGGAAGGCTGGTGGATTTAAAAGACCCAAAATCTATTCTATATTATAGATATAGATTAGATAGTATAGTTGTAGTAGCTTACCTGAACCACCTTGTCAACCCCTCAGATATGCACCATCACCATTTATTATAATTATACCATCTCATTATTATTATTTTCTTTTTCTTTTTTTAAGCTACTAAAAATATTTTATTCGACGGAAATGAAAACAACAGAAAAGTAAACAAAAAGAACAAAAAAGAAACTTAAATAAACCTTAACTATTAAAAATATCTATTTACAGAAACATTAAAAAAAAAGAAAAATAATTATAAAAAAATATTAAAATTATTATTTTCTTATGTAACGAAAACAGAACCAGTATGTAGTTTCTTACCCTGCAAAGATTTCTTTGACCATTTCTTCAAACCTTTAAGCCCGGCAAGCCTCTTTGGTTTAGTTCTAAGTTTTACACAAAATATAAGTTTAGGCTAAAACTCGGTAAAACTGTAAAGAATAATAAACATAATAAACAAAACAAAAATCCGACCGCTAGGGCTACATGCCACTTAAGGCACTCATTACTTTGAAAGTCGATAAATTTTTACACTCAAACAATGTTTGTATGAAAGATTTCATGCATTCAAATTGATGTTTATATGAAAGAGAAACTTTCAGTACACAACGCAAGGAAACAATTTTATTATTCAGAACGCACCACCAAAAACTGGACTGAATAAGGATTTTCAAAAATACCTCCAACACAGTGCCATTTCAATAGTATCGGTAGGTATGTACATATAGGTAGGCAAATCCGGGTGTTCGTGAATACCATTAAAGCGATCCGCGCAATCCGGGCTCCAATTATAAATTCCGTGGGAAAGGTGACAGGTGGCTCGTAATCGCTCAGAGACCGAATCACCGACCTGCGTCACAGTCAGTCACAGACCACTGTACAGAGGTACCAGGTACTGAGAATTAAGTAGAACTAGAGTTGTTTTTCTGCATCCATAAAAGGAGATGAGAGGAGAGGATCCTACCCTACCCTCCAACTCCCATTAGTGAGGAGCCTAAGGTCGGCTTCTCACGGCACGATTATAAGAAAAAATCACAACTCAGGTTCTTTTAGGTTTTGATGCAGGAAACAAACGTAAGTAAACGTCATCCTATGTACTTGGATGGTGACCTTAAATCATCACATTCTCTACTAGATATATTCAAAAAATCCTCCTCAGTAACATTGACTCTCTGTAGTAGCTACTCCGCATACGGCAGACATCATACGGGTATACTCGCAACGTGAAATAACATCCAGATTGCGCTATTGTTTTTGCAGGAGCACATCGACCACTCTGCCATGGCTCTATTATCTTATAGATAGCTGCAAGAAGTGTTTCTACGGCTTAAATATTACCATGGCAACCTTACTTTATTAGTCTCGTCTTACTTGATAATTACGGATTCCGAAGAACGCAATTACTTTATAGCAATGCTAATACCGAAGCGAACTTACATAAAAAACTAGTGGAGCATACATTATTTCTTCAATAACTTTTCAGTTAACTTTAGGGTTCTTTCTCAATTTAAATTTTGTTTTTTACTAGAAAATCTATAGAACGCTGAAAGATTAAACAAATAAAAGGTTTGTAGCGAAACAAAAGAACACCCAAAACTATGGTTAATGAAATTTCAATTTCAAGGATTAATCGAAGGAAATTTGTGAATCTGTATTATGAAAATCTTTGTTCTTTGAAAGAAGAAGGAATGAATGATGCGTTTCAGGTTGTTGGATATTAAGGTTACAAGGGGCTATATGATGATAACTGGTCACCGAAATTTACCGCAAACTATTTATTTGAGAGCCACATCGTTCACGGGACGTACAAGTGATGGCATGGCATGCACCAATAACTTTCTGTCAACAGTTATGTGAGCTGTTTAAACCTAAATATCACTTACTGTAACGGTGAAGGAAAACATCATGAATAAACCTGCATGCCTGAGAGTTCACAAAAAATATGTTCTCAAAGATATGTCCGTCCACCAACCCGCATTAGGCTATGGACTATGGCCTACATACGTCCCATTCTGAGAGGAGACCCGACCGTGCAGTGGCTCATTAATGGGCTGTCTCCCTTCAGTGGGTCATTAATGGGTTTCAGACAATTTCTTAAAACACACATCAAATGTGGGCGGGACCCGATCAAACAACCCAAGATCAAGCTTGGCGTGTTTTTGCTTTGTAAATACATGGTCGTTACAGTTTCAGCCGTAAATATGAATGTTCATGAATGTCTAGTGATGTTTTTTGTCGATATGCGTGGATGCGCGTTGCGTTACGCATGTTAATTAGGGTTGGGATTACATACTTGTCGATATATGGTAGGTATTTCTAATACATAGTTTGAATTATCATAATAGGTTAATGGATTTATTATCAGATATAAAATAAATAATAACTCTTCAATCAAATATAGGTAGTTCTTGATGGCTACATAATCACATCCTCTAGTGAAGCCTTCTTGCTGTGATACCTATACCGAGTATCAAAATGTGAAGCAAATGAAGTCTAATCAAGTAATAGTTAATGGCAATCTAGGCTCAATTAATACATAGAAAAGAAAAGATAAGAAGCCGTAAGCCCTAATATGACTTGCTAAACAGAATTTTGAATTGAAACGTCCGATCGCGTTCTGGACAGTATAACCCTCGCAAATTGCTAATACGCCTGGCTGCCGTTGTGGTGACTGTCTGATTGACTACCATTTTTAACAGCCTATTGATATCTTCAATTAATTTGTATATTAACGCTAGAAAAAATGTGCTGCAAGCCTTATTTTTGGTTTTGATTCCGTCTTATATGTATAATTATGTAGCTCTTCTCTCTCTCTATGATTACTTTGATACCTTAGATCCATTTTGAAGACAATATGGCAGAAATTATGACGGAAGGGCCTAATTCTGAGGCTTTAAATCAATTTATTATAACGTGTATGAACCTACATAAGCGAACATCGCTTCGCATCGACTTATCGATGTTCCTCACATTAAACCAAAACAGCTTTGTAGATCCGCTGAATCGATTATTCGCCTCACTGGTTTTCACACCCGTAAGCAATCTTGACGTATCGGCAATAGAAATTTATAGACGAATAATACATACTTTACAGGAACATTACAGCTACGCAACACTCGAATTGTGCATTCAATTTTTAGCTTTATTACTTTGAAATTAGTTTGTTTTTTCTTTAGAGAAACCAGTAGTACAGCTAGCTAACGAGCGATGGCTAAATGTACTCCAAAAAAATATTTTAGCTTTCCATAAAGGAGCAAGATATTATTTTGTGTTTTGGCTGGTGAGATCAACTGTTCAAAAACGTGGCTTCGAACCCACATTCCCGAACCCCGGCACAGCGTGCTGCGTCACTGCGCGCTACTCATAACGAGATGCAAATGTATGTATCTGTGGATCAGACTTCCTTCCGCTAATTACGCGATTGTGACGGCTCACGTCGCCCGAATACGTTAACCGACTGCCCTCGCCGTTGCTTGCATGGGGAGTCACAGAACCTAATGTTTGGCTCCCGTGGGGTGAAAAGTAGAGTCCGTAAAGTTAAAAATATTCAAAAGGTATAGGAACTGTGTTAACACTATCGTCAATGTATTCGTATAGTAAACGTCAGTCACTGTGTATATGTCAGTTTGTCAGTAAAAGCGGTGAGAGTGGTGGCTTAGAATTCGACTTCGAATGGAGAGTTCCGTGTTGAAATCCCAGTGGCACGCACTCAAAGTAAAAAAGTTATGTCCGCTTTATAAAATTAAGCATCGCCTGCTGTTACGGTGAAGAAACATCTTGAGGAATCCTGCATGCATGAGAGTTAAAAAATGTAGGAATGTTCTCAAAGGTATGTTCGTCCACCAACCCGCAGAAGGCCCGTGGTGCCAGCGTGGTGGACGGCGGCCTATATCCCTCTCATTGTGAGAGGAGACCCGACCCTGTAGTGGGTCAAGCGGTAATTTCACTTTTTTTCAAATTCGAACAAGACTCTCGATAAATAGACACAAAGTAACTCTACAACAGATAAAATTAAGAAGACTCATAACCACGAACCAAAAATAAAACAAGTACACTTCGTAACAGGCGTGTTAAAAAACGTACCCCTAACTCGCATAACTAATGCTGTAAACAGGCGTTTCTTGCCATCCCGAAGCTACAAAACGTTAAATGAGTTATTGCATCCCATAGGTTTTTTGCGCAAAAAACCGTTTAATACTCTATTTGGTTCGATTCTCGTCTGACGTCTATCTATTCCACTTTATTTATCGAATCCAAAGTGACAACAGATCCTACGCAAAAACACGAGGTGAACCAGTAATTACACCACTGCTAGTGACACATAATCCGCTTCGGAAAAGGCAGAACGTTCACCCAACACTATGTTACTTTGTGCTAGAATTCCGTTCGTTATGCCATCGCCCGTTTAAAAATAAAGTGAAGTAGTGCAAAATTCCTAATTTGTGGGAAAACGCAATCAAAGTTTCACATTTTTGCGCGACCAACATTAAAAACTGAATTGGATCTACTTAATTTTTATTCAGGTGTTCTTTTCCAGAGTACATTAGGAACATTTTGTTATGTCGTCAAATTTTAGTCATTTTTCGTAGATTATAAATGTATGAAATGTTTCCTTCATTCAACTTAGACTACTAGACTGTTTGTTTGTCACAAATTTCCAATGGAATGGCTCAGTTTCCTAAAAATAGAATCCAGTATGTCCCCAACCCGTTTTATCTTTGCAAAAATTATAAATACAGTAGGTACCTACCTACTTACAGATATTTTAAAAGTTATTTTTATGTTCCTTCTCTTCTATGTTATTGTCACATAATTATGCATTTGACTTGTTTCAAATTGTTTTTCCCTTTTTCTGAAATGCAAAACAGGTAGGTACTCTATAGTTTAATCTGCAACATTTTATTTCTAACAAATTGTATAATTAAATAAAATAAATAATGAACCGAGCTATGTAACAAGAGGAAACACAAGTAAGTCACTAAGTTGTGAAAACGACAACTTTTCATAATCCAATTTGGATAAAACGCCAAAGTCCCGCATGATTTTTTCGTCAAAATTCCTACTAATTTCGTGGGCAGTGTCGTAAATTGTCTCGTTACTTTCTTTGCACGTAAATTTTCCTCGCCTGCAGGTATTTTTCACTTAATTAGTACCATGTTACTTCAAACATCACGTGGTATGCGACCTCGACGGATGACGCACGGCTTTTCAATTAAACCTCATGTTTCTTTTAATAAAGCCGTCAAGACTGTAGAAAATGGGTTGGAAGTCGAAATTAAGTACGTATTTCTATTTCGAAACTTGTCAACGAGTCTATATTGGAAGATGCATTGCTTTTTCAAATAAGGTTTATAGCAAAAAATATAACGAAGTAACAAAATGCGAATGAAAAATGTAGTTCAAATAAGTATTGAATGTACTCGTATTGAAAAGCGATTTTCTTATACCAGTCCATCATTATCTATCAAACTGATCATATTGTATTCGTCACAAGTTAGAACTAACTATACGATTACTAGCTATTTCTAAAGCTAATTGTAATAGTATAAAATTGAAATTTTGTCTGTTGTAATACTTAACTGCAGCGGTGATAGCCCAGTGGCTTAGAATTCGACCTCGAATCGAGGGGTCCGGGTTCGAATCCCAGTGGCACGCACCAATGACTTTGTAAAAAAGTTATGTGCGATTTATAAAATTAAATATCACCTGCTGTTACGGTGAAGGAAAACATCGTAAGGAAACCTGCATGCCTGAGAGTTCACAAAAAAAAGTCCTCAAAGGCATGTGAAGTCCACCAACCCGCAGTAGGCCAGCGTGGTGGACGGCGGCCTACATCCTTCTCATTGTGAGAGGAGACCCGACCCTGTAGTGGGTCATTAATGGGGTACTGACAATACTTAACTATGAAAAAATATACGAGAGGTAACTGATAGATATTGACGACGACGATGGGTGCAGTTCTCTGAAAAGTTGGAAACTGGAAAAACATAATCTCCTTCTGTAAAATACTCTGTATTTTAACCTCAAATTTAGTTGCATTTGACGGATTATTGGAACTACCGGTTGGTAAACTAAAAATTGTACATTTTACCAAACTCAAAAGATGTCTTAACTAAATCGGTCGTTAATTACGCCTTTATTACTTTTATTATCCCCATAGCCCTTAAAAACCAAATTTTTGTACGTTCCTAATTAATGTGCGTGTTGTACCGTGAAAATATTCGTCGTGGACCTAAAACAGTATTTATAAATGGTTAATGTCGGCAATTATACAATAATAGTTTTAACGACAACCGCGTAATATATTTGTGACCTAATACCTACATCGCAAGCTGCTTCTACTGTTTTTAGAACATTTTTACTTTCTATTCTGATTTATTCGTGTTTACTTGCGCGGTGGTTACGCCGCGCAAGTAAATACGAATCCTAGGTACGATAATGCGATTCCCAGCTGAGGAGAAATTCGAATGATTTATATAGATATACTTGAAGAAATCTGTGGAAAAATCATCATTGTTTTTTCATAAAAACCTCTTCCTTTTATACCTAGCTAAGTCTTCGCGACCTAATTGCCACGCGAGCTCACGAAGAAGAAAGATCAGTTTGAAATTAGCCCGAATCACATAGACGAGCCGTAGATACATTCAAAGTGACTTATTCCTAGCGCGATTTGTAATTCACCACAATCACTTAGATAAAAATCTCAATCAACAAACTCGGCAATAAAGGTCCAATGCGTGCAATTTGAGTGGAGTGTATCAGTGCTATCAGTGACACAGTACGTTTGTCCGTCCGTTACACGGAGGGTGGCTCCTATAAATATGCATGAGCAAACGAAATGCCCATATGTTGGTCGGCGCCGCGACTTCGGCTCACATTTTTCTTGCTTCGACGTGGGAACATAGACGATCGTTAACCGTCGGTTTGACGAGGTTTATGTTTGTGGTGGGACGATATATCTCTCTACTTAATGTTACGAGTGAGTATGTAGGTAATACCACTTAGAGAATTGTCAGTAACCCATTAATGACCCACTACGGTCGGGTCTCCTCTCACTATGAGAACGATGTAGGCCGCCGTCCACCACGCTGGCCTAGTGCGGGTTGGTGGACTTCACATGCCTTTGACAACTTTTTTTTTCTGCACTCTCAGACATGCAGGTTTCCTCACGATGTTTTCCTTCACCGTAACAGCAGGTGATATTTAATTTTTATAAGGCGCATATAACTTTTTTTACAAAGTCATTGGTGCGTGCCACTGGGATTCGAACCCGGACCCCTCGATTCGAGGTCGAATTCTAAGCTACTGGGCTATCACCGTTAGAGAATACCTCTGTACTTATAGTTATGTATACAAATAGGTACTGAAGCATCTGCATCTGGCACGTGAAGTCCGTGAAGTCGTGAACCCGCATTAGGCCAGCGTGGTGAACTAATGCCTACATCCTTTTCATTGTAAAAGAAGACCCGACCCTGGTGTAACCAATGGGTTATAAACTTGAAAGCATTAGGTTCTTAGAGTGCCTAAAGAAATTCTCAACAACATTAAAAAATATTCATAGATTTGAAAAATTAGATTTTCGCGTCATGTTAGTAATCAGTACCAGTAGTATAATTCATATGTCAGTCTGTCTGACATCTTTCCATACTAATGGCACACGTTAACTATTCGGAGCACGGCTTATTTGAACCATTTTGAGCCTATTATAGCATAATCAACTTTACTAATCGATTCTGATTCTATTTAATGATGGTCTCTATGATGTTAATGTTGTCAGCAGTCAATAAATCATGAATAATTTCATCGGTTCGCCTCCGTAATGCTATGCGCTGCTTATAAAGAATACATTTGCCTTCATTACTGCATCAAGACTTGATCACGGGTTTGTTACTCTAGCTCAGTGGTGTTCAACCTGTGGATCATAACTCCTCCACTATCTAGCGGTCAAGCTACGAGTATGTTACCGAAGATTGAAGGAACTATAGCTAGAGAACTGTTTTAAGAAACCAAAGAATCACTACGAAATATAACAACTATTTGGGACGGTTTCGGAATAAACCTCTTCCGAACTACATAAGGAAAAACGAAGAATTATAAGAAGGTAGCTATGTCGGAGAAATACCTATAAACATCCGAAAACCGGCTTACAAAAAGGCATTTCTTATCTGATGAACTTAGGACAAAAACATTGATTAAATTTACTGTAAAGTATTATATTTTTAATTTTTTTAATCATGTGACTATGTGTTTTTCTATTCTACGTTGTAACTACCTATGTTGGTGTTAAATATCTAATAACCTATTATTTTTAATTCTGTTTAATTTTATTTCGGTTTTTTTTTCACGATTTCAGCGGTCTTTTTGTTTTTTTAACTCATCGAGTGATAATGCATTTAAAAGTTTAAAAGACACTAGTCTAACAGGTGTTATAAACCTCGTAATAAGTTGTTGATGATGTGTTATGATTCCTATTATATTACAAATGTTTATTGCACTGTATGTAATTTGTTTCTTTTCATTATATTTACACTTTTATTGTAAAAGAGTTCCTGAATCATCTTGCATAAAAATTATTAATTATCTTGCGTAGACACCGTTAGCAAACGAAAATTCCAAAATAAAATATACGAGTCGGTACTCAAACTAAACTTAAAGTATTATATTTAAAACCTATTTAAAAATAATATTCAGTAATTCAATTATACTTAAACATAATTTATGAATATTATGCATACCTAGGTACTAGCAAAGTTATAATTCTGACATAACGGCGCCAAAACCATGACCTAGCCCACCAAATCTTTATTAACCAAAAACCTATTCGTGACTGACACTTATAAATATTAATAATCACATTCATAGTTACATAATTCAATTAACATACCATAATTTTTATGATATATTTATGGTTGCTAGCACGAAATTAGTTTGTAGGACAAGTAGCACCATCTTGTAGCGAATAGCGACACTAAAAGATTTTTCACAAGATTTTTAATTTACAATTTATTGCACTGCATAATTAACAAATGCACTGCTTTTTCGTAGTACCTATTTGCTTTTACCGATTTAGGTTTCTTCTCTATTTGAGGTTGGATGCGGGCGTCCATGGGCTGCAGAGACCACTTAGCATCAGCTGGCCTGCAAGGCTATTTGCTACTCAATTATTTAAAAAAAATGTATTCTATGACTAACATCAATGAAAGAACGGTTATGTAGAGATATGCAATTATTAATTTATTGCAACAACTGAAATAATTTCCCGACTATCGGGCATAAAGGAAGCGACTTAGTAGAAGGTAATATTCACGATGTATGTTCTACTGTATACACCTTTGCAATAAATAAAGTAACTGATAATGCAAATGTCAAAAGGATAACAAAACGCATTCATTAGGTACTCGTAAAATACACCAGAACACATTCTAAGAATAGTAAAGCAGAAAGTTTGTAAAATAACAAAATTAAAATGTACTCGTAGGTACCTGTATACATTTTTTACATAAATCCCAGTAAAATCACAAAACTATTTGAAGGTGTGATTTAAAGAATAATGTAATTTGACAGCAACATTATTATAACAAAATTATTATAACAAAAAGTAATCATATTAAGCAGGCTATCTAGTACTAAAATTAGGTGAGCAATTTAAGATAAACGCTATCCAATTTCTTAAATTATGGACGCAAAAAATAGAGAAATTCAACCAGCGCCACGTGTTCCAAAAAGATATTCCATTGAAGACGAAATTCGGTTAACCGTTGGCTGTATGGGAAAAAAGTAAAAACAACCGTTTAAAAAAACCGAAGCATGTGCGTCTAATTTTATTCCCCCGTTCAGTGGTTATGAAACGTATGCAAATTTATGCGCGACCGATCTGCGCGTATCGCCCACCACCGCCGATGTTGGCGATACGCTTTTTTACCTGCCTTCGAGGCCTAGAATGTCCAACGGAAGAATTTTTGATGTTTAAAATAATAGGCAATTACTTTAATATCATAAAAATGATCCGACGTTGGTGTATAGCTCAAGGTTGGCGCTGTCCCAAAATTATTTCAGGCCATAAAACTATAACTCTGAAGTTTGCTTATATTAGATTTCACTGGGATATAAACTACTAGGGATTTTTCACATTTTTAGACATTAATCTATGTCGCTCTCGATGTGTTTCCGAACAATATATCCCAATTGGAATTTTATTCCTATCTCTCCATAACGTAAACGAGTACCAACGAACACTTCACGTAAATAAAACAGGAGGGATGAATGGAAAATTCATAAAAACAGCTCCATGTCGTCCAACATCCCCGTATTTAAATCAAAGAGAGAGTATTTAATTTGGAACCCAAACTTTTCAATTTGGACGCGAGCGCGGAATATATTAACAAGGCGTCAAGATGAGGATTAATAAATGGGGAATTAAAAAAAGCAGAAACGGAAGAGCAAACAGAAAGTTTTAAAAAATTACCGTAATATATTCAAAATTAAAAAACGCACCTCAAACTGTCAATTTGGGAAACCAAGTCAAGTAATTAAAGGAAGGCTGATACAGACACAGCTTATTTGTTTTAAAAAATTGCGGAAGAATATAGATGAGGTCTTTTGATTAAAATCATCAAACTTTTTCATAACATTGAGGCTCTGACTCATGGTCACTTCGACCTCAATACCATTCGATCATTAAAATTTTGAATGAAATGAAATGAAAAAGGTTTTTTTATACAAATAAGTATGAGTTAGTTAAGGTTTTACCTCTTCAGGTATGCAAATGCTTAAGTGCGGATTATGAAAGCAAAGATACCTTTACGTCCTATAATTGTACAACCTTTGCAAATTTCAACTTTTTAAATTTCAACAAAACGATAAGGTCAGAAAAAGAAGCATTATTAAAAATATTTTCATTCAATCGTCAAAATTATTTTTCTTCGCTGAAACATTTTCGTTCCAAAAAACCAAATTTCCAACCAAAACATTGGAGATGTCTCCCCTAAAATCACAGTGCAAATAGACGTCGAAATTATCAGTTCATCCACTCGTCGACAGAGGTCGCTAGTGATTACCATACCCCGCAATTAGCATAGCCTTTGATTCGGCTCAAGCGAGCTTTTTTGCCAAAGCTCCGAGATTCTCGGAGGGAATAAAGTCACAAATCTTTGAGCTTTGAACAGTAATTAGTTTTACGAGTTGGTGCATGTTCTAATCATGTACAGTCGTAATCAATGTGAGTCTCGTGTGTATTAAACATGACAATCGTACGCTGATTTAAGAAAAACACTTATTGATAAAAAAGTGCTAAAACATTTCGGCTAATGTTATTTGCGTGAGATCGTGTTAAGGGCGTCAATTTTTTTAATTGCCAATATTTTTTTACTACTAAATTAATGAAAAATATGGACAAATTAGTAAAAAAAATATCTTAAAAACAGGGTCAGTTCATAAGTATGCCTATGACTTGATCAACACTAATCAAATTACTTGAAAAATTGTGACGTTAACTTCAATGTCATACTTTTGTTGTTAAGGCTCTCTTTATTAATTCCACAATCTAATAATAACTAATAGGCCAAACACCAACAAAAGTTTAACGTGATGTACCCGGTAACTTATTTATTCATAAATTTCCAAAACTCGTTACTTATTGGGACGGAAACGGAAGCTCCCAAAGAGTTGTTAAAGCTTTTTGTAAGTAACGGGATGCAAATTGAAGACATTAGACCAAAGGAAGATAAGAAATGGGATTATGCGACTTATTTCGGAATGCGCGAGGCGTATGGAAATGTCGGGGTAATTAGCAACAGATACGCGAACAGATACGCTGAAGACAGATGTATCTGAAGATCGCGCAACTTGTAACTTTGTTGGAAACAAACCACATTTTTTTGGTATCATCAAAGGAAATAAACTAAAAAACTGAAGTGCAGTAAAGTGCAACAGAAAAGCAATGACCAGCTGCTGGTCATATCGTTCGAAGGACCAGTAACCAGTGGGGAAGAAAGGTCTTCGAATAACGACCTCGTCTTAACAAAAACCGGTCGCCCAGGGACAAAACTGATGACCTAAAAAGGCAGCGGGAAACTGTGGGATTCAAAGGGCCTAGGACCCTGCGAATAGCGAGCTACGAAGGCCGGAAAAGAAGGTGATTTTTTTTAAAGTTTATTTATTGAAATGATACTTTTGTGTAAAGAAGTGACAAATGACTCGTATTTGTTTATCTTGAACTTTGGCGATTGAAATTACAAATATTGAGCAGAATGAAATATAATGACGCATTAGTGAAGTAAGTCTTAAGAAGGCTTAAAAGCAGATCGTTGACTGCCAATACAGTTAGTATTTTTATAACACACTCCCAGAAAAGGAATATTATTTCCATTTCCACTTTCAGAAAAACGATAATGCTCCCAAAAGAAAAACCAGAGGAGACTATCCCCCGAGCATTTTTATCAATAACCAGTACCGTGGATAATATAAAAGGCTGGCAATAACAATAAAACATAACGGTTGGTCGTCCGAATCTATAAATTTCGTTTATTTTTCTTTCTGGCCAACGTCCAGGGTGCATATAAAGTGACTGGGGGTTCTAATTTGGAAACAAGATGGATCGGTTCGGACGCGTGTAATTTATCACGTATCGATGTTTCGAACCTTTGTTTATTGAATACACTAGAAACCGCTATTGTATTATGTAATATGGGAATGATTTTGCGAGTAGGTATGTAGATACCTTCTTTTGTTGAACAGATATTTGGCTTATGTTTTGGTTTTTGACTGATTTGTGGAGCTTACGTTATTGCTACACTTTGATAATCTGAAATCAAACTAGGATCTACTACGCTTAGCTTTGAAATTCTTTGAATTAAGAACCTCATGCAAATAGACCTTAGGTTTTAGAACCCATTTGCTAAGTGTCTTAAGATTTATGTTTAAACGTCTGGTATGTTATTACTGAACGTATGATTCAAGAATTTTCTAAATTCCTAAAAATCCTATATTTAAAAAGTTGCATTTTTGCTTTCCATACTTTTTAATGTTATTGGATTTGAAATTTACTTTCACATGACTATACTCGTAAATAACGTCATCATAATTATGCTAGTCTATGTCCAAATCCATCCATCCACCAGGCTCAGACCTCCTTTTATCAATGCTATTTCATTCGGCCATAGATTTTTCGAATCCAATCTAACTCGACTTGCAAATAATAAAATAGGACTATTAAAATGAGTTTTTTATTTATTTAATACACTTGAGTTACTTTTAAACATTTCAATTTCCAAATCTTCATAATATGGGCCCTTTAGCTGCAAGAATTTGCAGTATTGATCAAAATCTCTAAATATTTTTCAGTGCCCTCGGTCTAGCGAATGTTTTCATACGGGGGTACCCACCTATATCCCGTCCGTCAAAGAACTGCACGGCTGATTGAGCTCGTATCGTCTATCTACATGTTTATACCGAACAAACAGAATACGCCAGACGCTTCAACTTACCTTTGATGTAAGTAAAATGCAGGCGCTGTAAAGGTAATTGAATTCTCAATTTTTATGAGTCTGTCCGAAGTATTTTTTTTAAATCGAGACGGTTTCACACAAAGCTCCATCTACGATAGTGCTACGAGCACTGAATGTCCTGAGTTTAAATTCCAACGAAGGTACAATGATGCATTCAAATCCATTGGTATATTTTTCTCTGTCTGGGAAGCTATGAATACGAATAGCAAAATGTCATTTTATGTTCGTTTTTTTTTCGTTTTAATAAACAAGAATTTCGAAAAATTTCATTAAAAAGAGACGTAAAATCAATGTCCCAAATTTATATCTGTCTCAAACTTTGTAGACATTAAGTATAAAATTACACATCCTTTTACTAACCTCGCATTTCTTGCCCGAGCCGCTATAAAACGGCGTGCGAACCACCAAAAGACCCTTTACACACCAAAAACCAGCATTTCTTTATCAAGTCGTTTCCCCTAATCTCTGGATGTTGCCAAAATTCGTAAGAAAACTCAGCCTCATTAGTGCGGGTCATCAGTATGCATAATTAATGAATCCGCGCCATCTAGCAGCGAACGTCGGAACTAAGTAATGGCGCACTGAAATACGCGAAATTGATGGTGGTTAGCGAATGAAAAATGGCGGGCGGTGATTTGGGTATTTGTTTAAATGGATTATGTTCTGCTATTGTGTAGTGTAATGGTTTGGATTTGTAACAGTTCATTGAATTGCTTACGTAAATATTTTGTCAAGTATTGCAATATTAACTATGTTAAAATCACTCTGACCTAAGCCCATTCTTGTGACATAGCAAATTAAAATTTTAAGTATAAATAATATTATATCTATTACTAAATGAATAAATGACGAAATTCGTAGTAGAACGAAAGCCACCAACATATCTCTCAGTTTTCAAATAAAGCTGCAATGGGCTGGCTACATCATTAGCAGACTATGGGGAAGAAAGGTCCTCGAATGGCGACCACGTCTAGGCAAAAGGAACACAGGCCACCCTCCGACCAGGTGGATTGACGACCTGAAGAAGACAGCGGGAAACCGTTTGATTCAGAGCCCAGGACATGTCCAGCAGTGGACAACACAGGGCTGAAAGGAAGGAAGAATTCCTAAATACTCTAAACATAAAGTAACTAAGTTTTCCATTGTGTTACGATCATCACCTCCAAAAACATAACCAGACACACATATTAACTTAGATATCAACAATGACAACTTTACCTCCCGAAAATACACCACCAAGTTCGGCCGTTTCCTGCACATGCCCGTAAAGATAATTAAATCACTAATTTATCATAACGACAACATAACCGAGAACATTATTCGAATGCCGTAACGTTGTCTCCCTTGGCTTTACCACTTGCAAACATAAACGCAGCTGATGATTTAAGAACTGTTATCTATACCTTAAAGAATAAGGGTTAGAATCGATTGGCTGGTAACAGTGTAATGGTTAGTGAAGTGGGTAGTTTGTACATAAGGGTACAATAAGTAACAGAGTCGCCGCTAGATGTCGCAGAACGATTTATCACGCTCACTTATGACAAGTGGCCCGTCGGAGGCAGGCGAAGATGCTTTTTAGTGCCCACCTCTGAGGAGGGGGGGATGTGGGGGATGCTTGGAAGAAATTGTCTTTTTTTTTCTTTTGCTGCCATTGCACCTATAAAATTTAAGTAAGCAAATAAAAGACGTATTATGAAACTATTAAGAAGACAAGCAATTAAAATAAAGAAAGAAATAATTTTAATTTTTAGCAAAACAATAAATAACCAACTAACGAGGTGGTTTGTTAGATATGATAGGAAAGAATACTTACCTCAATTAGACTATCAGTATTATGAGCAAATTTAGAAAAATAGAAAAATAAACTTTATGTATAACATGTAAATACAAACAAAACTTAAGATAAGTAATTAAGTTATTATCATTGTTATAACCTGGTCGAAGTAACACGGAATTTAAAAACATCTGACAGGATATAACTATAGAGTAGTCACCAATTCACTTGCTTCAGGCTACTGACTTTTATGGTGGGAGATGTGTAATACTACTAAACTATACACTATTCTATAAAAATGATTCCTATAACTTCAGTTTATTTAGAATTGGAACGCCCGCAAAATATGAAAAGCGTTAAAAATCACGCCAAACTGCAACAACCCAGCAGGTGAAAATTAGTTTCTTAGATTCCGTAGCCTACATGAAACACAGATACAGGCAAGATTTCTGCAACCGTTTTAAAAAATGACACGTCAAACCTATCTTCTACTACTACAAGTGCCACATCCATTCCAGTGACACAAAAAAATAATAGATTCCTCAAAACATATGTATTTATTATGTCACCTCCAACGCCATTTTCTGACATCAGCCTGAGACTATGGTAATGAGGGAGGCAAGGTTTTTGCTACTCGTCCCTGATCCCTTATCAGAGGGGCGGATTTGAATATCGGTGGGGCCATTTTTGGAACACTTCACACTTGATAGTTGGGCCAAAGGGGAACAGTTGGTTCAGTTTCAGGCTCGGGACATTGATTTAGGAGGTAATACTGCTTTATTTAACTACTTTAGTTCTGAAAGCAGAACACAATAAAACTTTTTTGGAACGAAGTTCCTTATCGCGCGTTGTGAAAGGGGCTAGAGGGAAAAAATTCTTACGAAAAGTTGTCACGACACTTTTTGCTGTCATGACGTAAGTCATGACGTAAATGACAATGACTGAAGTTCATGACTACGTCAGTTACGTCATGAACTTCAGTTACGTCATGACAGCAAAAAGTGTCGTAAATGACATTGTCATTTACGTCATGAACTTCGTTCCTTCCGGGTGTCCCTTGACAACTCTCAATTAATTTATATTAAATGGGTGATTCTTCAATCTTTTTAGGTGGCCAATACATTGTAGTAGCTTGTCCGGGGAGCTTACCGTCAGCCCCTTAAACCGTCGTAAAGCAGCATGTTCTTCATGTCTTGTGTGTCGGTTGGGGAGGTATGGGTGCCGGAGATAGGCACTTTATTTGAGGCTAGCTATCTAGTTCTTGAAAGTGACAAAGCATTTCTTCTCTATTTTAAAGTGGGATATGGGTGTTCATATGGGATGGGGGTGTTCATGGGCTGCAGTGACCACTTAACTTTACAAATACATGTAAGACTTACACGTAAGCTTCCTAAGAATTTGACCCAAAACGGGATAAAAAGTATCTTATACCTTAATCCGGGTTATAATCTACCTGTGTACTGAATTTCATCCAAATCTATTCAGCCCTATTTGCGTGAAAGCGTAACAAATGTCCATTCGTCCTCACA
Source organism: Erynnis tages (assembly GCA_905147235.1). Lineage (NCBI taxonomy): Eukaryota > Metazoa > Arthropoda > Insecta > Lepidoptera > Hesperiidae > Erynnis > Erynnis tages. The sequence goes on along the minus strand of LR990076.1, from coordinate 12,696,675 downwards.
AACTTACCCATTTATATATTTGTAGCAGGATAGTAAGGATAGATTACCTGCTCATTGTCCACGACTCAACAGAAAAACAACCTTTCACTCTCCAAGCCCCACACCTACTCCCACTTGTACAAACCAATAAAAGCAACGTAGTCGCGCTAAAGTTAATTAATATCAAGTGTGTGCACTGACGGTGGACTGGGTTGGCGGGATGGCGAGCAATTACAGTAATGGCGCAGATATAAAAGTGGAATGGTAATGCGCATTTGGGAGAGGTCACCGCATCTCATTGGGACGCCCTCCGACCTCGCGTTACTGTGGCACCCGGTAGCTGACAATAAAGTGTGATGATTTTTTGTTATTGTCTTATGTCAATTGGCATTATGCTAGTTTTTATTCAGAAGTCATTGAAAAATTACTTTCGATTTGTTTTTTATTTGCTTAAATTACTACTGTATGTCATAGATAAATATCAATAAGAAAGAATGAGAAGCGTCTGGAAACCACTTAAGTCACATAATAATTTTTATATTTTAGTACCTTTATTTATTGATTTTAGTAATAACGAATAATTTATTATATTAATCACCAGTCGTTGTCAATAGTTACTATTGCTTATAACATGGATGCAGGCGCAAAATTGCTTAACAATAAAAATACAACAGTCGGTTGTGATAAAACCTTTCCACGCTTAGTCTTTACAAGTGTTCTATACTTTCTATGCAAATATAGGTTTATTATATGAATACCAAAAACACTACGTTTGAAGCTATGAGCTATATCTTACTTATTTTAATGTCACTTACACAATTCTGTCTGTAGGGCCATGGCTTCTGAAAACCGCTGAAAGCTGCGAGAACATGAATAGTCATTGCGCTGCGGTTTCTCTGAGACTTCACAAAACAACTGTTTCTGAGCTTTGTACCTTTATCCAGAGTTTAAGCTAACAAACCTGGGAACGTGGAAGCTAATGGGATCGTTTAATTTGGACTTTTTATTGAACCTATCCAACTCCAAACTTTAGAATGATCGGTATGTATCTCCAACCAAACTCATCCATTTACTATAGGCGAGCATATATATACCTACGCAGTTCAATATATTGAGAAAATTTCCTTTTGAATTCAACGGTTTACCGCTGTCCTCTTCTGTACCCTAAAGGTGCAAGTCGACGACGTGTAGCTAGCTTCGTGTCGCTAACTAAGGAGGGAATTTCATAGAAATACATAGAAACCAGTAATGTCGCTGGCGACACGTCGTCCGCTGCCGCTTCATGCCGCTACCAACTTGCACCTTTATTCTGAGTTTTAGCAATATAGGTTGTCAGGCCAGGTTTTTGCCGAGACGTGGTCGCCATTCGAGCAGGTACTTCTATCTTAAACTCTACTCTAGAGTATCTACAACAAAAAATATAGGAAATGATGGAATCCAAGTGCGTAGAAGCATTGTGATCAATATCTAGTAGAACCAAGTCTTCCTAATTTGAAAACAATGGCAATCATAGAACCATACAACATACAAGTCATAAATCAAAAGCACATCAAAATGAATAATGGCATCACCAAGTATGGTGGACCCACAAGGAGTATAGATTTACTATAAAGACAGCGCTGTCCACTATTTCGTCTGAAGTACCCTGGAGGTCTTATAGGGGTGGTATACAGCCACAGATCACTTGTCCTGTAGAAATGGTAAGTGTACCTACATATTATTATAATAATAATAATATTTAATAGTGTAATATTTTAAAGAATCTACGGCTCCCGTATCTCAATCTAAGCTTTTAAAGTAATCATGTAAGATAGGATTGCTTCATGCCCTTTCTGTACCTACTTACTTTTCTACTACAAAAATTAGGATTGATAAAGTCTCCAAGAAGAAAATCCGCAAAAGGCATGCCTACGAAACGTTTCTCTGTGTACATAAGTACATAAGGCGTACATAAGCGGGTATATAGACGGAAGTAAATAGAACGAAGGCGGCGCGGCTCCGACCAATGTTCTTGGTTCCCAGGGCCGCTTTTAGGAAAATGGCACTTTATGAAAATTTATGAAAATTACTTTTTGGACTCGGAAAGCTGGGACTTCTAGAAAAAATAATTTTCTCTTCTGAGTGAAGTAGCCAGGAGTTTTGATTTAAACGTACATATGTTTTCTACTTATTTATAGGTAGGTACCTACTGAAGAATTGTTAACTCCATTGTGCCAGTGATTTTTGCTAATATTACAGAAAAACCTTACAAACAACTTAGTAATTTTAATTTTTGGTCGCATAGTTAGGTATCATGAGTTTCGTTAAAAGTTTATTTTTAATCCTTAACAATTCACTTACCATAATCAAGGACTTTACATTTGGTATGTTAATAAAAAAAAGATACATCATTTTTATAGTAGTATAAGTCAATTCAGCGAACGATAAGAAAAAACACCGCAAAACTTTCGAACATTAGTTCAAAACTCCAACCAAACCCGACCAAACGTTGCGAACTAGCCCGAAATTGGCAATTACCACTATAAACCTCACAATCCTCAAAAAATCCACCTTCCATCATAAATAAAACATCCAAGACGGCCCTGCCGACTGCCTCCCCTCCCGCGATATAAAAGAAAGAAAATACCCCTCCTCCCGCCTTCCCACTCGAGATCCCGATTGTTCATGTATGAATTCACCACATTAAGAGTCAAGTAGGATGAAAACAGGACGCAAGGAGAGAGCCTCGAAAAATATACCGAGCATTGAGTGATATTCACTGTGTAGGTTTAAGTGATCCTTTTTATTCGTCTCGGGTCGGAACACAACGGATGTAGAAAGCAAAATCGAGGACAGCTGTCCATCACAGATAAGATCTGCGGAGGAATTGGAAATTCTGCTGTTAGGCTTCGGTCAACGTTTTTTGGGATCGCGAGGATTGGGTTGCTAATCAAGGTGATTTGGCTTCTTTCGTTCGATTAGGTATGTTGATCGCAAAGTATTGGAAAGTAATAGAATGTGGGCGTCAGTTAGTACATTGATAGTGGCTAACTATGATCATTTCATAATCAACACATTATAAAATTAAATATCACCTGCTGTTACGGTGAAGGAAAACCTGCATGCCTGAGAATTCACAAAAAAATTGATCCAAAAAAAGTCTCCTATAAGTAGTATCCAAAACCAAAAAAGCCTGTATACCAAAGCCATCAGCCGTTTTTGCGTAAAAAAGTAGTAAAGTATTCATCCATTCATTAATACGCACTTCGCATTTATCGCACAAGAAGTAGCAGGATTTTTTAAATAATATTCAATTTTCCTTAAATTACATTGATCACGTTCATTAAATTTCCTTTGTTTTTCTTATAACTTACAATTTCTTTTATTTTTCCAATCCACATTTTTCCTTAACACGTGCGTATTCGGAAATTTTCCGCCAAAGCTAATCCAAACAGATCTATGCTAATCAGCATATTGGCGCCGAGATAAAGAAAATTATTTACTCAGACACACTGCATTACCATAGGGTGCGGTTAAGATGAAGCGGGTTTTAAACAACTTGATACGTAAAAAAATCGTGCAATTTATGTGTGGTCAAAATTATAATATTAAAAAATACCTACATCTTTACCGCTACGTGTAAGCTTAGTTTGAATTCTTTTGGACTATACTTAGGTACCCAAGGAGGGTTCAATCTGGAGTAAAGTACTACGAGCGCGCGTAGAAAATTATGACCAAAAATTTATTTATTTTAGGGAAATAACACTAAATAGTATGAATCTAGGGAGCAAAAAGCAATAACTTCATTGTTTTATCTCGAAATCAAAGATGATATTTTTAAAATAATGTTTTTAAAATACGAATGTGTAGGCATCAATTAACCGGAATAACTCGATACCATACAAATTGTCATTTAAGGCGATACATAGGTAACACAAAAACACACACAATGAGCTCATATTAAGTCTTTCATGTACACAAACGTATTGAACCCAATATTGTATTAAAACCAATTTTTAGTTATTTCATTTTGATAATTTTCATAAAAAACCTATTAGATACTCACCTACGAAAAAATCGAAAACACCTACTTTAAAAATGGACTTCGTACCATATTCAATTTAATTTGTATCCAAAAAAGGTGTAATAAGGTTTTATTGCGGCCCAATGGGTAATGTCTTCACTTCATCTCATATTGTATGCTGATGGAGGCCTCAGAGGCCTTTACGGAGCTGTTATGGACTATTTATTGGATGTGCAACTGAATTATGATTAAAGCCTTGGAGTTATTTTAGCTGGCGATACTTGTTTACAAGCAACGGTGATAGCCCAGTGGCTTAGAATTCGACCTCGAATCGAGGGGTCCGGGTTCGAATCCCAGTGGCATGACTTTGTAATAAAAGTTATGTGCGATTTATGAAATTAAATATCACCTGCTGTTACGGTGAAGGAAAACATCGTGAGGAAACCTGCATGCCTGAGAGTTCACAAAAAAAATGTTCTCAAAGGCATGCGAAGTCCACCAACCCGCAGTAGGCCAGCGTGGTGGACGGCGGCCTACATCCTTCTCATTGTGAGAGGAGACCCGACCCTGTAGTAGGTCATTAATGGGTACTGACATGACATGACTTGTTTATACATACATCGCTCATAACAACACCGGGATCACGGGAGCTGAAAATCAGCGCTACTCTCGACTTCGGTCGTGTGTTAGCACAAGCTGAGCAGCCTCCTTTTGTCATTATATTAGTAATAACTGTTCTGCACTTCATGTAATGTTTAAATATAGCAATAAATGTTTTTCTATTCTATTCTATTTTAAATGCAAAACTAGTTACGACCGAATTTTCACATGTCTTGGTAAGGTGTCGACGAAATAATGTGGAATATATGCATCGTTTTGTTTTAGTGGAGTTTAAAAGAATAAAAAGCAAGTGAATTTTATGTGCAGTAAAAACATTACAGTGAGCAACCAACATATGATTTTTTGCTTAATTTTAAAAATAATATCATAGATTATTTGATAAAAATGCCAAAGCAAATATTTGCGTGATGAGTCTGGTTACCATAGCACAGGCTCATCGCCTTATTTGTACTAAAAGCAATATGTGCGTAGTCCTACGATATTTATTTATCTATTTATGTCTTTTACTGTTTTATTACTTACCTAATTTGACTTGAAAAATAATAAAACATGGTGACGTTTGTAAGCATACGACACAAAAATTAAAATAATATGTAGTCTTAGCAATATTACGTTATTATAATCGACCATGACTAACGCACATAATACAAAGCAAAACGTTGCGTCAAAATTCCATAACTAGTTTCCTCAATCCTTTAATGAATGGTAATCCTATAGAAACCGTCAGTCCCCATGAATATGGAGGCGGTTGAAAGAAAAGAAAAGAGGTGTTAATCTTAATAAAACTTGAGGGATCCCGCTTAATTAATACAATCAAAACAAACACCGGCTCAAAGGCTTAGGTCGGCGCCGCGTTTTCATTTTATGCAGAATACTTAAATAAATAGACGGCTTTTTTGGCGACAGGTGTGACGGACGGACCGAACTCATTTCGTATTAGTTTGCGCTCGATTTAAATTTGGAGGAGTTCGTTTTAGGTGCGTTTTAGGAAATTAATCAAAATCAAAATCAGTCTTTTATTCATTGTCAGGTTCGAGTTGTGTACACTTAATGAACGTCATACATGATAGAATATTATCTTACTAACGTTGACCAGGAGAAAAAAGCGGGCGGAAAAAAACACCCGGCACTCTTTTAAAATCAATTATGAACCAATTATATTGCTGTATGATTTTCGACCGATAAATGAGCACGCGTGACAGCAATCGCGTGTGTCAGTCAGTCTCGTGTCATCTGCTCACAATTTTTAGTTATTGGTTAGAAACACATTTTTAATTGTGTTATTGTCTACAATTAAGTTGGTTAATAAGTATTTTGGTTTAGAAGTACCAAAAAAAGGTAGGTACTTAACGTCATTGCACGAAACAAAAAGTTGCTTCTATAAAATACGCTTCATAATTTAAAAAAAAAATTCACAACACAATTACAATACAAGGGTGTGTTTTTAAATATTTTTTAAATAATTGGCCATATCACAATACAATGACATAATTAACTAACAAAGTAACTTCAACCCTGTAAATTTTGTTTTTGTTCATAACGTCATGTAATTAATAGTTCTTCTGAAACGGAACAAAAAGTTATAGTTTAGCCATCTACAAAGTTTCTTAAGTGACATCCGCATTCGGCTTTGTGGATCACGAATGGATACACCGATCAAAATGTCACACTTTTCAAAATTGTTACCTAATTACTAAGTTATTAAACAAAATTGTTTTTGTATAAAAAGTAACCCTTCAAAAATCTCTCGAAAGCCGAAAATAGCCAAGACTTTAATTAAACCATCTTTTTGCGCCGCTCCTGGCCCCTTCATTAAACCTCACGTATTAATCTCAGAAGACTGTAAACTCATTTTCATACCGGCTCGAGGAGTTTTCCATAAATTCCCGCTCTTATTAACTCTTTCAGAGGTCCGTGGTTAGAGCTCTTTGAGGCTTCCCAGCTTTATATTGCGTTCAGGATCTACATTTCTTTTAACGGACATACATGAACTTTTTCATTTTTAAAGAACTAAAGAAATTCATGACTGACTCTTGACCTTCCCATATCCTACTTCCCAGTTTCCTATTATAAATTTAATGTAATATTATACTTTTTGAGGAGGGATGGATGGATGTTTGTTACTCTTTCACGCAAAAACAGCTGGATAATTTAGGATGAAATTTGGTATGCTCGTAGTTTATAACCTGGATTAACATACATATATGTTCCTTTTACCCCTTTCTGGACCAAGTTCTAAAATCCACGCGGAAGAAGCCACGCGAAAAGACTAACTAGTTATAACTAGGCGAATATCAATCAATATTATTTTTTATTCATACATATCATATATATAAATCATATATAAATCTAATAAAATATCAACCATAAATACGTAACAAATGATTACATATAAAAAGAAAATTAGTACCATGAAAAGGTACCTACATACATAGAAGGTTATATATACCTTTATCAAACACCACCCTGATCAAAGAAAAACAAAAAAGCAATCATTTCACGCAACACCGACATCATTTCATTCAAGTTTCCCAATCTCCATCAAACGAGCCAACAGGTTTATAAATTGAACGCGATCCGAGTACCTACTCGGATACTTCTATAGAAATATAAGCAGATCCTACTTTAAATATCGCACAAAAACGCGTCGAGAAAACATCTTTAACCCCAATATTAAACTAAGAGCCGCCCATGAATACCAAATGCACAGACAGACGGCAGAACTCCTGAAATATGGCCTTTCCAACGACTGAAATTTACATGAAACATTTTAATATCGGCTTCCAACCCACCTGCCCTTTTTTCTCACGCCATAAAAGTACCAAAAAGTTAAATTTGATGCGTTCTTAAACCCGTTATGCGAGAGGCATAAAAGAGCGAACAAACTCGAGAACCGCCCTAAAAACTGGCTGTAATAAAAATGGCGAAAATTTCGCTGTTCCATCGACCGGATAAAAAGATCAGACTGGAAATGATGTTCCATAATCGCTTTGTGATATGAATTATTCGAATTTTTTAACGTATAATTGCGAAAATATTTGTGATTCGTGAGAAACATTATACTTATGTACACATATGTACCACTGCTGCCACTTGTACTGTACCACCCTGCCATTGAGGAAAAGCTACCAGGTAAAGGCCCAAAATGTTCACTAAAACACCGATATATTGCAATATAACGATAAAACATTTCAAAAAGTTAGCTGAATTTTACAAGCGAACTTTCCCAACGGGCCACAGAAAATAATAATCCGAAAAAGACAGCGGGAAAAATTTTGATATAAAATGTCACATACAATGGGCACAGCAGCTTATTTCCTAAACGTATATGGTTTACAGAATCTTATGTTGATCTATATAAAATACGTTTGTACCATGGGTAGACGTCAGATTTCTGTGGAGAAACTGTAAAGCTACATAAACGTAGATATTTCTAGCAATAAAATCAGATCCTTCCCAGACTAGTGACAATAACACCCTCAGCGGAACCTTTTCGGAGTACCTAATGCCCTTAAAGGCTTCCATCAATCCGAAACAGTTGACGCACGGAAAGAATAATATTTTATCTGTCGGCAATAAAGTCTCCAGATTATCACACAGAGGTCTTAGCGTCGAAAGGTGGCGGTTGCCATGTCACAACTCTCGAGAAAATTTATGCACATAGCTTACCACGAGGGCACTCTGTCACACGCTGGCAACACAGACGCGTGAAAAATATGACAACACTTCAATAAACCAACAGTTTCACCGTCACCGATCTGATAGATGGAGAAAAATAGTCCTTATACTGCAGATTTAGGAGCTAGATGCAACGTTTTCTAGAAAATCGATCGCAATAGGTTACAGAGAAACGATCGTTGTGAAACGGACTTTGTTTTTGGGGGGGAGAATTGACTTTTGCGTTCTGTTTGGATGGAAAGAATAGCCATAATTAAAGGCCTATTCGGACCTAAGCGGTATTCGCTGCCGTAATATTACTGTTCACATCAGAGCGAATTCAAAGCGCTTCTTTGTGGGTAAAATTTCAACTCAACTCAGGCATGTAGGTTTCCTCACGAAATTTTCTTGCACCGGAATAGCAGGTGATATTTAATTTTATAAAGCGCACATAACTTTTTGATTGACTTGACTTTGTCATTAGTACGTGCCACTGGGATTCGAGGTCGAATTCTTAGGCAATGGGCTGTCACCGCTGCTTACTAAATACCTGAGCGAAACCCGCGAGGTTTGTACCTTTAACCACAGCGGCAAATACCGCTTAGGTTTGAACAAGCCTTAAGGGGTAAAACAATGGAAGTGTTGGGTGAAACCAGTCAGCTCGACAGTGGCGATTATGTCGTGTGCGACTTTTTTCAAATCGCAGTGTACGGTGCGTAATGTCGGTTGTCCGACGCGAGCGAGTGATTGACAACTGTGGGGGAAATTGATTTGGATTTGAAGCTTAAAAGATATAAAAAGTGACCAGGGGTTACATTAATGATCCACTGCAGGGTTCGGTATTCTCACAATGAGAGGGGTGTAGACCGAAGTCTACCACGCTGGCCTACTGCGGGTTAGTGGACTTCACTTGCCTTTGAGAATTTTTTTTTGTGAACCCTCAGGCATGCGGTTTCTTCGTGATGTTTTCCTTCACCGTAACAGCGAGTGATATTTAATTTTATAAGCGCCCATTATTTTTTCACTTCGCTTTCTAAATTTCACACTTTATTTGTGTCACTGGAATTTGAACCAGGGACCCCTCGAGTAAAGAGGAGACGGCGATTTCTTAGCCATTAGTACCACGCTAAGATATGTAAGTGCGTCCATACTAAACTACTCAGTAATAGAATTTGAAGGCTATAAGAAACTAAATAATATACAGGAAGGGTTGGTAATTCTTCCCGGAAATGGATTGCTACTCCATCAATTTTATTCGCACCTGCGGCCTCCTCTTTTCCATAAAAATAATATCCTAATTCTCCAGATTGAGGAAAAAATGTTGATTGAATGTAGGTTTTGTTATGGTTCACCAAGGACGTCGATGTCCAGCAGTGGACTACCAAGGGCTGAGAGGAAGGAAGGATGACTTGAACAATTTTTGTTGATTTGCATTAGAATTGTACCTATACAAGAAAAAATGTTGTTTTTACGTAACCTTAACAAATTGAATCCGAAGTAAAGTTTTTCCAAACTCAATAAATCTATTTCGGGTCCTGATTGAATAAGCAAATCAGTGAATTGGTACAAGTTTTTAAAGTGAAAACCCAATTGTTTGTTCGTCTCGAACGGTTGCTGGAGTAGTCGCAATTAGATAAGTCAAGAACAAACAGAGCCTATCGACGAAGGAAATATCTCGGACCAGCTATTCTCAAACTCTGCATAAAAGCATAAACGATTGAACATTTACTTATTCATAGTATTAAAATTTTATAAGTCTAAAAATGAACATAATTTTCGTACGCACATACAATATATATCCTTGCACGGTCCCAAAAAACGCATTTTTATTTCGAAGAACAATCGCAATCAACCGCAAAACAGACACCATTTTTCATGCCAATTAGAAAAAAAACACTGTGTGATCCTCGCCGTTCATGAAATTAATGCAACAGTTAGGAGTGTAACTGACACATGACTGTATACCCATTAACTACGAATGCAACAGCTATCAAGCTCAGTATTTTGAATAAAAATATTCAATTTTACTCTAAGCCTTTTGATATCCACTTTTGTATCTGCCATGACGCCTGCGCCTCAAGTCGGGTCTACTTGCAGCCTTCTAATCGAGGCCATAGTGGTCGTATTTTTTACTAAACACTATTATTTCCAAATTTCGTCTTCACATTTGAAACATCATATCTTTTATATTAAATCAATATTCCTTTGGAGATTCCATTTGTTAACCGGTCATGTTTTCATACATTTTGAGAGTGGAGTTTACGTTAGTACTAAAAGTACTTTTATTACACTAGACTGTTTTGCGTAAAGTGTACTACTTTGGAAGCCACTGAGTTGGACCGATCGCGGCGCTCCCGCTGAAATTTTTGCACGTTACTTATTCATGGACATTACTTATGCATGCAGCAGCGAAAATATTACAAGATTTTAATGAAAGAAATATTAATTTTAAGGTAAGTTTTCTTTGCGGTCGCGGCGGGCGAAATTAAGTTTGGTCTGGCAATTCTGGCGTAAATACTGGGATCCAGGCGCGGAGGCTGACTTGTGTAATAGTCGCAGTGCCGGCGATGAAATGAAATAAAAAACGTTTGTTTGCACAAGTATGCGTTTAAGAATTTTCAGAAAATTTTAATCAATCCGTTTTCCCTTTTTAAGTATGCAATTAAAACTAATGTTAATTTAACTTATTACGTGACTTGTAGTGTCTTATACCTGTTAAAAGGTGTAGGTAAGGTCTATACAAAACTATATGGTTTTCGAGAAATATTGCCCACATTGCTCTCACATCAACTTTGTTTACAGTTTTTTGTTGCGACATTAAACGATTAATTTTTTAATTTTGAGACAGGGTCCAGCACCGCAGTGGGTCAATAATGAGTTGCAGTTAGTTCCGAAGGTTCCTAGGTCGCAATGAAACAGGTGCCTTTTAGAATATGCTGGCAAACTCCAACGGGTCCTGTCTGAATTTTGCGTTAGACGACTTTGTAGGAATAAACTTCCAGCCGTTCCGAGAAAACGTTCATATTGAATTTCTGGAGCGAATCATGTTACGCTTCGGAAAACAGTGCCTTTCATTCTAGGTTTAGGTATCGAATTAAAAAAAACAACTTATTAACGGTAATTTTTATAAAACTTAAATCCGACATATCCGTTTTTTGACATAAGGTATCTGAAAGCTGATTAATACAGCTGTTTAAGCTAGCCTTAAAAAGCTGTTCATTTATCGGACTGGCATTTTATTTTTGAAAGTTTTTCCGAACGCATTTTTCTTCCACTTGGTTCTATTTGGCTGAAGCCGGTTTACTGATATTTTTTTTTCTATTAATCAAAATATCGGAATAACAGTATACTGCCAACGAGCAGAGCATCTGCCATTTAGAAAATAAAACACTTACTGCATTTAAATTTTTACTTTATAACAATGTCTCCAGCCAGAATTATGAACACATAAAAGAATATAAAGTCAACGCACTTTATTCAAATCGCTCGTCGAGAGCAGTTCAGGCGTAAAAAAATATGAATATGATTTCCGCGTTCAGTCGCAAAACTTTCCGCGCCAAATGAACCATATTTCGGTCCATAACACCCGCATTATTCAAAAAACTCTAAAGAAAGTGTCGTCACTGCGACGGAAAGTCGCATGCGATTGTCGAGCGACTATTGTACTACGGACATTAAGTCCGATTTTTGTTCAGTAGGAATTCTTTAATAAAGTTGTGATACGAGTATATCAGTAGATATTTTTAATCTTAATCATGTATTTACTTTTATTTTCGTTTTGTATTCTACGTATTAATTACTGAGTTTGTCAATTAATTCTTGTATTTCAACGCTTTGTATATTACGGGCCAGTTAATATAATTCACGAAATATTTCTATAAAAATAATTGAGATTTTTATACTACCTTAAAGTTTCCATTTAGTCATTGCGTAAAGTGAATCAAACTGTTCCTAGCGAAGTGATAATATTAACTAAGCAAAATTCGTTGACCAACACTTCATCATTCTATCTTACGTTTATTAAATTTTATAATACTTTTGAGTCATTTTCACGTACTTCTTAAGTTTGAGCTTAAGTCTCACCGCTTATGAAACTTCCCGTAAGTCGAGTAATGAATGGGCGGCATTATTCAAAACGCGTAAGAACAGCGGGTGGAAAGCGCCTTAACTTTTTATATACATTCAGACGCAAATGAACTGAAACTGTGTCTCACAGATGCTTGAGGAAGTTATTTTTTTAAAGCCTGTAGGGTTCCGCTAGAAAATAACACGAAAAAAACCATATTAGTGGGCATGTCGCATCGATACATTAAAAGTTTTTTAATGATTTTTAGTATATATGACATCTTATAGTATATTTGATAATAATGTCTAATTTGTTGCTTAACTTAATTTTAAATAAAGATGAGAGGATTCCAAGATTACTCCCTACATTCAAATACATCCCTACATTTAAATACACATGTAACCTATTATGCTGATCCAGTACTTTCTTTTGTAGTGGCTGCGAATATCCTAACTAATAAACCAATTTATAACATTCGTTCTCGAAAAATCTTTGTTATATTACCACTATATGTAAAATAACAAACATTAACATATAATTATCTAAAAAGTCAAAGTACAGAGCAGTTTACATTCTGTACTAAATCTTTTTTTTATTAATCAACACAAGTTCTCATTTTAAAATAACTACGGGACCACTTTTTACCAAAAAAGTCCACAAAACGTTAACTTTTGTTTCCCTCGCTAAGTTCTAGTATGTAAATCAACTTCATCAGGGGTAGATTTGGGAAACAGACATACATACAAACACACCTTACAGTACGATCCGTAATGATGTGCTGAGATAATGAGGTTATCAAAAATTACAATATTAAAACCATTTTCTTACATAGAAGAACAAAATAATGAAGAAAATGGTCTATTAAGATATAGTTATATTTTCTGTTTACTTAAGCATAATACTAATTTTGGTAAGGACAGATATTTGATTAAGAAATAAAAGATCATTAAAGGTTTAATAATAATTACTTATTCTATTATTCATACAGTAGTACTTACCAACACCTATTTTAAAGTTATTTTCGTTTTATAAAATTAAACAGTGAAGGAAAATATCGTCAGGAAATCTGCATGACTGAGAGTTTTCCATAATGTTCTCAAAGGCATGTGAAGTCCACCATCCCGCTCTAGGCCAGCGTGTACTAAGGCCTACATCATTCTCATTGTGAGAGGACACCCGGCCCGACGAGTATCATTTACGTGACTAACAGGTTACATAAATATCATCACTTGAAATTTTCTCTTAGAGTCTACGTCTTGCATCTCCGTACTAATTGGACCGCCACCGAGCAAACAAAACAACAATTTGCCATCGAAATAATCAAAGCAAAACGAATATCTACAGCTCGAAACAAAACAGGAAAACGGAGCGTTACCTCTCCGGCGCATTAATTTGAATAATTCCCAGGAATTTTCGGAGGAAATCCATCATTTCCCACTTTATATTCCGCCGCTTAGTGAGGTGCTACTTATGGAGCAGGGGAACAGGTCAGGGGAAGGAACTAACTGTTATTGTAGGAAATAATAAAGCTTTTTCTACATAATAATTGACCTAGAGTAGTTGTTGTGGTAATCTTTTTGAAGGAAATAACAAAGCTATATCTATAAAGTGGACCTAGAATGGTCTATTGTTAAGTGATCACTGCTGCCCATGGAAAAAAAAATAAAATAAAATAAAAAAAATATTTTATGTTATTATTTATCCATCATCAGCCCTCGGAAGACTAAACATTCAATAGAAAAATTGAAAACAGCACTGATAAACCATTTAATTACAACACAATCATAAAACAAAACAACTTTATCTGCTAGCACGGTTACATAAAGACACATTCACAAGACAGAGCAAAGCGAAGAATTTTAAACAGTAACACTTTCACATAAAGCTCACTTGTCTCTAACACCGTGCAAATATAACTTTGTGTCATTTAGCAAGTGATTCCTCTCAGTTTAGTCATAAAAATGTTAATGTCGCAAAAACAAACAGTGTAATGTATGCGAGGGGGAATTAAACCGACGACAAGCATTCTCCGTGCGTCGCAGATAAAATAAAACTCGCCAAATTGAATGGCAATGGAATTGATTGTGTGGTAGACTACACTTATCTAATTGAATGGGTCTGTCCTCTTTATAGCTGTTTACGTGAGTAGTGTTCTGGTAGCTTGTTGATTTTGTTAGATTTATTGGTTAGCTCCATTCAATTTAGCTCTCAGATTGTTCAATGATGAAGGTTTTTCCATTATTTTTTTAGTATACCGGTGCCGATTACAATGCTGGGACCATAGATTTTGATAGTTGGGTACCTATGTACACAGGGAGTTATTGAACAATAATATAATGGAATACTTAAATCCCTTCAGCCGCGTCAAAACATTGTATACCTACTCGAATTTAAACAACCACAACAGATAATAATATGGACCATTCCTGAATCACGACGGATTCTGAAAATGTCGAAACAACAATATCATGAAATACCTAAGTCTCCAGCCGCGTAAACATTACTTTCGCGTCAAAAAATACCATACACGAATTTGAACTACCGCAACAGACAATATGGACCATTCCTGCTTCACGACGGATTCTGAAGATCGGTATGAATACTAGTATGTAAGTTCCTAAGCGGTGATAGCCCAGGTTTAGAATTCGACCTCGAATCGAGGGGTCCTAGTTCGAATCCCAGTGGCACGCACCAATGACTTTGTAAAAAAGTTATGTGCGCTTTATAAAATTAAATATCACCTGCTGTTACGGTGAAGGAAAACATCGTGAGGAAACCTGCATGCCTGAGAGTTAAAAAAAAAATGTTCTCAAAGGCATGTGAAGTCCACCAACCCGCATTAGGCCAGCGTGGTGGACGGCGGCCTACATCCCTCTCATTGTGAGAGGCGACCCGACCCTGTAGTGGATCATTAATGGGTTATTGACAAGTTCCTACCAAAGGAGCATCCTGGTAATGAAGTTAGTATACTCCTTGGAGCTCCCTTTAAAATTACAGTTCTTATGAATCTTTGCATGTTGTCCTTTCCAAAGAAGATTTCATATTGATTTGACGCTGCATTTCCACTGTATTTGCCCGAATATGTCAGTAACCCATCAATAACCCACTACATAGTCGGGTCTCCTCTCACAATGAGAGGGATGTAGGCCGCCGTCCACCTAGTGCAGGTTGGTGGACTTCACATACCTTGAGAACATTTTTTGTGAACTCTCAGGCATGCAGGTTTCCTCACGATGTTTTCCTTCAACGTAACAGTTGGTGATATTTTATTTTATTTTCCCGAATAAAATCTTCCTTAAGCACTCCCTCCTGTGGAAGTATCCTCCCGTATATGATTATCTCGGCTGATAAGGCTCAGCTTTCGGACGTTATTTATACATGATTGATGTCCGGAATATTGTTGGTAAATCAGGTGGAAGAGTGCGAGCAGGACGCACTGAGGGGCAGAGATTTTCCTTGTCGCTCAACTTTTTGTTGGTGTACATTTTCGTAGGATTTCACTTCATGAGTACATAATTATCATAAACATTACTTTTGAACTTGTGTTTTATTAGAGAACACTGCACAAACTTTTTCTTTTATAAGTAGTAGGATTTTCTAATATTTTTAAACCGTTTTTTCAGCTACGACCGAACAATATTTTAGCTAAAGTTAACCAAGTTTACGAAAAACACCTCGAGGCGGTACCAAAAAACGAGGCCCGTGTTATAAACTCTCTGAAAACAAGCCAACGTTCAAAAATTAAGTTTTGTAAGCGTTTTAAGTGGTCTCAAAAATCACGTTACCGAGTGAGGGTCGGTACCTTGTCGCATACATTAAGAGCGCAGACTAAAACAAAATCATTATTCAAATCCTCTGAATAATGTTTTCAGGAATCGAGACGGAGTTTCGTGAGTCGTTTTTGAATTTTAATACGGTCTGTAACAAGTTTCAGTCGTCAAAGGAGATCGGTGCGACTAGCGAGCGGTGGGCTGCAGAGTTGAACGGACAATTAAGGACCGATTCACTAATTTTGGCTCCTAACACAGAGTCTTAAAATATTACACAAAACTATTGGAGTGTCTACTATGCTTATCGTTTAGGTGACGAAATATATGTGCTTAAGGCTCTTAATCGACGTCATTGTACTTGGTCCTGGGTCCTCTGAATCCAACGGGTAGCCGCTATCCTCCTTAGGCCATCCGTCCACCGAGTTCCGACTCGTCATTCGAGAACCTTTCTTCTCCATTGGTTGGCGGTCCTTTAAACGATATAGCCAGCCTATTGCCAGTTTAATGGGCTAAGTTTGAGGAAACGAGCTCTTCTGGCAGTCTGCAACGCACTGGGGACTCCACTTGTGCAGCCTATCAGTACGATGACTTATCATCAGGTGGATTGTGTGCTCGTTTGCTGGTTCAACATTAAAAAATATTGATAACCAAACGTCCCCTTTGCCCTACAGTGCACAAGGTCCCGATCAAAGCGGCGTGATCAAAGGCCGTAGTGTCCACCGGGGTAATTAGCCACCTTGGAGCCGTGCCGGACTCCAGCCAACTTTCCTCGTTATAGTTGCCAACTATGATTAGCTTTGAGTATTGACCGAGTAATTTGCTAGGAATCCTGACGAGATTTTTCTATGAAGTTTGCCCCAGACACCCTGAAAAATATTCTGCAAGCAGCGCGTTCCGTTGTCTTGTTTCTGTTAGTGAGTGGTTGTTGAAGATAACTTATTGAAAGCAACCATATTACCATTCTGTATTCAGTGTATTCTATACTTGATACGAATTACTCATCCAAGAAAGAATGTGTAATTTAAGTTTAAGTGAAAATAACGTAGTTTCTTTTTGACGTTAATGAGATGATGTTTACTGCATTAATTCCCAAAAATCAAGTTTCACCTATCAGCAGTACTCGTATGGTTGTACTGGTACTGTTGTCACTGTTGATAGTACGTTATGTGATCCTAGATTGCATGAATGAGCATGAATGAGAAGTAAAATGTTTTTGTCCATGGTCAAATGTTTTGTTCACTACAATGTTTTGATGAAGTTAGATTGTTATGTAGCTATTGCCCTTACCTAAGTTACTGCTAGCTTTAATTTTAATTTGATGCAAATTCAAACACTTGGTTGCCAACAGTTTGATTCGAGACAAGTCTTCTGAAAAATAACATTGCAAGTTTATGAGTATGATTTCATCTGCTGCTGAGTCCATTGAAGAATGCTTCTTGGCACTCTTGTCTCTTGGAGTTGACGCAGTAATGTCGCCCAGTGTCCATTGAGGCGTTTTGTGCTGAAATCATGAAGAATGATCTGTTAGAGTGAATCATGAGGAAAGCCTGTGGACTTTAGTATCTCTGTTAATATTGATAGACAATATCGTGGAATGTATACCAGTAACAACAACTAGACTTTGTCGGCACAATGCAGGGCGAATCATAACTCTGCTCGATAATGATAGATGTATGGCACATGTTTGAAATGGCATCGAGTTTTTGCCGAGTCAGGGTAATCGCGGCGACCACCCGTCGATACAGGAGCCGCGATCGGCGGTCACTCGGTCATTACTGCCCTCGGCTCTATGAAATATTTATGACGACTCCCATAATAACGCCGGCGACGATATCATTATACTTTGTGATGGGGGTGTCGGGCGGGGCGGAATTTCTGAACGCTCCTTACCATTGCAAAGTCGCAATCGCGAACGCAGCGGTACCCGCCGCGGCGAAATTTAAAAGAATTTCTTCGCAGGTAAATGTAAATATCGTTTGAAAGTCGGAAATTCGATCTCCGGGACGCTGCAGCCGATGACACGCTGGGATTTTAAAAATTCCGCAAACATCGGCGCTCGGCGTGGTGCGCAGACGCGGGCCCCGGATCGTCCATATTAACTTGTTAATTAGGTCCATAATACGACTTGCAGATGAGCTACAGAGTTGTGAAGTTGAATACATAAAAAGCCCTTTTTCAGCGATCGTATGCATTGTCGGCGGCGTGGCGCGGCAGTCGCCGGCTCGCAGCCGGGGGACGAGCCTATATCGTGTTTCGTACGTCCCACCAGCCACCAGAAGTTTGCCTGTTCATAAATAAACGCGAACGGTATTCAACAGCCCTTGGTGCTGTATGCATAACGAATTTGAAGGAGGCAAACTTGGAGGCTCTACTGACTGGGATGGAGTATAAAATTCAGTAACAACATGGTGGAGGTTTTCATTCGACGGTCCGCTGTCGTAGAAGACATAGCTCCGTGATGCTAATTAGTGATCGGTGATTAACCGGTGGAGTGCGTGCGACGACCGTTGCGTTTGAATGTTCGAGCGGTCGGGTTCGTTCGACGTTCGTCGCGAACGAAGTGCGCGCGAGTGAGCGGGAGTCGAGTGGTTATTTATGCAAATGAGTTTTGAATTTGTGGAAGGAAGTTGAGGAGAAAATGCAGTTTTGTTACTGTGTTCCGCGCAATGGAGCGTCGGAAGGAAGGCGGGAGTGGGAAGCGGCCATCTTGCGGATGCTGTCAACTCGTGTGAGTACCGGCCGCCAGGCGGCGTGCGTGTCGCGCTCAGCTGACATAATGGCGGACCGTGCTTTGCTACTGAATATTTTTACATTCATTTTTCCGATCCATTTAGACGTTTTAATCAATGTCTGGAACTTAATAGACTAGGGTGACACATAGGGTACGAGTCTTTGAAATAAATTTTTCGACATAATAGACGGTGTTTATTGAATGGGTTTCTAGAGACAGACTTCCTACATCTTCAACGTTACTATAGGTAGGTATGACATACTATATTGGCATAATAACTAGTGTTCCGGCAATCAGCGGCCCACTGCTGGAAACAGAAGAGATAAGTACATGTTTCTATATAGGCGCGTCTTCATGAAGCAAATAATGAAGCAATAGGTACTTAATGCAAGTTTCTAGGAACGTACCTGGTCTACTCTGGTGGCCGATTCGTGGTCCGATTTCTAGGTCTAGTTATTTTCCTTCGGGGGATGACTAGACGTAATCGCCACGCTGCTCCAAGTAGGTTACTTTTCAAAGAGCATTTCAAGATGTAGGTACTTTCACCACGGCAGTGAAAATAGACTAGTGTTTTATCTAAGTATTTACATTCAAATCTACTCAAATAATTTGGGTAATATTTGAATTTAGATATTATGTTTCCAAACTTTATCTTAGGAGACAGAAGTGTGGGGTAACTTTTCATGAAGTTTTTTTTATTTTGTAGTAACACCTGTAAGTACCTAATAACAAAAAACGTAGCCGCTCTCCGCTTAAATACTTAACAAGTACACTATCTCACATGAATCGGGTAAGTACCTACCTTGTTTCATAAAAGAGAACTTGTTAATTGTCTTGTCAAAAGTCAGTGCTGCCAACACATAGGTGCGAGTCCCCTTGACATATTATTTTCTGCACCAACGCCTACATCCGACATCCGGATATGACATCACAGAAAACCAACCTTAGAAACACCCATATATCTACCATGAACCTTGTGCCATTAGAATAAGGATCAGTTTTGAATGGCAAATTGTTTTACAACTGCGTATGAAGTTTGTCGCCGCCAGAAGGTGATGTATGGTTATCCAATTTGAATGCAGTTCTGATTTTGAATTGGAAGTATGATAATGGGTTCGTATTACGCGAATGTTTTGCTGAATGTGAAAACAGCTGTTTCGTTTCGTTTCGTTTTTTCAATAGAGCATGAAAATAATAGGAAAGGGTGAAATATTTTTGGTGCGTTTGATGGAAATCAGATGTTTCTGTCGTTTTACGGTTAGCATATATCTGGTATTAGGATTGTTATGGATTTGTATTTAGAACTCGTTAACAAACATTTTCTAGAGATGCAATGGTGCGGTTGCTTTTAGTAGGTTGGTTGCAGTTGCGAAACTATGGAGTACCCTTACAACTTAAAGTATT
Organism: Erynnis tages; assembly: GCA_905147235.1. Classification (NCBI taxonomy): domain Eukaryota; kingdom Metazoa; phylum Arthropoda; class Insecta; order Lepidoptera; family Hesperiidae; genus Erynnis; species Erynnis tages. The sequence goes on along the minus strand of LR990076.1, from coordinate 12,676,444 downwards.
GACAGATGAATTAATTTTCAATTTAAATACGAGACAACTAACTTTTTTTTAATCTTCCCCTCTATTTTTTATGCCACTTACTTGTCAGTAACCCATTAATGACCCACTACAGGGTCGGGTCTCCTCTCACAATGAGAAGGATGTAGGCCTTAGTCCACCACGCTGGCCTAATGCGGGTTGGTGGACTTCACATGCCTTTGAGAACATTTTTTTTTTGAACTCTCAGGCATGCAGGTTTCCTCACGATGTTTTCCTTCACCGTAACAGCAGGTGATATTTAATTTTATAAATCGCACATAACTTTTTTACAATCGAACCCGGACCCCTCGATTCGAGGTCGAATTCTAAGCCACTGGGCTATCACCGCTCACTTACTACTTATTGTAAATGCTAGTAGATGACGCAATTAAGGATATTTTCGTCATATTTGTCAGCGATATCGAAAAAGGGGGCTTTCTCCTTTTATAAGTCTTTCCATTCCACTAAAGAAACTACATTTGAGTAGTAAAGCACTTAAAATGACCAGAAAATGAATGGGGCTCATAACAGCACACAGTGATCGTTAGTAGCTGATAAGCTAAATGATTATGACCACTGCTTTGTTACAAAATATAATTAACAATATTTATTGGTGCTGGAACCATTGTAGTCCGACTGGAGAGAGTATTGCCGCCCTTATAACCCGCTGTGAACCGACCATTTCATATTTCTGTTAGGGTAGTTGTAGTTTCCCCGATAGTAATGAGGAACGATTGTCAGTAACCCATTAATGACCCACTATAGTCGGTCGGGTCGGGTCTCCTCTCACAATGAGAGGGATGTAGGCCGCCGTCCACCACGCTGGCCTACTGCGGGTTGGTGGACTTCACATACCTTTGAGAACATTTTTTGTGAACTCTCAGGCATGCAGGTTTCCTCACGATGTTTTCCTTCACCGTAACAGCAGGTGATATTTAATTTTTTAAAGCGCACATAACTTTTTTACAAAGTCATTGGTGCGTGCCACTGGGATTCGAACCCGGGCCCCTCGATTAAGAGGTCGAATTCTCAGCCACTGGACTATCACCGCTGTACATTGTATCACTGCCACTAAAATACATTTTTGTTCTTGTTCTTGAAGACGTTTTAGCCTGTCTTTATTGTTATTACAATAAAAACCATAAGTCATACAAAGCGAAGCGGAATCCAAATGGGAATATCTGTCGGAGATAACGATCATATTCACTCAGCGGCCACTATAAATCACAAACGTTCCCACGACTAGCGTGCGATTTATGTGCGACTTGCCCACGACTTACCACTTTATTGCGACTCTGCGGAACCAAAAAACTGTAACGATATTGCAAGTTATTGTCTCGAACAAAATAGTTTAGAACAAAAAGTGTTACTGCCTCAATGATGTCAGTTTGAGCCAAATTTATGGATATTATTTTTAATTAGTACGTTTCTCATGTTGCTGTCGGCTGGGAAAATGATGCTGACAAGCTACAACAGTTTTGCGTCCCACTGCTGGGCACAAGTCTCTGCCCACGACATGCCGCGAGCATGAATAAGTACTATCGTCAAAGTATTTGTACGGTAATCGTCAGTCATTAGTATGGCGTAACTTCAGACTGTCTGACATCTTCCATCTTCCTTTTAACTCATAAAGAGTTGAACTAGCCTACTAATGGATATGGGCTTCCCTTAATCAACGGTACTTCACCAGGTCCTAAGCCGTTTTAATCCATCAATTTCTTCTCATGTCGTCAGTCCACTTGGTCGGAGGGTGGCCAGTACTCCTTTTGCCTAGACGCGGTCGTCGTTCGAAGACCTTCTCTATTGGTTGTCAGTCCTTCAAACGTTGGTCCATAACCGCTTTAATTTGCAAAATTTGAGAGCTCCGTCGGTTACCTTCGTTCTTTTACGGTTTTCGTCATTTCGATTCACGGCGAAAGACCACGATTTGGTGCCGTATGTCATCACTGGAAACACACATTGTTCGAGAACTATCGAGTTCATTTACTGAGGAAAGTACATCGACGTCAAAGCGGTGGTAACTTCCCACAAAATTTTATGCGTGCTTCCTTCCTTTCAGCACTTTGTATTCCCCTGCTGGATATGGGCCCTGATTGCCACCACACCACCCGGTCCTGGGCCCTTTGAATGTAGCGGTTCCTCGCTGTCTTGTTCAGGTGTTCTTTATGCGTCCATGACACTTAAAATTTACCCCGTTTCATGATCCATTCCGATTCAAAGTTTTCGTCAAATCTGAGGCGTGTTGACAGGTGCCGTTCAAATCTTTCGTTAAATGACTTATTTGCAGCGATATTGAAACAGTGGTCTTAAAGGCACTTAAAATTGAACACGCTCCATGGTTTCACCATGGAATTGGTCCATGAAGGACCATGGAATGGTGTTCAATTTTTAGTGCCTTTGAGACTGGAGTCGAGTCAAATTTTTCTGAGGCTAGTTGGCAACGATATTGTAGCAGTGGCCAGCGTGGTTCACATCGGACGATCGTAATGCGCGGTTATGCGCGGGTGCGCGACGCCCGAGGCGTTGCAGCGTTGGTGCGCGCACGCCGCATCACTCCCACGGTGCTACAGGCTGTTCGGATCTTGAAGCGAATACTTTAGCGCATTTGAAACTCGATGAAATGAAAAACGACGCTCAAAAGAGACAAGCACATACCTTTAACAGCCATACCATGTGGAACGATTTACGCTCAGTCTAAAGAAATAAATAACATACCTACATGTATACAGTAGGTTTTGTAGTAGTAGTAGTAGTATAACTCTTTATTGCACACACACAGAAAGAAACATACAACATAAAAACATAAAAAATAGAATCAAACATAAAAGATAATCAGTAAAAACAAAAATAGGACACTGCACAAATGGCTGCCTTATCGCTAAGAGCGATCTCTTCCAGACAACCAAGTGGTAAGGAGTTAAAGAGTACAGAGAAAAGTGAGAAAAAGGTAGGGTGTGCAGAATATAATATAGAGCATCGGTACATAAATACAATACAAAAACATTACAACCATTTGATAATACATAAAATATATAAATAAATAAATACATACATACATATACCTACATACAAACAGACATAAAGATAGGAAGCTATTTGATGACAATATCACACACAGTTTTGTACCTAGTAACCTTATTATCACAACTTGCTTGCACTGTCTTGTGTATCTGGTAGGGATACCTCAGGGATACCACATTAGTTACTGGAGATGTCCAAGTTTTAAGCCCAGAGGCGTGCACTCAGATAATTCAGGTGCTTTTTTAAGAAAAATATCGTGAGGAATACCACATGCCTGTTCAACACTATGCTCTCATCGTGACATAACCAACCCAATAGGTCAGCGACATTAGTCCACGGTTTATATACCTACCGCTATTCTTAAAAAAGAAAACTCGACCCTTCAGTCAATTATAATATGTTGCAGATGATGACTTTTAAATACCTATAACACAAGAAACTTCAGAAGCAAATTCCTTTTAAAATTAAAAAATATAAGAACTAAATACAGCCTTGCCTAAAACTAGCTAAGTCCTTACAATCCTTCAAGTAGCAGGTTAAAACCCATTACTTGAAATCCTGAATTTATTCCTTCCTTACCGCTTCGGTCCTTATTTTTCCCGTGTGCTATTGTCATCAACTAGCTTCCTATGCTTTGTTTGTATTTCATGTCTGTTTTTATGTATCTATTTAAGTATGTATGTATGAATGTATTAATTTATAAAGTATCAAATGTTTTTAATGTTGTTGTATTATATGTATGTACCGATGCTCTATATTGTATTCTGCACACACAACCTTTTTCTCACTTTTCTCTGTGCTCTGCAACTCCTAACCACTGAAGTCTTTGTGCATTGTCCTATTTCTTTGTTTTTATTGACTCTATCTGTTATTTTTATGTGTGTGTACAATAAAGAGTTTAATAAATAAATAAATACAGCATCCTGTGTGTTCCGCTCGATTTCCGTGCGCGACTGTTTACTCAATGCGCGATTATCCGACAATCGGTTGAGATCACGACGCGCACTGCGCTCCTTGCAATGATACCACTGCGAAAGTGAAACAAATTGTAGACAAAATTGCAAAATTAAATATACTCCAGAGATGAATTTTATTGATAAAAGACTTGTGTAGATTGCTATCTCAATCAATATGAAACCTTAAACGAGGTCGGACGCGATTTGAAGGGTTACGAGGGAACGTAGTAAAAGACCAAGACAAAAACGTTTATTTCCACGAAAATGGGTTAGTTTCAGATATTACAAAGTGCTTTGTAATAAATAATAATAATAAATAACCCATAAAAAACCCACAAAAAATAAATCCACAAAAATTTTAACAGCAAAATATTCCCTCAATTTTGCTATTAATATAAAACGTAAAAAAATATTTTTTCCCAACATACTCATTTCACACAGGAAAGGATAGGACGACAAATTCTTAAACAAAAGACTGGTCCGTACACCCGTACATACAGCATCCCTATCTCGGCGCAATAAATCTCGCAGTAACGCACCCGTTGCGTTTTGTACTTTTTAACGGCAAACCACATTTTTATTCAAAGTAGCCACTTAGTAAATAAAATATGTCCGTATCTAAAACAATGAGCCGGGAAATGTCCTCCTTCCTTGAGTTTCCTCTGTTTTGTGTTTTTTTACGACGAGGCAGATGCGGCGACAAATGAAGTACAATTGAGGCGCAGAAAAATACAATATTAGGGGAAAAATTTGTACAAATTGTAACGACACATTTTTACAAAAAAAAATAACAGAGTATAGAACAGTTTTACATATAAATAAATAATAAAAGTTTTGGGACAACTCACACGTGGCTTTCTGATCCCAAAATAAGCTGTGAGCTTGTGTTGTGGTGATCGGATAGCTGATAAACTAAACCTACATATTATAATTGAACAGTTTTTATTTTGACCATGTGTTTAGTTTTTGTTAATTTATATGTATGTATTGTGTCTTTCTAAGTTGCATTGCAGGTGTGTATGAAAAACGTATTAACAAACTAAGGATTCCAGAAAATAAAGGAGGTCTTTCTCGTCCATATCCTGTGTTCTAGTTGTGGTTTTTTTCTATGTCAGTACTTAACCATAAACAATTTTACCTACTCGTAGTTTTTTAAAAAATATATAAGCATAAAATATAAAAGCAATAAACTCCCTTTACTGGATACTTTCTTTTGCACGCAAGTGTACGTTTTTCAGTCGGTAATGGCACCGAAAAATGTTTAGTAGTTAAAAATTAGCATTTGTTTGCGGCCCTTCCCGAAGGACTACTCTGCTTCTATTATGTTTCAACATTCTAACAGCACCGTTAGTCTAAAATACAAAAGGCTTTACAATTACAGATAAAAGCGGATTTTGTAACAGAATAAAGAAAACTAAGTTGTCATGTTATGTAAACAGAAAATGTCGCAGTATTTTGGTTATACCTACCTATCAATAAATTGTAGTAATACCTACAGTAGAAATATAAATGTTTCCATAGCAAGGGAGCTGTAGCCGTAGCATTATGGGCATTCAAATTCAAAATCAAACTACTTATAACTCATTATTACGTTAACAAAATCAATTTAACTGATAGATACTGCGTTAAATGTTAAGTTAATAGGAGTTCTAAAGGCTCCAATTATCGCTTCAAAATATGTAATGTTTCGTAAATCCCATTTGTTTAAAAAATCTTATGTTTCATGGTTTAATTTTAATGAATAGATTTCTACCGTCGATGTTTGCTTCAAGATAACCATTATCGTGAAATAACTGTGTGGTGTTAACAAAATTCTCTCTTTTGTAATAGATAGAAATGTTAAAAAGCCTGATGCCTGATGCATATGTCATAGCAAACTTTCTGTTGGTCGTTATCAATTGAGTGCCGCTTTGATAAGGTCATAGAGAAGTAGGCATGCAGAGTTCCTCACGATATTTTGTTCATCATTACATTAAATGACATGAATGTACACGGACTTGTCTAGTAAGATACCGTATTCTTAGCCCCTGGGCTACCGTTTAGTTAATATTTTATATTAACTAATGTATTTCTATAAAATTCCCTCCTTAGTTAGCGACACGAAACTAGCTACACGTCGTCGAGCTTTTTCATAGAAATACATAGACACGCCCGCTACCAACTTGCCCCTTTATGCTTCACCGTACTGAAACAATACAGCTACAATTCAAATCATCCCATAATAGAAATAACTTTCGAATAATATAAGTGTAGTTAATTTATTCAAACGAATTTACTCAAAGTGTATTTATTCCTCGTTTCTACAATGGATCTGCTGCCAGTCCCAACTAATTACGAAGAGAAATGGAGTAGCCAGAAGTGTCCAAACAAATGCTGAGCGGACCTCTCCACGAAATTATCTCGAGTGGCAATAACGTTACGTAACTATACGAACGAAGCAATTTATTCTCCCCGAATAGATTACCGGAAAAGTTGGGAAAAGCCAAGCCACGCCTACTGAACTGGGCGTAGCCCCGCCTTCCTACTAATCCGCCCACCCACCCTGGTGGGTTGAAGATATTAACTCCAGCGGCTATGGAGTAGAAATGGCCGCTTTATCGTACTTCTCGTTAAAGAAAAATGTTCGCGAAGATAGGAGATGGGGGGATTTCCACCCGTTTCTTTGAAACTTGGCAGTTACGTAACAATAATGTTGTTTTTTCTAATGATACTTGTCTTGCGATGATACAGCCTTTATGCCATCTTTAGAAGTTTTTTTTCATAAACAAATGGAAGAGATTGGTCACCCACGACACAAGGTAGGTATCCTAGTGTGGAGACCAGGGACACAACAAATAACAAGAAATGTTGTAATGCTTTATGAAGGCGAGTTATGTAGTGTCTTCTTGTACTAACAAAAATGGTTCTTTCGTTACGAACAAATATATTCTAAATTTGTATACCTACATATTTGTGGAAAAAAATCATAAAATACTGAAGCGTAATGTATTATTTTGTTGTTATTAACCCATTAATGACCCACTACAGGGTTGGGTCTCCTTACAATGAGAGGGATGTAAGCCTTAGTCCACCACGCTTGGCTACTGCGGGTTGGATATTAATTAATATCAAGTAAAAAATACATTTATATCAAATATCAATATGAGGGTAGATTGATATTTCTAGAACATTCCGCTTGTTGTTTATCACAATTGTGCCTTAGGATGTAAAAAGAACGTAACTTAAAATTCATTTATTTCAATAGGATGAAAAAATAGTAGACTTTCAATATTAAGACGAAAATAAGTGTAATATGGTCAAACATCGTAGAACATAAAACTTATAAAAAATAGAAATTATAAAACACTAATTATGCGTTTTTGTAGGTACTACAATTTACTTAATTTACAAAAAATACAATGTTATAAAAATAATTATTGCTAAACAGCTGAGTAATTATAGGCGATGACAACATCAATATTTTTCATGACATAGGAATAATTTCTTTAAATCAGAATAACATTAACATGCTACTTAGTTAACTTACGTACTACTATCCTACTATTACCTTTACGTACTACTATCCTACTATTACCTTTACGTACTACTATCCTACTATTACCTTTAATAAATATGATAATAAAAGATGTGTGTAATAAAAGTTTGTAAAGTTTGGTAGTCGATGTTTGTTACACTATCATGCAAAAACGGCTCAACAGAATTGGATTAAATTTCATATGTTAGTAGTTTACCTGTATTAACATATAAGATATTTTTATCCTTCTTTGGACCAAATTCAAAATTCATGCGTCGCGAACTAAGTCTAGTTATAAGTACTTACACAACAGTATACTTAAAAAACGTAAAGGTGAAAAAGCGTTTCATTCCCTGGGCTTTTTCGTCAGATGTAGCTTAAATTAGTCGAGATAATTTGATTTTTCGAGATAACAGTTAAAAATTGCAATGTAATTTTAAACCATTTTTAATTAACTTTTAACATACCTATTAACGAAGATAAAACCCATTGCAACTGTTACGTTTAAAAGGAAACTATGCAATTAACAACGATAAATTTAATATAATATTCACTTTAATAAATAATTCATTTCTTTTCGCTAAATGAGTTTCTAAATTGTTTATTTTTCTAAATAGTTTAATATTATTTTGCAAACAACACTCTTAATGACATTGATTGTATAACTCCACCCTTATCGTAGCTTACAGTTACACTACTGAATAAAAAAATATTACAAAATGATTCTATTAATAATTTATTACTTACATCATTCTGGCCATCACCCGAATTGCCCTATATAAGTCATTGAGCGCGGGCGCAATTCGCACTCAGGCGATGACGCGGGACGTGAGTATTTGCTTTCATTCTTAATTAATTTAGTGCCAAAATCATGGCGCCATCTTGTTTTGCTTTTTCAACCACGTGATTTTCTTAATCCAAGTGAATCTTCGAAATTTCTGTTTCTTATCTATAATTTTGAAACTTAATTGTAAAAATACTATGAGGTCTGCGATAAGCAACTATTATTTTAGTGAATCGATTAGAAATATAGATTAATAGGTAATTAATGTGCGTGGTAAGGTTTCAAATCCAAGTAAACCTTTATTGTTTCCAAATCTAATTGTGAACCAGAGACTTTTTAAATAATTTCGATGGGTCTATGAACGTTTTTTTCTGTGTGTTGATCAGAATTTTGTTTTATTTTGTTATCCTAAATAATATATATTATGTTTTGGGTGCTTTAAATTCTATTTTTTGGTTTTGCAGTGAGCCAGGGTACCTGCGAATCCACGGCCTGTTGCCCCGCGGTGAGTGAGCTTTTAATTACTTAAAAGTATAAATTCCTTCGGGTTACTTACATAAATGAGTGCATTTAAGCCACAATAATTTATGTTACTTCATTCAAGAGAAAATAGCTACATTGCGGTGTTTTATTTTATTCTTTACTTACTTCTGGGCAGTTTTCCTTTTTAGGACAATCTGCTAGCTAATTGATCATCTTATTAGCTAGAATATCTTCTGCCATCTACTTAATTCTTTTACATTATTTTTATTACCCTGCTTTCTTTTTCTCGTATTAGAAATTTCTAGATCTTTCGTGGTACAGATAAGCCTGCTACAAATTGGTATCGTAACTTCTTGGGGGGTGCCTACGATTTTTTCGCTGCTAGATCTGAGCGCGGTCTATGACAAGCAATTTCTCGTGTGCGTCAGTAACCCATTAATAATTTAATGCCCACTACAGGTTCGGGTCCTCTTACAGTGAGAAGTAGGTATGTAATTGTAGGCCTTAGTCTCCCACACTGGCCTACTGCGGGTTAGTGGACTAATTTTCTCATAAAGCTGTGCGTTATGCAGGCAGGCGGAGTTCTGCCGGCGGCGGCAGGCCGGGCGCGCCGGGTGCGGCGGCCGCCGGCGTCGCGCGACGTCGCCCGGCCGCGCCACTGGCCGCGCCGCTGCGTCGCTCCACGCGAGCCACCGCCAGCTTATGCGCTTTGTTAACACCTTTATGTGAGTACACTAACTTTAATTATAAGTGTACACAAATTTAACTAATCAACATCTATTGGACATGGTTCTCCCCTAATTAACGCCCGACCGACAGTCTACGTGCTTACTACCATTACACTGTCCCATGTGACTCATACCCATTGTTTAACTATTGTCTATTTACTGGACTGGCAGTGTTAACCACCTTTATGTGAGTACCATAACTTTAATTAAAGCTACTAGGGTATCGGACAGTCTTGTCAGTAATCCATTAATGACCCACTACAGGGTCGGGTCTCCTCTCACTGAGAGGGATGTAGGCCGCCGTCCACCACGCTGGCCTACTGCGGGTTGGTGGACTTCACATGCCTTTGAGTACATTTTTTTTAACTCGGGCATGCAGGTTTCCTCACGATGTTTTCCTTCACCGTAACAGCAGGTGATATTTAATTTTAAAAAGCTTACTTAACCTGTCAGTACTGTACAAGTAGGCACTGAGGATAACAACCCCTGTCTGTACAGGGGAGACCCATGTTATGTAATGTTACTTTGTTCAAACAACCACATAAGGAGGTAGCTACTGCAGATTGGAGCCTTCTCTTAGCCTCTGCCATCCCAGTAACTCATGATTAGAATACGAGTTACAGTATACCTAAGTATCTCCTGCCTGGCTAAGAGGAGCTGACGTTGCAACTAATCCTTCTTTCCTTGTTGCAGGTATAATATTATGACTAGGAATTTTCTGACATGTATTTGAGGACCGAATAGGACGAGCTGGACGCCGTGGTGCCAGCGACCTTCCTCCAATCGTGTATACTCGTTCACCCTCGGGAAACTCACGCAGAATCTTCGGAAATCTCGCTTCGAGAACCTTCGAGAATCTTCGAAACTGCGCACGACGTGCACTGATACTTTCCGTTACTTTTTTCATACTTTTCTGTTTATTTTTTGGGAGTTTGGCGCAAGATTTAGCGATAATAAGTTAAGATTCCAACGCCATTTGTAAAATAAGTTTTTGTTTTGTAGTTACAATAGCACCAGTCAGCAAGTTTAGATGTGTATGAGCGAAATCAATATATCTTTTATTTCTGAGTGTTTGATACAGCACAAGCGATGTCATAGTTCGTAGATAAGGGTACAGTTTATGTTTAGAGTATAATCGTATAGACTTTAATCACTTTTGTTTTTAATATTATTTTCTTTTTTATTACATGCATGCTTTCTTTATACCTGTGTTTTATTTGAACACTTTATCATTTGACGATGCTTACCTTTTTTTACCTAAAAACTTAAAATATGATTAAGTCCACTTTCAATTGAACAGACTAAGTTCCAAAGAAAAATCTCGTAGTTCCAGAGAGAAACTTGGTCCCTGTTGAGTTGTTAAATTTTCTCACCGGTTCAAACATACAGACATAGCATTTCTAGTAGTTTCTATCATAGGTAAAACTCGCCCTGCAGTGGGTCACAGACAGAGTAACAAAAAACAAAATCTATTGGATATGATTGGAACTACGAATATGCATTAACGGAAAGATTTGGAAATAAACATGTACCTAGGTACCAGTGTAACTCCCAATCTCTAATGTTTTGTATCTAAGTAAGTAATTGTTGTTTAGATTATTATCTATAACCTACGTAATTAGCTAATGCGACTGTCCGCCGTTTCAGTCACTTCGATTTCGGTTCGTCTGGTGAGCAGAGCTGCCAACTCTTGTGCACCCTCAATAAAATCAAACAACAACTATTTTGTTGCAAGCAGTACTGCTAGTTTTTCATTACGTCCTATGACGTTCATGTGACAAGGTTCTAGCGCGACGGGTACACCTAATATCTTTTCTTCACGCTCCACCTGGAATTCTTAAAGAAAACACTTATATTTGAACACAAACAGAACATTAGCATAGAGACAAGTTGCGACAGGTACAAATGCTGAGACGGTGTTCATAAATTGAAATGAGATGGCGAATTAAAAAATAAATCAAAAGAGGATTTTCCCGCCACGTCGCCGCGCCGTCGCCTCGATTGCAAAAATGTAGCGCGCCAGTGCCCCGCGCCGTGCCCACTGTGACCCACGGTACGGCACTTTACGGATTCAAAGTCAAAGTCAAAAGCTTTTATTCATTGTTAGACCATACAATTTGTGCACACTTTATGAACGTCATACAGATAAATTATAGGTACATTGTACATTATTACTAGAATGGTCAGTCATTAACCCATTATGACCCACTGGCGGGTGGGGTCTCCTCTCACAATGAGAGGGATGTAGGCCGCCGTCCACCACGCACCACTACTGCCCGTTGGTGGAGTTCACATACCTTTGAGAACATTTTTTTTGTGAACTCTCAGGCATGCAGGTTTCCTCACGATGTTTTCCTTCACCGTAACAAAGTCATTGATGTTTGCCACTGGGATTCGAACCCGGACCCCTCGATTCCTATCCAGAATGAAATTGCATACCTACTAAGTACCTAAATGTTGCCCAGAATGTTAATAAGTGTGTTTGTTAAATGTGAAATGTTAGTGAGTTTAACAAAAAAAACGAGTTGAATGAGTTTCAGCTCTTAATAATAAAGTGTGGTTTTAACTGAACCTATAAGTGTATAGTGTATAAGTGTAGGCAAAGGCGCCATGATGAAACTATGTAGGTACATCTTAGCCCGGCGTGAGGCAATGGAAACGCGCACCCAACAAGATAATAAGAATGTTCCCGTACATATTAAAGCGTCGCTACAGACTGTAATACAAACCTCATTTAAATATACATGATGAAATTGAAAGAATTACAGGGGAGCGTTATTGCCTTGACAAAATAAAATGAAATATTAAACTTTGGAAAAACACTCACGATGAATGTTTTTAAAGGTTTTTCGGGTGTCAACATTGTAGCTGTTTCAGGAACGTTACCGCCTCCCCTTTCACCCGCCGTAAAGCAAGTTTTTCGTGTCTTGTTGGAAAGGTGAGGCTGCCGGAGATGCTTTATTTAAGGCACCTTAGTCCTCATGAGTTGTAAAGCCTTCGTACGAAGTACTACAGAATTTCTAACCCTATTGATGTCAAAGAGCGGTGATAGCCCAGTGGCTTAGAATTCGACCTCGATTCGAGGGGTCCTGGTTCGAAACCCAGTGGCACGCGTCAATGACTTTGTAAAAAAAGATATTATGTGCGCTTTATAAAATTAAATATCACCTGTTGTTAAGGTGATATTATGGTAGCCTATCCTTCTCATTTTGAGCGGAGACCCGACCCTGTAGTGGGCCATTGATGGGTTACTAACATTGATTTTAAACGTGGGTCCAAGGATTGCAGTAGGTGTTCAATTAACTACCGATAACTCTACAGTACCTAATTTTGAAACATCAACCTCTGATTCTATGGATTGCAAACAAGTAACGTGACTTGATAACTGTTCAACGTAACTGTTCATGTACCTTATCTACTACCTATTGGGACTAGCTACTCATCAATTATCATACAGAAACTGATTATAGTACGATTGTCTATAAATTCGAAACGGTAATTCATAGGAGGGTTCCTAGATTCTGAAATGTTTTAATGAGCTTTTATATTAGGTCCTTTCAAGCCTCCCTACGCTTGATAGAGAGCAATTTTAACTTATCAATTGTTTTACCAACTTTTGTTTTCCCAAAAGAAATCTATTTTCGCAATAAACTTCAAACATAAACAAAGCACAACCACGTACAATGCAAACAGAAATCCGCAATTTATTTTCCTTTTTCCTCCCAACACAATTCCAAACTCTGAAATAAGAATGAAGTTCTGAAAATATAAAATAGCACAGAGCTAAGTCTAGAACGGAGAATATTTACTGGTTATATAATTCCTCGGCCCGCCCACCGACAACGCCTAGCGGAGGCCACGCCCAGCCGAGGCCACGCCTACCCATCTTATCTGAAAGCTTCCCATTTTATTACTCCGAACTGTTTGCCAACTCCGGGATACGACGTCCATATTTTAAGCTCTACGCTTTAATTTAAGTCAGCGCTAGGATTTTCCGAGATTCCACTGTCATTAGCTGGAACTACTTTTATGAGCTCCGCGCGATTGCGGTTTCTAATTATGGACAGAATGAAACACTCGGAGTGGCTTAAAATGAAACTTTGGGTTATGTTAATCACTGAGCTATAGGTAACGGTTTGGTATACTTTTATTTTTAACCGACTTCAAAGTTCTTAGGTAATTCGTCTGTATGTTTTTCATACTCCAGGTTTTATATTTTCGGACGTGCATGAAATCTTATGTTATTGGTCACTGGTCTAGATACCTAAGTTCGCTCTCCAATAGGATAGGAATCTGTGTGACGTCGTAGGTTAATCCTACGTCAAAGTCGCTAAAATAGATATCTAGTCGGAAAACCCCAACGTGGTGGACTAAAGCCTGCATCCTACTCGTTGTGATAGGGCCCCGACCACTTAGTGGATCATTAATGGGTTACAGACATCTTCGGAAAACACACATCCCTAAGCGAAACGAACAGTGTGTTAGCTAAGTTGTTAGGTATGAGTGATAAAACACCTACTTATCTGTCGTGCTGTTTTGTTTTTGGTTGTTCGTTGTTTTTTAATGTTTCGGAAACGTATGCTATAAAATAAAAGTTTTTAACTTTACTTCTTTTAAACGGCATCAAACAATAACAAGGCAATCAAATGTTTAAGTAGATATAATTAATAGAGGTCGATAAGTTTGCAGTGAGGGGTAGGTGGCGTAGACCTACCACATGTTATTTTTAATATTAGTACCTACTGACAAGTTACTCCACAAACAATGTCTTTGAGCCAAAACTATTGTATTATTCCCTCGTCAGTGTATACCCAGTATCACTCTATAAACCTTACAACAAAAATAGCCGCGTCCAGCGAATAAAAACAAAGATGCTCCTTTTATCGGAAACCGGGGTTCTTTATAAGTGCGTTCCGAAGCAATATCGCCGCAAATTGATCCAAAAATGACCTTTTGAGCTCCACTATTGAGAGGTGTTCTCTCCCCCGAGATCCGAGGCTGTTTCATCTCAAAGTGAGAGATATCAAAAAATACATCCGGCCGGCCTTTCTGCGCTTTATTAAGAATAAATTTACGGCTGGTGATGTGGTGCAAGTTTAAAGTAACTAGCGTGTTAAAAAATATCATCCGTACTTTATTTATGTTCATGTTTCATCTTGATGCTTATAATTCTTCTACGTAGATTGGTGAGACGCTGTAGCCTTGTGAATAAGAATTCGGATTTTTACTCTAGAGATCCGGATCCGAATCCCAGTGGCACGCATCAATTAATTTCTTAAAGAAACGATGTGTGCTTTATAAAATTATATATCACCTGCCGTAAAGCTGAAGGAAAATATCGGGAGGAAACATGCATGTCTAAGGACGCGTTCAGTATAGACGCGATTTCGTACGAATTCAACTCAAGCGCCTACGTAGGTACACGTTCAAACGAATAATCCCGAGATGCCGAAAAATCTTGACATTCGGCATGTCGAAGGCTTTCCTTTCTTTTCTTTTATTTTCTTAAAATTTAATATCAAACTGGGTCAACCCAAGTGGCGCAGTGGTTAAGACGCCGGTGCACTGCGCGGAGGTCCTGGGTTCGATTCCCAGCAGAGCAGAGGTTTGAATGATGAATTTGAATTTCTGTTTCTGGTCTGGGTGTGTGTGTTGTTGTCTTGTGTGTGTCCATGGCACCCACGACACAGGGAATCCTAGTGTGGAGCTATGAGTGTGAAGCGATATTTATTTACTTATTATTTATTTAAATGTCCCCCGCTCATCTCCCTTGACTTGAGGCGCGATAGTGCGAGGCGCCTATCTTCAGTCTAATGCATTTATGCAACAGCGCATCGATCGCGCCATTGCGAACATTCGTTTGTATCGCGCTGGAGTTTTAATAAACCGTGTTATTTTTCTTTTGATGGCACGAACGCTTGGAATGAAGAGGATTTTGTTTTTTTTTTTTTTGAGGGGTTGGTCCAGATCGTTCCAAAGTTAGCGAAATGTAGGTACCTACAATGCCGACATTTTGAAGGTAATGATGAAGAAAGAAAATTCTACATGAGCAAAAGAAAATATTTTCAAAGTAAAAAATGTTTTTGCTGTTTTGAGACTCCCCGAGACTCATTTGTTGAAATAATTTTCGTTGATACTTATTAAGTATGTAACTAAAATTTTCGGGTAGGTACTATGAAAATTAAAATCAACGTTAAAATTATTTATCTTATCGCTTATGTTACACAGATATCGTAAGTAGGTACTCTTTTTATGGTCATTAACGAATAACAATTTTTGAGCCATTTACTTGTTTTTTATTCTTCCGAAGATTTCCGATGTCCCGCTAACTTTTCCAAGTTATCGACACTTAGCCAAACACCGAAAATCAATCCATATTGAGCCTTGAATTTTCTTCTGCTACAAGAACACAGCTTCTACCTTTTTTACTAATTTTCTTATCTCACCTAGCACAAAACAAAAGGTATTTTCTCTACAACTTTTTCAGCTTTTAACAATAGAAATGAATAAAAATAGCAAGCGCACGGGGAAGCGAAGTTAAACAAAGCGCTCTTAACAAGGCGACGTAAATCCGATTTACACAGCATTTGAATAAGATGCTTCAAGTTTCAAGGATTTTTTCCTTTTTCCTCTTTTCTTCTGAGTTTCGAGTTCTGCTATAGAAGAATACGGGTGTGGCGTTCTCATCTACATACCTCGCTAAGAGCCCCTTTATTTATATCTTTGCCTATGCGAATTTTAGTTTTCTACGCTCAAAAAGATAATGCTTAATTACATCGTTTCTATAAGAAATCTTTTGTTTGACATACAAAATCATTGAGCCTAGAAAAGTAAAAGCACCCGAATGTGTGTGTGAAAGGCAAACTTTTACGGAAAAGGACATTATGTAAATATTCATTAAGGTCTTGATGGTCTCACGCTATGAGCTTGATTCTATTAAATAAGCGAGCAAAACAGTCTTGTCTGAAGAATCGTGGAAAAAATGTAAAAAACATGATTTGCTACGAGCCATTCTCATCCGGAGCCGGGAAACCGCGGTTTTACTTGTCCGTCGATCAGTGCGTTTATTCGTAGATGTCCTAAAAGAAAAATTACGACTTTCTACGAGTAGGTACATACATCCATGTGTGATGTCAAACTAATCTAAGTTTAAGGTAGTTATAGTACTCCATTGTATCCATTCTAACTTCGAGGTACCTACTTTTTGACTAATCGATGAGTAAAACGAACCCTAAAACAAACTCGTAAGCCAACAACGACACCCACTAGAAAAGGATTATTCCTATCTGTCCCCCAATTTTGTCCCCTAGGGGTGACAGATAGGAGTAAAAAGTTCGATCTGTCACCCATTTAGCGAAAAGGTGACAGATCGAACTATTCGCACCTCAATGATAGAACTTTATTCCTATCTGTCCCCTATTAAATATATAAATTCAAAAAAGTAAAGCTACGAGTATAATTATGAAAACAGCTAACTCAAGAGGCATCCATACCTATTCAATGTCTGTGACAAAATTAAATGCTTACAATCACCACCTCAAACAATGTATTTTCTTTTCTAATTAACGATATCCATGGGCTGCAGTAAGTAATTGACTAAATTAAATTATCATTTGTTACATAAAACCTTTCTTATCGGCTCTAGGTCAATCGATCACTAAGTACAGTCACGAGCAATACAATGTGCCACAGTGATGGAATGAGCCACACTGATCGCCATACCTATTCTGAACTAGGTCGTGAAAGAAAGAAGTATTTGTATAATATCACGTTAACGCATTACGTGAATGCCATAGGTACGAGTATCATAATGCGGCATATTGTTGTCCCACATCAGTTAATACAGTAACGGATGTCTCGACAACCCACACCACCCCCGGGGTTGTACGGGTTGAGGGTGCTAAGAATAGAACCGCAAATCACTTCCTTTAGATCGCAAAGCAACTGTTGATATTTCTCATTACGTTAAGTTAAACTATTATTGTGGTGATAGTGTAACACATAAACATAAAAGCACACACAACCATTAGACATAATTATTATTATAGGTATGGTAGAAACATAATAGCCTTTTTTAGTCGGTTAACCGCGCATAGCCCCGCTGCTTCCTCCCTTCCTTGCTTTCAGCCCTTGGCAATCCACTGCTGGACACGGGCCTTCCCTAATCGACGCCACTACACCCGGTCCTGGGCCCTCTGAATCCAACGGTTTCCCGCTGTCTTCTTCAGGTCGTCAGTCCACCTGGTAGGAGGGCGGCCTGTGCTCCTTTTACCTAACCGTGGTCGCCATTCGAGGACCTTCTTTCTGCACGCTACCTATTTAATAAAAAATAGTGCTAATCTAAACTCAATGATTTTTAACAACAGCGCAAATAGCAATTACAGTCTGATTACCAAAAATACACAAATAAACAGCTATACAGAAACAGCAATCGGAAATTGATCACCCATTGTGTCCATACCGCGCGACATTAAGTGCGGTATTCTGAGCGCACAAAGCGCGTGCTGCGTCACCTCTATAAGCGATTACGTTTTCTTCAATAGATACGGCACCGAGCGATGAAAGTATGGAGGGTAACTGAATAAGTCAGGCATACATAAAACATATAGCAGACGTAGGTAACAGACTTAGGTTCAGGAAGTAACAAATCCACGTACTTATAATCTCAGTCAAGTCAATGTAACAGTTTATGATCTGCAGTAAGGTTGCAGTGGCTGATGTGATAACCTGAAGAAACCAGCGAGAAACCATTGGATTATAGGACATAGGACCGGGAAAAGTGGCGTCGGTTAAGGAAGGCCTATGTTCAGCAATTGACTACGATGGGTTAAAAGGAAATAAAGAAGAGGAATCGAAACTTATCCAATAAGACCAGCTCCCTAAAATGTCGCATCCACGATCATTATGACGCTACGTAGAAGAAAATTTCCTTCGACATTCGGTGTGAATGACAAAAAAATCGTCAAATCACGTCGATTAGTGGTCGGTGCTCTACAAAACTTATTGTTGCCGTCACCACAATGCCTCAACGATTTCGATACACCCCCGTTACACAATTCAATACTGGCCGATATAACATCGTCATTTGTACGTGTCTACCCTTAGACTATTTAAGGGAGGTATGCTGAAAATCTACGCCAGTAATTTATGGAAAATTGTGGGAAAATGTGTTCGAAAATTGCCCCCAAAAACTATTAGCAGTGATCTAAATCGCAGTATAAATCGGAAAATACATACCAATAAAATAGCTAAAAATTAAATCAAATTAAATCTTGCAATGGATATTCAAACAGAACCATTAGACTTATCAACAAAGAATGACTCCAAACTAATCAATGTATTAGACTTAAAATTCCTTGCTGGGCTAAATAGCCACTTGGTGAAGTTGTATGAAAGAACGAACCGAGTAGGTGAGAAGGATGCTTCGTTGCCGCAAAGGGCAGTTAATATGAAGAATGTGTTACCTTGCCAGGTCTGTTTTAAGACCTTCGATAGGCCATCGCTGCTGAAGAGACATATGAGAACGCATACTGGTGAGCATTAGTTATATTTTCTTAGTATGTGATCACGAACGAATGTTCACTACATTTAGATAATCCTTATTCGGAGACTGTCGTGCTTACGATAGATGGTCAACCGGGTCAACGTGTAATATTGTCTTGGTTACCGACTGAATGCTTTAAAGCATAGACTACACATATAAGTAAAAATACTAAAAATAATATGAAAATTTGATGTTGAATTAACTCCAAAGAAATACGAGTCCCTAAATCCTATCTGAAATCCTGAAACAAAATGAATGTCTGAGACTATACCTGCTACACCTACAGCCATTACGCAGGTATATCGGATATTTAGCTTTAAATTGTCATCAATTTTTCTTGATCACTCACGTATAATACTCCTATTTAATACTAGTAGGTCCACTCATTTCTCTTCTTTTCTTATCCTTTGATGTCACTCTTACTGCGTCTATTGCACCCAGGCCTCCTCGGTCGAATACAACACACCTTCAATCTGGCACCATCCTTGTAAATAATATTCTTATCTTAGGTACTATTGCGACGATATCTCCGTTCCAGCGACTTCTTTGAACCAGTAGTCTAACCCCTACTGGTAACTACTCTAGCCACAATTGTCTTTGACTTCACTCAGACTACGGTATCGGTGGCCTTCTCTTATTACTACATAGCAGGAGTATTAAACAATAAACTTTCTTTACAGGTGAAAAGCCACACGTATGTAACGTATGCAGTAAGGGCTTCAGCACATCTAGCTCATTGAACACCCATCGAAGAATACACACAGGTTAGTAAAACATAAACGCATTTTTATAATATCAGAAGTATAATATCAGAAGCGTGCAGGCTATAAAGTGATCACACGATTTTTTTATAAGGATTGAGCAACAAACGGGCATGCAAGCCACCATGTTAAATGGTTACTGCGGCCCGTAGACACCTACATCCATCCGCAAATAGAGAAGAGATCATAGTTGAGGTTGTATGCGGGTGTTTTGCTATTCTAAAGACTAAGATTTCCGCCTCAAATAAACTTTAAACAAAGTATCTCCGGCAACCACACCTCCCTTGCCGAAACAGAAGACATGAAGAATATGCTTTACGACGACTTATGAGGTTTGCGGTAAGGCACCTCCCCGGGCAAGCCAAGAAAAGAAAAGAATACGTTTATTGTTGACTGTTACATGAGAAAGATGTTACAAAAATTATAATAAGTTTAGAACAGTCTACCCTATGCGGGCATACAATAATTATGTCTTACATAACTAAAACTAAATTTTACATTTCATGGCAATTATTACTAAATTATATTTATTTATTTATTTATTATTTTGTTTAGCAGTCCAAATTATTTGTTTATTTTAATATTTTACCTATTCGAACTCATCGGCTATGCAATGTGCCACCCATTACTGGGCAGAGAGAAAAAGCCGAAGGAAAAAACTCTCGACACAGTTTTAATTATGTTTTAATTTTAGGGCTATGATGATAATAATGTATTAAAATAGGTATTTGGTTGACAGGAGAAAAGCCCCATAAATGTCCAGAGTGTGGGAAATGCTTTACTGCAAGCTCAAATCTATACTACCATCGAATGACGCACACAAAGGTAAGAGTCGCAAAGTTGCTTAGTACCTAACTACAACGTAGGTGTTACGGAGAGTTAAGAGGTGCGAATGTGTGCGTTTCTTTCATTTGTCATGCCGAACTGGCCAACGGAAGACGTATCCTCAAACGCGCTATCAAAGTTCCATAGAATCTGTGCATACGAGTATATACAAATGGTCCGAAGCTAGCATTCGGAGCGCGGTCCCCAGGCAGTGACATCGCCTGGTGGGAGATCTCCCCTGTACCTCCAAATACTTACTATCATACTTATTTTCTTACTTCCCAGGGTTAAGAGTATCTATTTATCATGGTAACACTTAGGTTAGGCCTCTTTTTTAAATTTTATTTTTTAAGTTCAAGTTCGTCCACCAACCCGCACTAGGCCAGCGTGGTGGACTAAGGCCTACATCCTTCTCATTCTGAGAGGAGACCCGACCCTGTAGTTGGTCATGAATGGGTAACTGACAAGTTCAAAAAGATGAGCCCACTTTTTCAGTTGCTTTACTTCGTAAGACTTTGTTCTATACTTCTATACTAATATTTTTTCTTCCAGAACAAGCCACACAAGTGTTCCTGGTGTCCCCGCTCGTTCCCCACGCCTGGGGAACTACGAGCCCACACCGCGGCCCACACTCCACGGTTGCCCACGCAGAAACCCCACGAGTGGGCTATGGGACTCCCTACCGCGCTCACTATGAAGCTAAGAGACGATCTGAAGGAGCCCTATTGATCATTCCTAATTAAATCTCAGCTAACTAGAATTATTTAATTGTATTTATTATTCCAATTTGAGTCCATACTTTTCTCATCTCGACGAGGTTTATCGACCGTTATTTACTTGTGATACACAAAAATTATATCTTCAGACTTGCTTCTGAACGTGAACGTGAATGTAGCTGACCACTAAACTAAAAGTAAATTGTATTGATGATAGACAGTAGTTGTTAAACCGTGTGAAACTATAGGGTGGCAGGGCTGGCAACACGCCACGGGCTCCGGGGCTGAAGGGGCCCCGGACTGAGGCCGCGGGCCCAGAAGTAGCCCTAAAAGTTAACAACTAAAAGAAATTAAGAAAGTACTGGGGCCCCATAAAGTGAATCAGCCAGGGCCCCGGATGGTTTAGTTACGCCATTGTCCGCAACCCTAGAGATGGTTTGAAAACTTCCGATACTATTGATTTTTTATAGTTAGACTATAATTTGTTGGTGGTAAAAGTATTCTTTGTTTGTTTTATTTGGTGAAAAATTAAAATGTATTCATGCAATCAAAATTAATTTTAAAACCGTTTTTTTTTCAAGTTTGAATATAACTTATATCCTATTGCTTAAAATAAAACAACATTTTACATAAAGCTAATTTATTGCTTATGTTCAAACGTACAACACAGTAACGCTATCATTTGCAACATTACCTTATAAAAAGATACATTATTGCACTATTGAGAACATTGTCTACAACCTGTAGCTTTTAACATTATGTACTTAATAATAAACATAATTATTATTATTAAATACATTATGATGATTCACTTTTACTTTAATTTATGGTTCATTAATTAAATCTATAGGTAGTATCTATAATTTAAGTCAATGTTATACTTAAAAATGTTTAGTTCAGTTTCGGCAGTTCACAGATTAAAGGTGGGTTTCAATAAACGATCTTCAGATATGTATTGAGACAGATACAGTTTGCTTGCCAACTTTTTTCTTTTTCCTTGCCAACTTTACTCTTCTTAATTGCGTTGAAATATGTTACCTGGCAACCATTTATCAACAGGGCTATCTATATCCGACAATTGATTATTGAAACCAGCCATATTGAAAAAAAAGTTTATAGATGATAGAGGAATAAATTATTCCATAACATAAATAAGTTTATAAAATCTTAACTGGAAAACATGTAACTCCATAATTATTTAAATTTCCAAATATATTTAAGAAAAAACAATTTTATGATAATAAAAAAACATATCAGCCGAATTTGTTTCTTATTTAACTTACTATGTTATATAACCATGAAACATTTTACCAAAAATCAACGTAGAAATTAAAAATTCACAAAAATAGTAAAAGGAAGTAAATAGAACGGCAATAATAACATATTTGTTGCGAATCCACTACAGCTAGCCGAATTGGCACCCCAAACTCATTCTATCACTCTCCCTCACAGTCGTGATGCGAGTGAGGGGGTGAGGGAATATGCGCTCAAATCTATCCGTTCTAGCCGTTCTATCTACTTCCTATTTCTATAATCAGAGATTTTATCAAGGATCCTTACATGTAATTTATAACTTTTAAGTCAAACGATCACAGCAAATAATTCAATAACAAAAATTCACCGTCAATCGTCTTTCTTAACTCTTTTCACATCCGGCGTAGCGCTGTCACTGTCTACCTTCCGCTTCTCCCCACCATTCGCATTTTCATTCTCAATATGATTCTCATTCTGGTTCTCAATATGATTCTCACTTTGATTCTCATTCTGGTTCTCGACGTGATTCTCACTTTGGAGATCCCCGTTTTGATTGTCGCTGTTGCCGTCGGGTTTGTTGTTCTTGAGTTGGTGGTAGTTGTTTTGTAACGCTTGGTTGTCGCACGAGGTGTCGACTTTCAGTAGTTCCCGAAGGGCCATTGTCGCGTAACAACTGGTCGGTAGTGTTAGTGTTAGAAGCAAGGCTTTGTATTTGCCGTCTGTGGACAATGCAAATTAATTATTGTATCATACAACACTCAAAAATTTATCTTCATTGTATACCTCAAAATCAAAGGTTCAAATCTCAGTGGCACAAAGTGATGGTTTCATGTGGTTTATAACAGTTAAACATCACCTGCTGTAAAGTATCTATGAGATAAAATTTGTTACATACTTTAGGCCTACTATTTTTAAGGTTGGTGCCAAAATTTAACAATAGAAACAAAATACTTGATACTAAAGACACCAACTTAAAAATAGTAGGCCTAAAGTATGTAACAAATTTTATTTCATACTTTTTTGATGTTGGTTTAATTTTTTATTATTTTTTTACCAAAAGCGGTGAGCCAACCTTTCAGATCACGAATGCGTTGCACAATACCCTGCAACTGGGTTGCCAGATTATTGCCAGAGAAAAGTCAATAGGCTACGGATAGCCGATTGACTTTTTTTTCAGGAATATTTAATTATCAGATCATTTTTATGCAGAAAAAAAGAGGTATCTATGTGTAAATGTGAATATTGCGTGTAAAAAGAGGTATCTATGTGTAAATGTGAATATTGCGTGTAAAAAGAGGTATCTATGTGTAAATGTGAATATTGCGTGTAAAAAGAGGTATCTATGTGTAAATGTGAATATTGCGTGTAAAAAGAGGTATCTATGTGTAAATGTGAATATTGCGTGTAAAAAGAGGTATCTATGTGTAAATGTGAATATTGCGTGTAAAAAGAGGTATCTATGTGTAAATGTGAATATTGCGTGTAAAAAGAGGTATCTATGTGTAAATGTGAATATTGCGTGTAAAAAGAGGTATCTATGTGTAAATGTGAATATTGCGTGTAAAAAGAGGTATCTATGTGTAAATGTGAATATTGCGTGTAAAAAGAGGTATCTATGTGTAAATGTGAATATTGCGTGTAAAAAGAGGTATCTATGTGTAAATGTGAATATTGCGTGTAAAAAGAGGTATCTATGTGTAAATGTGAATATTGCGTGTAAAGAGCGTACGGTTGTGTGCTTTTTTTTATCAACACTAGGTCGGGGCGACACGCGCGCTCCGGCGGGGCCACGAAGGGTGCCAGACGCTCACCGTCCTGGATGCCGGTGCGCGTGTTGCCGACGAGCTCGTCGTAGTCGGACAGCAGCAGGTCGGCGTGCGGGTCGGAGTAGCGCACCGTGCGCCACTGCACGCCCGCGGGCCGCACCACCAGCGGCCGGTACGCGCCCGACATGCTGAACCACCTGGAACGAACGCGCACGTGCGCCATGCTCACTTGGTTGCGGTTGATGGCAGCTAGGTGAAATGAAAATGAAAATGAAAATGAAAATGAAAATGAAAATGAAAATGAAAATGAAAATGAAAATGAAAATGAAAATGAAAATGAAAATGAAAATGAAAATGAAAATGAAAATGAAAATGAAAATGAAAATGAAAATGAAAATGAAAATGAAAATGAAAATGAAAATGAAAATGAAAATGAAAATGAAAATGAAAATGAAAATGAAAATGAAAATGAAAATGAAAATGAAAATGAAAATGAAAATGAAAATGAAAATGAAAATGAAAATGAAAATGAAAATGAAAATGAAAATGAAAATGAAAATGAAAATGAAAATGAAAATGAAAATGAAAATGAAAATGAAAATGAAAATGAAAATGAAAATGAAAATGAAAATGAAAATGAAAATGAAAATGAAAATGAAAATGAAAATGAAAATGAAAATGAAAATGAAAATGAAAATGAAAATGAAAATGAAAATGAAAATGAAAATGAAAATGAAATGAAATGAAATGAAAATGAAATGAAAATGACATGAAAATGAAATGAAAATGAAATGAAAATGAAATGAAAATGAATGGAAAATGAAATGAAAATGAAATGAAAATGAAATGAAAATGAAAATCATTTATTTGCACGAATATGGGTTAGTTATTGGTTTTACAGGGCATTTTGATCAATGCATATTCACCTTCTCAGGTATGCAAATTATGAAGTTATATTACATTTTAATAATTTAAAAATAAAATAAAACTAATGTTAGTACTAATTACAATTGAAAACTTATAACTAATAAATAATTTAATTGACAAGGTATGTGCTCTCGCGGACTTTTTTGTGGATCTTAATAAGAACTACAAACCCGTAGTACATCATTTTGTTCTCTTGTCGATAGTTTTTGCAGCGCACGCATAAACAGGTTTACGATTCAATTCTTACGGATCCCTAATTTTTTTGAAAATAAAATATAGCCTATAACATTCCTCTATAAATGGACTATCCAGACACTGATAGAATTTTTGAAATCGATCCAGTAGTTCCTGAGATTAGCGCGTTCAAACAAACAAACCAACAAACAAACAAACAGACTCTTCAGCTTTATAATATTAGTATAGATTAGAACGGTTACTACTAGAGATGTGCCGAACGTTCGTTTCGTGTTCGGTATTCGGCATTTCGAATATTTGTATTCGGCATATAGTGGCGGTAGAGTGTGGGGACTTGTGTATTCACAGAAATAACTCTCATCCACTATATACATACATTTATTTACATATACTATTAATAAAATAACATGACAAAATTATAAGTATTTTGAATCGAAGTCTAAGGCCAGAATTGACAGCTAGCAAAAACCAAAAGAAACGTTGAATTAAATTCAAAATTAAAAAGAATTTGTTATCAGCCGAATTATTCGGTTTTGGTGTCGAATATATTCGGTTCCAGTATTTACGGATTACAAACAGAAATAGATGTCCTTGAGGTGCAGTGACCACTTATCCCTTTATCTCTACGCCCTCAACAGATGGGAATAACTGACACATTTTTTAGTTATTTCCAAACAAAAGTATTGTCAGTAACCCATTAACGTCCCACTGGCGGGTGCGGTCTCCTCTCACAATGAGAGGGGTGTAGGCCGCCGTCCACCACGCACCACTACTGCCCGTTGGTGGACTTCACATGCCTTTGAGAACATTTTTTGTGACCTCTCAGGCATGCAGGTTTCCTCACGATGTTTTCCTTCACCGTAACAGCAGGTGATATTCAATTTTATAAAGCGCACATAACTTTTTAACAAAGTCATCGGTGCGCGCCACTGGGATTCGAACCCGGACCCCTCGATTCGTGTTCGAATTCTATGCCACTGGGTATCCGCTATCACTGCAGAAGTATTAACAAAGGATAATTCCGACAAGCGATACTCACTTGCTCTTGTTCTTCATGTCCAAAGTGAGTCCGTCCTTGGCGAGCAGCTGTTCGTAGAACTGCTTCAGGTTGGGCGGGTATTCAATGCAGCCGCCGGGCAGCGGCAGCACCACGTCGAATATACTGTACCGCCCGCTGGCCACGTCCTCTTGTGTCAGCACTCTGTAATTATACATTAGGGATATTAGGGAGCTCCGTAGCCGGATAACTATCGGATATCCGATATAAAAGAATATCCGTAACCGTAACCGAAACTATCGGATGTCCGATATAAAAAAATATCCGTAACCGTAACCGAAACTATCGGATATCCGATATAAAAAAATATCCGTAACCGTAACCGAAACTATCGGATATCCGATATAAAAGAATATCCGTAACCGTAACCGAAACTAACGGATATCCGGTATAAAAAAATATCCGTAACCGTAACCGAAACTATCGGATATCCGATATAAAAGAATATCCGTAACCGTAACCGAAACTATCGGATATCCGATATAAAAAAATATCCGTAACCGTAACCGAATCCGAAATAAAAGTTTCGGATGATATCGCATAGGGGGGGAGCCTAATTGAGACACGTTATGTCGAGTTGTTTTGATCGGCCGGGCACAGTCGACACAAGCCGCGCGCATTGTTGGTTTCCTTCTGTTGTCGTCTTATGATACCGTAACTGACTAGGTAACTTGTGAGTAATTTTATATTTACAAATACTTCGACAAATTGAAACAACAGTGTTGTGTTACGGAATCGATTGAATTGGAACAAAATGCGTTAAATCGAGTGTAATTTGGTAATGTTTTGTTGAAATGCCTGTCGACTCCGCAAAATGTAAACTATGTGGCAAAAGCTTCATACTTATCACAACACTGTGATAAGTATGAAGAACTCAGTATCCGTAACCGAAATTATCCGAAACTAACGGATAATCCAAAATAATTTCATATCCTTATCCGAATCCGGTATAATAATCATTCCTATATCCGACACCTATCCGTATCCGAAATTTCACATCCATAACATCTCTGATTTACACGATTGAGCTAAGAAAAAAGAAGTTTATATAAGTAGAGCAAGCAAACAGACGGCCGGACCACCTGCTGGAGCGTGGTCACCGTCGCCCACTGACGCGTGCAGCACCGGGGGGCGCCAGTGCGTCGCCGGCTATGAAGGAGAGCTTTTTTCATACCCTTCTTGAAGATGTTTCCAAGAACCCCACGTCACAGTCCTGCGGGAATACATCAGCCGGAACACCGTTCCAAAGATTCACGTACGAGGCAAGAACGTACGCGAGAAACGGAGTGTGGAGGAACGCCACGTGTCCAGGTGACGAGGGCGGAACTTCAGCGTCCGGCGGGTGAGTGACGGGAGGGTGATGTCGGCATCATCCAAGTAAAAATATTGTTTTCAAGCAACCGTGCACCCACCTGACAGGAATGAAATTGCCCTTTTCTTTTATCCCTTTCTTTTTCGGAGCAGCGCTATCGGTTTTGTTCGCCACGTTGTTTGTTGGGTCGTCTTCCTTCTTAGCGGCGTCTGATTCCATCTTATCATCTGAATCTTCTTCTTCTGAATCTTCACTGTCCTCAATGTCGCCTGAAAAATATTTAATGACAAATGTTAATTAAAAATTTAAGACAAAAAAATAAAACATAAATCCTATTATCAAGATTTTTAGGTATACAAATTATCAGTTGACACATAAACACAGGTTGAGAACAGTCAACAAGTTTAGTGTTGCCAATAGACAATATCATCTGTCAGTAGCCCATTAATGCCCCACTGGCGGGTAGGTTCTCCTCTCACAGTGAGAAGGATGTAGGCCGCAGTCCACCACGCTGGCCTAGTGTAGTGTAGTTAACTTCACATACCTTAGTGAATATTATTGAGAACTCTCAAGCATGCAGGTTTCCTCACTATTGTTACAGAGTTGCAGGTTTCCTCACTATTGTTCATCATTGTTACAGAGTGATATTTTCCATAAAGCCCTCGTTAAAGCTGCTGATATTTTTAGTGGATGCCACTGAGATTTGAACCTGGACCCTCACATAAGAGGCCCAATCAACCACTGGGCTATCACTGCTTACATACTATGATACAAACCCCCACTTCGTACAGTCAAAGGACTGTTATAGTTGCCGTCACGAGTGGAGCACAACTTTCATTGGTCGGTTTGACATTGACTGCGCTGCGGTGCACACGATTGGTTCGTCAGTCGTCAGTGCGTCAGTGTGTGTCGTCTATTGGTCCAGCACGTTTTTTCGGCTGCTGGACATCGGCCGGGCGTATACAATATCCCTATCACCGATAATCTGTGCTCACGACTCATGACTGTGACTATACTGATGGAGCTTGTTAAGTTCTCTTAAGTGGTGATAGCCCAGTGGCTTAGAATTCGACCTCGAATCGAGGGGTCCGGGTTCGAATCCCAGTGGCACGCACCAATGACTTTGTAAAAAAGTTATGTGCGATTTATAAAATTAAATATCACCTGCTGTTACGGTGAAGGAAAACATCGTGAGGAAACATGCAGGCCTGAGAGTTCACAAAAAAAAAAATGTTCTCACGCGGCATGCGAAGTCCACCAACCCGCAGTAGTGATGCGTGGTGGACGGCGGCCTACATCCTTCTCATTGTGAGAGGAGATCCGACCCCGTAGTGGGTCATTAATGGGTTACTGACAATACAATATCCCCACCACCGATAATCTGTGCTCGCGACTCATGACGGTGACTATACTGATGGAGCTTGTCAAGTTCTCTTTGTGGAAGTAATGAGAGGAGATGTACCGGCGATGTGCACGTCGGGCAGCAGCACCAGGTCCCCGGCGGCGGGCGCGAGGCCGAACAGCTCGAGGCGCTCCGAGGCCGCCTTGTTCCACGCCAGCGACTGGTACGAGTGGATGTACAGCAGCCGCGCGTTGCGAGGGACCTGCCATCGAATATAATATATTATAATAATATACACAATAAATATAAATATAATACTTTCATAAAAATTGGGGATCCGTAAGAAAATGCGGCTGAACACATTTGGATGAAATTTTTACACAAATAGATTGCAAGTTATTGCAAGTTTCAACTGAAATCCGTGAGTCACGCAACTGATTTTCAGGGCTCGCTGAAAATCAGCGCCGTGGCCACTCGTAGTTCGCGGCAACGTGCTGAGAGAGCACAGATCCTCGGCCGCTATGACACATGCGAATACTACTACATTTTTTTATATGTATAAATTGATTTTATCTTGTTTTCTTTGTTTGTTACATCTATTGTGTTTATGTATTTGTGTTTTGCGGCGGTGATAGCCCAGTGGCTTAGAATTCGACCTCGAATCGAGGGGTCCGGGTTCGAATCCCAGTGGCACGCACCAATGATTTTGTAATAAAAGTTATGTGCGATTTATAAAATTAAATATCACCTGCTGTTACGGTGAAGGAAAACATCGTGAGGAAACCTGCATGCCTCAGAGTTCACAAAAAAAAATGTTTTCAAAGGTATGTTCGTCCACCAACGGGCAGTAGTGGTGCGTGGTGGACGGCGGCCTACATCCCTCTCATTGTGAGAGGAGACCCGACCCTGTAGTGGGTCATTAATGGGTTAAAACAAGAACATTTGTGTTTTACTGCCATGTTTTTGTGGTGTCATAGATCTTAAGGCAATAAACATCTTTGTTTGTTTGTTTGTTTGTACGAGCGGTACAAGTGGGAGGCCACGCACCTTGCCGATGGCCCCCATGAGGTCGGCGGGGTTGGTGGCGAGCGCGCGGATGAGCCGCAGCTCGTTGGGGAACGTGCCGTTGAGCCGCTTGTTGCACGCCTGCCAGGCGGCCGCCGCGCCCTCCGCGTGGAACACACGCAGCGCGCGCTGCAGCGGCCCGGGACGCTCCTCCAGGATCGTGTTGATCGCCTGACGGGAACGAACAATTTGTATTACGCGTCTGATACCACAGAATATATAATAGTACAAGTACGGAAGGCCCACTACGAAAAGTCATCTAGAGAGATATACTAACTACTGATACCACAGAACACATAATAGTACAAGTACGGAAGGCCCACTACGAAAAGTCATCTAGAGAGATATACTAACTACTGATACCACAGAACACATAATAGTACAAGTACGGAAGGCCCACTACGAAAAGTCATCTAGAGAGATATACTAACTACTGATACCACAGAACACATTATAGTACAAGTACGGAAGGCCCACTACGAAAAGTCATCTAGAGAGATATACTAACTACTGATACCACAGAACACATAATAGTACAAGTACGGAAGGCCTACTACGAAAAGTCATCTAGAGAGATACACACTCTAGCTACGATACGATTCAGTTCAATTCAGGGGGCTGATTCTGTATGACCATTCAGATTTCGTGCCGATATCGTGTGTCATCCGACCGTATGTCATTTCATGAACTCGGCACGACGAGGAACCTTAATGTCTACTCTATAAGGCACACAATAGATTGTTACGATATTTGACTTTTAAGCCTTTTTTTACTTTTTATCACGGGCAAGACACGACATTGCCGCGATACGAGTGTGAATGGTCGTACAGAATCGGGCCCCAGATCGCGCAACGCTTATCACCTACGATAATGTTGCGTCTCTTTCTAGCGCGTAGCTCTTACCTTTTCTGACGAAAACGAGATTGTAATCTTTTAATAAATTAATGAATCTAAATCGCTATCTTCGTTAATACAATTAAACCATGCACAGTATCTTTTTCTCCATGTTTTAAACAATGCAACGAACAAATGAAGTACCTACATGATCAAAGGAACAACGGAACAAACCTTGCGCGTACTACGTCACTCGCAGCTCGCGCGTGAGGCCCCACTGACTAGCCGTTGCGGAACGGCCGCTGTGCGTAGGTACATTTTTGATACGGACGGGCCTGCTAATACTAAGTAGTATTTCCTGCGTCGTGTGTGCCATGGACGCACACGATAATAACACGTATATTTCTAAAACTTCTGATCGGTTGGAATTCAGAACCCATTAAAGTTGCGTTAGATTTCCAGAGAACCTTTGATAATAAAAAATATGAAAGCAAATTTGAAAATAAATCAATCGTTTTAATTTAATGGTATTCCACTTGCAATTTCCTCAAAAACCATCTAATCAACTTTTAGTTATTCCTAGATATCTACTCTGCCACAATAGATACAAGTGAAATTAAATTTGTATGTGTTACATCCAAGTATCTATAACGCTTCACACTCGCAGCCCCACACTGGGACTCCCTGTGTCGTGGGCGCCATGGACACACAACACACCCACACCAGAAACATAAATTCAAATGAGTTTGAATTTTCAATTCGGCTAAATACAAATATTGAAAAAGATGCCGATTACGCCGAATACCGAATAATCGACCGACCGAATATTAGAGATGCGCCGAATATTCGGTTGGTATTCGGTATTCGGCGTATTCGGCATCTTTGTCACAATTAGTATTCAGCCGAATCGTTCGGCTCCAGCGGCGAATACCTCTTTGAGCTTCCCCTGGATGAGCTTGAGGCCGATCTCGTAGGTGGGCGTGTCGATGCGCGAGCCGAAGCGCTG
The DNA here is from genome assembly GCA_905147235.1 of Erynnis tages. Classification (NCBI taxonomy): domain Eukaryota; kingdom Metazoa; phylum Arthropoda; class Insecta; order Lepidoptera; family Hesperiidae; genus Erynnis; species Erynnis tages. The sequence goes on along the minus strand of LR990076.1, from coordinate 12,644,336 downwards.
CAGCCCGTAGTAGTTGACGAAGCCGCGCCGCTGCAGCAGCGAGCACGCCGCGTGCACGCACTCGTCCGGCGCGGTCACGTTGCGCAGCACTATGCGGAACCTGCCGGGTTAACACACTGAATAGGCTATTTCTAAATTATAAATTAATTTGTATTACTAACATTAGTTTTATTTTTTATTTATTTTTTAATTTGCATACCTGAAAAGGTGAATATGGATTGATCAAAATGCCAATAACTAACCCATATTCGTGCAAATAAATGATTTTGATTTTGATTGTGATTTTGATTTCGCACCATGAAAGGAAAAATACAAAATTATGTAATATCGATAGATTTTGTTAAAAGCAAGTGAAAAACGGTGATTTCTGTTCTAAAAAATGTAGTATACATTTACTATTTCAATTTTAAAATTCAAGTTTTTTAATCTGTTTTTCAAATGTCAAAAACGCTATACGCCATGCAAGCTATCGGCGTGACGTCATTAGCAGTGTAAATAAACAATGGAGTATAACTTTCTTCCTTTACTGACATGTATTGTTTACACTGCGAGTGACGTCACAAGCATGGCGGCAGCGCCGATACGGCCGAGACCGTGTTTTCGCGGGGATTTTTGAAATTTAAATTGAAAAGTCTTTTTTTACATAATATTTGTTTGCAAAAATTTTTTTTCCAATTTTTTATTGGTTTTTATGACTTAGGAATTCATATAAAAAGCTTTTTGACATAGGCCGTAATACCCTATTAACACGGACTTAAACCAGTAGACTGAGTAGGCTGAGTAAGCTGGAGCCTACGGCGGCAAATATGAGGGGCGTCAATTTTGGTGGGTGTGTTGTGTTGTTGTCTCGTGTGTGTCCATGGCAAACGACACAGGGAGTCCTAGTGTGGGGCTGTGAATGTGAAGCGTTATTTATAAGATTCATTTATAAGTATTCTCCTACTCACCTGTTCCCTTTAAGCATGCCCAGGCGCAGGTTGTCCGGGTGGAACGTGTAGTTCCCCACGTGGATCTCCCTCATGTCGCGGCACGCGGCCGCTATCTTCGCGGGGGCCACCTTCCGCAAGCTGAACCACTGCGAGGTCTTCGCCCGGCGGTCCTTGGTCCCCGCGTAGCCCAGCATCGACGGTTTTAAACTGAAATCATACCACTAAATTCAATGTGTCGCCATTTCAAAAGAGGGGGCTTAGACCCTTTGATTTTAAGAGTGCCGGGAGTTTTTTCCGCTCGCTTTTTTCTCCTGATCTACGAAAGCCTGAACGGCACCGAAAGCGGATGTTAGATGTACGATAATATTGTATCATGTATGACGTTCATTAAGTGTACACAACTCGTACCTGACAATGAATAAAACACTTTGATTTTGATTTTGTGTGGGGGGTGTTTTGTTAATGATTATGACCTTCCATCATCGCTAGTTCGAGAATGGCCTCATTGCAGAGTAAAGAAAGCTGAAAAATTGACACTTAGTAAGTAAATCTTTATGTGTACGGTGCTTTAACATATGGAACTTACAAAAAAAAGGTTGAAACAAAAATTGTGTGAAATTTTGTTTTCAAGTTAGGCTTGAACTGTCGTGGGATCTACTGGTGGCGTATTATATTGGAAAAAAAAAGATTTTGACACTTAAATGCCAATGAAATATAAAATACAAATAAAATAACAATGGATTTCCGCAAAGTAACGCCTGATACAATAAATTAAATGCTGTTTTACGACAAGTTTTGTGTGTTACGTTATGTCACTGTGTTACGGCGGGGAGCTAGCTACCTCCCCGGACGAGCTACATACTATGACTCCCACCTAAAGTGTGTACTGTAACGGCTCTAGCTACTAAGTTAGAAGGGCCCGGTGATCTAGTGGTTAGCGACCCTAACTACTACGCCGGACGTCGTGGGTTCGATTCCCACCCAGGACAAATATTTGTGTGATGAGCACGAGTGTTTGTTCTGTGTCGGCGTGTAAATTATATCCATATAAGTATGTATTTAAAATATATATGTAGGTTTATCAGCTACCTGATCACCATAACACAAGCTCACAGCTTACTTTGGGGTCAGACAGCTACGTGTGAATTGTCCCACAATATTTATTATTGTTATAAATTTTATAAAGCACAGATAACTTATAAAGAATGTGTCACATAAGACGTGTCGTTAGTACTCACTTGAGTCGCAGCCTATCGGCGATTCGAGCGGCGGCCTCCATGGTGTCGCAGTTCTCTTTGTGTACCACGAAGTACGTGTACTCGGCCGGCCACACCCACTTCTCGCGCTGGTCGATGCGCACTGGAACATACATCAATATATTATATACACAGTAGGTATTTATTTTTATTTACAAATGATGCCCGTATTTTCTTCCTTACCTTGTTGTTTTAACCCATTAATGACCCACTACAGGGTCGGATCTCCTCTCACAATGAGAGGGCTGTAGGCCGCCGTCCACCACGCACCACTACTGCGGGTTGGTGGACTTCACATGCCTTTCCTTCACCGTAACAGCAGGTGATATTTAATTTTATAAATCGCACATAACTTTTTTACAAAGTCATTGGTGCGTGCCAATGGGATTCGAACCCGGACCCCTTGATTCGAGGTAGAATTCTAAGCCACTGGGCTATCACCGCTGTTCCTTACCTTAACTATTATAAATGCTTTAGTTTGTGAGCATGGATGTATCAAACCGTACGTCGTTTCATGAACTCGACACGACAAGACATCTTTAATGTCTACTCTATAAGGCACACAATACATTGTCACGTTATTTGCATTTTAAGCCTTTTTTGACGTTTTATCACGGGTAAGACACGACATTGCCGTGTGACACGGACAGATGGATGGATGAGCAAGTCAGGTGGATGTGTTTATTGCAATTTCACGCAAAAACGGCTGAACTGTGGATGAAATTACGGATGAATGACAGGTAGACTATAACTTTCATAAACATCACCTGTATTAATATTAATTATAATATGACCACTTCTCATCAGGTGGCCCTGGTTTTTATGTAGAAAAAGTACACATTTGTTTGTTTGCTATGTAGTAAAACCAAAAGTATAAGTCCTCTCTATTCTTGTATAGCTTTTTCTGTCTTTGCAAAACCAAAATCTATCATAAATGAATTTACTAAATGCAAAACTAATAACAATTTAGTCAAAAGGCATGATGACAGTAATCAAGTATCGCCAAAATATTTATCTGATAATGAAATAGGATTCAAAGATTTTGAAACATGTATTTATTCTCTTATTAATGTCGAGATTAATAATTCATTTGTTAAATAAATCTACAAAATACAACAATCCGCCATGATAGCTTAAACACCCATCAGATCGAATCACGTCAATTTACGTCACGTCTCAGTAAAGGTCATTTTTTTCGTAAGCATATTGTAAGGAATTTGAAACTAAAAATTTAAATGTACTTTTATTGCACAAAAACCTTAATTTTCTTCAAAAATATGATATATTTTAGACATAATAGAAACTTCTGAATATCATAGAAGAGTTTTTGAATATAAGTCATCATGCATTTGTTAAAAAGTATCTCAATGGACTGAGGCCACACCCCACAACCCTATTATAATAGAATAGCACAAGTAACTCACCGCCCTTTCGGAACCTCTCGAAGCAAACATACTTCTTGTCATCAACGGTGACGGTGCTGCCCACTATGATCTTGCCGAATGCTTTCTTCACTGCGTCGTGGATCAACGTCCGTTGCTCCTTGCTCCTGCCAGTCACGTCTACCTGGAGAGTGACGGGTGCGTGTACTGAGTGTATAAATATAATGTAATAGTCATTAGGCTTTTACGAAGAGTCATAGTAGCTTGTCAAAGACAAAAACGTTAATTTTTTTTAACGCTTCACACTCATAGCCCCACACTAGGATTCCGTGTCGGGGGCGCCATGGACACACACAAGACAACAACACAACACATCCAGACCAGAAACACAAATTCAAATTCATCATTCAAATTTCTGCTCTGCTGGGAATCAAACCCAGGACCCTCCGCGCAGCGCACCAGTGTTTAAACCACTGCGCCACTCAGGTCGTCAAATTCAGGTCAGGTCGTCGTTTATTTGTATTATTTGCCAGGGGAAATATCTTATTGCCACTTTCTTAAAACCACCAGTTTACAATGTTTGCTGTTGTATAAAGATTGTATGTACAACAGTCTCATTAAAACGCTTTAAGCTGCTGGACCAATATGGCTAATTTTGGGTTTTCAATTATTTAGAGAAGTTTAGAGAAAAGTTTAATTATTATTGGTGAAAAAATATGAAAAAACATATGGAGGAAAACATATACACCTCTAAATACAGTATAAAATTAAATTAAAAAAATCATCTTTTACTTTAAAATGCACTACAGGTTGATATAACGTTTTTATGTGGACATAGGTACTAAATCATAACTTCTATTTTTAAATGTTTGTTTGTTCTTCTTTTACAATGAAACATACTTGACCTACAGGAGAGTGTTATTAGCTTCTATTTAAAGTTGTTAATTGTTCTTCTTAAAAACTCGAAACTGTTAGTAAACTAAGCTTATTACCAACCGAAATTAATTACTCTCAACTACCCGAAAGTAAAAAAAAATACAAAACCAACCTGAACCTTCTCAGTGCAGACATTATTGGCAACGGCCAGCTTGTTGATATCGTCCCAGGTCTCCATGGGCAGAATCTCCAGGTTGTACTTATTCATGAGCAGCTCCTCGTCTTCATCTATCTCCTTCTCCCTGGGCAGCACGGGCGGCTCCAAGCTCGTCAGCTTTGCTATCTCACCGTTCATGTTTATCTCGGACACTTGAAAGTCTGAGTATCTGCGATAATGGAAGAAAAAATACATAAAAAATAACGCTTCACACATAGTAGGATTCTGTGTCGTGGGTGCCATGGACACACACTAAACAAGAACAAAATACATACACAAAGACCAGAAACAGAAATTCAAATTCATCATTCAAATCCATGCTCTGCTGGTAATCAAACTCAGGACCTTCGGCGCAGCGCACCAGTGTCTTAACTACTGCTCCACTTGGGTGGTCAATTTTAATAATGAGTCTGTAATCCATAGCCCCACTGCAGAGTTGAGCCTCCGCTCACAATGAAAAGCATCCATAATCCACCACGCTAGCTAAATACCTTAGTGGACTTCACATGGCTTTGCCAACATTATGCCGAACTTTCAGTAATGCAAGTTTCTTTAAAATGTTTGCCTTCACCCCTAGTGGCAGGTGACATTTAATCTTATAAACAGCATCTAATTTCTTAAGATAGCTTGCCACTAGGATTCAAACCCAGAAAGGGTCAAGTAAGAGGCCAAATTCTTAGCCCTGGACAATGATGTAAAATTTTGCCAATGAAGTCATGTAGTGGCTGCAACATCCTTAAGCCCCCTACAAAAATTGTGGTTGCTTTGCAGCCACTTTGACACACATAAAAGACATTTTTCACTGAATTTTACAAGAATAATTAACTCCAGCCTTCATGTATCAAAATACAATTATTGAAAGCCAAATAAAGCTATGTAAATATATAACATGTAAGTCATTTTAAAATGAGCAGAAAATTGTACTGCTATATTAACATAAATTAGCATATGAAAAGACAAGATGTAAACAGTTGGCTTCACATGAATTTACAAATTGATTAAAGGTTAAATATTATATAATAAACCTAAAAGTAAAACATACACAAGGATAACATGGTAGGTATAACAGATTATCACCTCACCCTGGGTGGTACTATACCATCGCCCCCTGTGAAGCAACCTGTTTCTCATATCTTTAGAATCTGTTTGGACAGTGTAGTAGCCTGATATCTTAATCCTCATGAGAAGCTACAACATATATACAACAACAAATAGGAACTAGGATTTTACATCACATATGGGTATAAGGTTGAAAGCTCTGCCAATATAAAATATAAAATAATAAAACATAATATTACCTGGTCTTAATAATTCCATTAAATCCTTCATGATCACTGATATACTGGGTGACTCCGATCTCTAGTTCCGACAGCCTCTTGGTCAGAGTCGAGTTCTGTCGCTGATGAGACTTCCTCCCGGCGTCGACGGAGTGGTCCACATGTTCGTTCCTTTTCGCCCCAAACCAGCCGCCGCCACCTCTGCCATTATTCCCCCATCCTCGCCCGCCTCTGCCACGAAAATTACCACCTCTTTGCCCACGGTTACCTCGCCATGGCCTTCTGTTATTCATTGTGTAGTAGCAATGCCTCAATCGACAAAACACTGAACTCACGAAGATTTATTTTAAAAACTTCGATTCGATGTAATAGGCACTACTACTTTCTAATAGGTGTTCACAAATTGTGCGCTATTTGAAACAATAACTGTTTCAATTATAAATCAAAGCCAAAAACGCGTTGCAAATCAAATAAAAACATGCATGCGGCCAGCAGTCGCATTCGCAATGTTATAACTTGACAGTTGACTTGACACTTGACACCATATTTGACATTTTGTGGAGTTACTTTGTTTGACATAAATTGATGGACCGAATCGAGATCTTGACAATGAAATTTTTTTAGTGATGGCACCACGCAATTTTACGTATCGCTAATCGTCAAGTTAGGGAACTACTATTTCCATGTGAATAGTAAAACTGTGCACTGTGTCCTTTCTTTTAGGACCGTGAATATAGGTCCATTTAGCTATAAAGCAACTGGACCATGATAAATAAAAATGATGTTATGTAATAAGAAAATAATTGTTTTATATAGGTATTACAAAAAAACGATATTGATAAACTTTTAACTAATAATATCACTGGTGAATCATAATAATTATTATCTAGCACTGAGATGAATCCTCAATTTAAAAAAGAAATTGCCGCGCTTTTTTATGTCAGTCAAACTCAAACAATTTCAAACAAATCAAAGAAAGGAAAGTGTTCTTGTCAAACATATTTAATACAAATTACGAAATAATTCAAAATATACAAAAAAAAAACTGTTGTAAAATTAACGATAATATTTGCTGTTATTTGTTGCTCATCTTTATTATTATTCGCAATGTCAGGACGTGGAATTGGTGAGTTTTTTAACATAGTTAAGTAGGTAATAAGTATTACTGATTCTAAAGTTTTTTAACTTGGAATCAAAACATCTTGTTATATTTACGATAGTGACATTTAATATCATTGTATATTTACAAAGCTAAGAAAAGTCGAGCGGCAGCAAGGTCCCGAAGTAAACGTGCCGGGCTTCATTTCCCTGTGGGAAGGGTACATAGAATCCTGCGCAAAGGAAACTACGCCACCAGAGTCGGAGGCGGTTCAGCTGTATATCTAACTGCCGTGTTGGAGTACCTCGCTGCGGAAATACTGGAACTAGCAGCAAAGGCGGCTGAAGATAATGGCAAACTCAGGTTCGTAATTTTCTAACACTAATAATATCCCATATAGAGGTAACTCATCTATGAGCTGTTCTAAATATTCAGATCACGTAACGAACATCGGCGCTGCAGTATGGAGATATCAAAAACAAACAATTCAACATTTATCTGTGATTCGATTTATTAGCAACAAGCAAAAAGTGGCAGTAGTTTACAAAGTCTGTGAGTGAGGTAGTAAATTGCAAGCACTCCTATTACAGAATAGTTGGATGTAGCCATAGTGTGAAACTATTGTCTTGGTTAACAAGTTGCCAAACTCGTGTGTTCCTGTTTCAGAATATCTCCCCGCCACATAATGCTTGCAGTGAAGAATGATTATGAATTAAATAAAATGTTGGACGGTGTGACAATATCCCAGGGTGGAGTCCTCCCTAGGATTGAGGCTCATTTATTGCCGAAAAAGACACAAAAATCTAAAAATGAATCTTCCTTTAGTGGCGTAGGTTCACAAGAATACTAACATTACTAAAGCTAAGTATCCTTGACCAAGTTCTGGCGTGTGCGTGTGTCAACTGTCAAGCAAGCTTTGCGAGAAAATATTTGTGACACGTTTTGACTGTAACCCACACATGTGTCATGCATGTTCCCATAAAAATAATGTATGCCACTTTATAAACCTGTTGAATCAATTGGATTGAAGGTGGATTGATGATTATGGTAAAAATTATATTTGTTAATTATCTTTATGGAAGTGTTAGAGGTGATTATTTTTGTGTTTTAGGTTTAGAATTAGAGTTTAAAAATATCAAATCGTGTGTTATATGTTACTTTAATGTCTCTGTTGAAATTATGTAATTTCTATTTTCTTATGAAAAAAATGTGGTTGATTGAGTAGTTTAAGACGTGAAAATCAGCTAGGAGAAAATATGTAATGTTTTTATGTACTTTGATTACCTTAAATAAAGTTAATTTAATTTAATTTATACCTGGAAATTGGCAGTCTAAGCAAGCTAGCTGGTAGGCATGCTGGTCTTAGTACATACTAAAACTACTCAACAACCACAGATTGTTTGTCAGAAAATATGTGACTTCTGGCGGCTGTGGGATCTTGATTTATTGTAGTTGACAACCAATTTAATATTCTGTGCACATAAGCTTATGAGTTGATAGTGAAGTTATAATGTTTTATATGTATTGTTAAACTTTTAAGTGTGAAAAATTAATAATAATAATCGATAACCATAGTAATACCTTCATAAACAAATAATGATAAGCAGCATAAACTTTGTGTTATATGATTTTTAATAAACTTTTCCGCTAAGTAACACAACTTTTTATTGGAATGAATTTTGTATTTTTGTAATTAAATTTTTTCCAAATCATTAATATCATTTTTCTATCATATACCTACTTGTAGATACTTTTTCGTTTTTTATGACTCTTCTTATTATAATTAACTTAAAAAAAAGGCGATATAGGGTATTATTTTAACATAATTTTAAAATAAATGGTCATTTGATGCTTTATTAATTTTTTGTACCAATTTTGATCTTTCGTTAAAACACTGGTTCAAAAAGTTTGCGAAATAAAACATAACAAAAATAGAAGGTAGTATTCTTTACAACCTCTATATATGACTGTGTATTAATTTATTGTACTAATTAATAATATTGACTTTTATATAAAAACAAAATGACTTGAATTTGTATAGGTATTCAAGTGTCTTGACCTATAAAAATATTAAATCATCAAAATGAAACAACAAAAACCAGTCTTGTAAATGACATGTAATTTGAAATACTGTAAACAAGAGATCTGATATATAATTATAATCCATTATTATTAGATATAACGTACATACAGGTTTTCTAAAATCTTAATAACGGGATATAAATGAAAATATTTCGACAACCTTTAGATATATTAGGTTGTTTTCAATATTCAAAAGCTTTTTATTTCTAGGAAGTTCAAAATTTTTATTCATTTACAAATATGGAAAATAAAAATACGAGTATTTAAGTTGCCTGCCCAGTATTTACACACCGCATGGTAAAAAATCAACACAGAGTAGCTTATGATATTCCAAAACAACCTAATAAATTACCTAATTTGCTAAGTAACTATAAAGACATCATACAAAGAAATTATTAGCATAAGGATGTATAGATATTAATTAATATTGCAAATACAGACTAGGTTGGTAGTATCGGTTACATGAAATAATGAAAATAAAAACTCACTAAAACTAATGTTTAAAAGTTACGAGCTCTACAAAGGAACATAATTATTACTGGTTACAATGATATAAAATAAACCGCCACACAATATGCGGCTTCAATATAAAATAAAACATTAAAATAACTATGATTTCAAAATCAGGAATACTTTCGTCTACTAAATACAAACTAAATCTAAACTTTAAAAGTACCACGTCAAAAATATACACATTTTCATGAATAAAAAATAAATGCAATCAAAGTCCGTGGATATTAACATAGTATAAAACACTAAAACAGATTCAATTTACAACTTAAAACAAGTACTAGCAATTCTTATTATTTCTTGGGAAACGAGGCCAATTTTTGTGGGTTGTATTATAGGTATTTTTTATCACAAATCTATTTGAAGCATTTTTATGCCTTTCTCGTAAACCAGATAAGGTTTATGAGCTTGGTAAATTGTTTAAAAAAAATTATTAAAAGGAAGTAAACACGAGGTTGACGTCAGTGAATGTGTGGATATCACTGAGAAGTAAGTATATCATCCACAACAGAAACCCAACAGGTATTAAGTGCAGTGTTCAATTAAATTACATACAATTTATATCTTTTATCTTACAGAACATACAACATTGTGATGTAATAGTGTGCCAAACAAAAGGCTGGCACCTAGCAAGTGTTAAAATATTTTCACATTAACTTACGAAAAAGGTATAAACATACTGTTATTGTGTAATTGAATTTTATAAAAGCATTGTATTTTTTCAATAACAAACAATATGAGTATCAGATTTTTCAAGTCAACAGCTAAAACTATTCTATAATTTTCATGTTCACAATATAAACCATTTATACAATATTCGAAAAAATAATCGAAGCTATACAATACTTAAAATAAATGTGTCGTAGACCATGACAAACCACTACAGCTCACATAAACGTGGCTGCCTGTGGTTGCCTGCTGCCTGTAAACTTAATTCAATTTGGCAGATATTTTGAACACAAATATTAATGTGGCTAATGATTTTGACAATCATGTCTCAACACTAAACAATACAGATTACTTTAAATACACATTATATTGTAATATAATCTTTATCGTGACAACATTGTGGTATATAATATAACAAGTTTATAATTTTATAAGGAAGCATAATTCAAGAATTATTACATTTGAAATTCAAGTGGAAACGAGTGAAGCTTCTCTTGGCAGTGTTATAATCACATGCAGACATTGTGATTGCAAGATTTTATATTTTGAGATCAATAACAGATGTATTGAGATAATTTATATGGTGATAATAGAAAATTGCCAATTTAAATCTAAGGTCCAACAATAGCTTATAGTATTTAGAGGTAATCAACTATTTATAAGTTTGAGGGTACTTTCAACAATGCAATACCTAAGTGATTAATTTTACAATCATAGATTATTATAATTCACCAAACTATTAGCTTTTGATAAAGTTGTGTTTAAAAAAGGTTAAAGCATCAACTATTATTTAGGCCTTTAATGTGATTTTTTTCCTTTCCTAATAAACATCTTTATTTATGAAAAAAATAAGCTTTTTCAATGGCTTCGCATCTTATTCTATATGTATTTTGTTATACTAAAAAGAGTGAAATAAAAATATCTTATCAACAAAGGATGATCACTTTTTGTAATTGTATTCATTCAGTATTTAATCAGCTCACTTTATATATTAAATATGTTCCCTGTCCACTTAAATACTTACAATATAAATATAATACAACGATATAAAATAACTTCTCGCAATATAATTATAGTATCTCTGTAAATGCTCTGAATGCTATAAACGCAAATTGGACCATATAAACAATATGTCAATTACAATTTTACAATGAGCAATAAAGGTTAATGTCTTTTAAATTGATAAAGTTTCAAATTTTATTAATAAATTGGCAACAATGAAAAACGTAGCAATATACAAAAGTTCTTAATATTCGAATATAAATCGAGAATATTCAAGAATGCTCGAACAGTGAGCATTGCAGACATGTCCCGTATAACATGACTCAAATAAGAATAGCACTGTCAACGTAAAAATGTCTATATTGCTTCGAGAACCAACCTCTGTCAATAGTGAATAATTATGCAATAATTTTTGTTATTGAATTTCAAACAGTTCTTTTCTTATTTTTATCATGTACACCATATATTATGAAACAATAGGAAACATACACAACCTTTACATTATGAGCACTCGCGCAGCATGCAAATAAGGAAAGCCTTCCGTCAGAACCTTAGAGTGTATATAATCAAGCTATATACACATATTTGTTATTTCATATATTAATTCTGTTATATTGCAGTGTAGCTTAAAATATGAACATCTCCAGGTTGTAGAAAATGAATGTGTAGTCGGCACCACAAGTGATTTACTGCAATGTAGGATCTCTTCTCACAGTGAGAAGGATATAGGCCCTAACACTGGCCTTCACACTGGCCTAGTGTGAGTCAGTGAACTTCAAATGCATTCAAGAACATTATGAAGAACTCAGAAGCATGCAGGTTTCCTCACAATAATTTTGTTCACTATTACACGATAAGAGGCTGAATTTTTTATCACTGGGCTATCACCGCTTTGTATACTTCCATAGCTTGCTTATGTATTCCCCAAGGTAAAAAAATATCACAGTATGAGCGTATCACGTCTACCCACAACAATAACTACAAAATACTTGGTAATACTCACGCTCACACCATAATATTGAACAGAGACAAATCACTCCTTCATTACACACCAACAATTCAAAACAGACCACAATTTTAGAATCAAAGTGAGAATACAACAATTTAATTTAGATCGAAAAATGTTTTAAAAATTAAATTTTTTTGAACACTAATAACATTTCAACAATAAATCTGACCATTTATTTAAAAATGTCGTTAATTTGAGGTTCTTTAACTAATTTACACAAGGACATAAGGTCGATTATTCTATTTTTGTCACAAAAGCGACTTTGACGCCATCAATAAAGGCATTTTTTATGGTCAGGCTCTTTAATATTATTTGTCCAAACGAACTTGACTAGTCTTAATAAAATTGTTCATCCTATTTCGTATTATACATTACAAGCAGTACTTTTATCCCATGAAGCTTCATAATTATATTTGAGAGAATTTGGATTTGACTTACTTCCTCCATGAGTAAAAGTACTGCACTAAAACATTCCATAACCAACATCTAAGCTTACACAAAGTCAACGCCATACAAAATTCAATTGTAAAAAGCTTTACGATTACGAGCTAAACGAGCTGAGAGCACTTGTTTTATTATCACATAATTTATTATCAGTCGAATGCAGAACTAGTTTCTGCATTGGGTCTAGAATTATTTTAGAATTGTCTTCGTTTATTATATCTCGTTCCTTGTGCAAACTTTCAGTGGAGGCACTGTCCTCGGCGGACTTTGATTCCTCACTGGTCTTGTTGTCGAACATTGGGAAGAAGTCATAGTGTTTGCCGTTGCTTACCTTACTTTTGTCCTTGCCTTTATGCTTTCTGACGTCTCCTTCGTTCGGTTTTGTGTTCGATGTGTTGCGTTTTGATACATCCTCCCAGCTTTCTGCTTTACTGGCGGGGTTCCATTCTTTTCTGAAGGAGCTCGAAGGTTTTGTGTCGTTTGCGGCGAATTTTTGTTGGATCTCATTGATTTGGTTGTGGTTTTCTCTGCTGGAAACTATTTGGCCGTACACTGGGGTGCAGTATGTAGTGTCTGCGTCTGTTACGTTTCTGTTGTCTTTGTTCATGTGATTCTGATTTAGTTGGTAGTTGTTCATGCCTGAATCGAACTCGGACTTTTGTCCGGCATTGAGTAGTATTTGCTTTGAGGACTTAATTGTGCCCTTCTTGTCAGAACTCTGTGATCTGTTTGGTGAATTGCTCTCGTTCTGTTTGTGTCTCAGGCTGTTTTGTCTGTCTTCTTCATTAATTTCTTCGTTGCCTATTCCATCAATATCATACACCTGGAATTACATTGCAATATGTTATTGATAAACTAAATATTAAAACAAATTGTAACAGTGGATAAAACAGTTTTGTAGTCATATAGTCATAATAAAATAAATTAAGTTGGTTCAATTCTAGAATATACTTAAATGTAGCAAGTGTCAGCTTTGAAGATGAAACACTTTAAAGCCTTTTTTTAAAGACTTCACAGTTTTTGTTTTCATATTAATGTTTGCCAGTCTATTTCAAGGCCTGATGATCACTGCAGCTCATAAACACCTACAATGATCCTCAAATACAATGAAAATCCTATTTAAGCTTGTATGTACTGATTGTATGGTGTATTGCTACTCACAAGGACTAATATCTTCACCTGAATAACTCACAGCTTCAGAGCAGATTAAAAGAGTGGTAGCTACAGGGTCTAATACATATAAGCATAGAGCATTTCAGCCATTTCTCAATGAAAAAAATGCATCTTACCTTATACATAACATCCTGGTTCATGCCTTTCTCCCGCTCCCGTTTGTTCTGGACAGCTAGCCAGACATCCTTCAGCTCTCCCGCCAGGTCTCGGTCCTTCAAGATCACAGGACTCCTGGCCAGAACAAGCCCTGGATTCATTGCTTCTACAAAGTCACATAGAAGGCTCACCAACGCCTCCCGATCCTGAAAATATTTTGTTGAATATGTTATTTATTGCAGGCATTTGCACAAGATTATGACGATAGACCTTCTAGTGGAGGGTCCATCATTTTCTGCTTTGACAGCACGAACAGTATCACACACAACTGACTTAGAGATTTTTTAACAAATATTCCTGTTTAACAATCCCATCCATTAAACAAATAAAAAGAAGATACATACCGTAGGATTTGCAGCATTCTTTCCATTGGCTTTTAATATATCTGGGTTCACCATCACTGCAAACACGAGCAACGGTGGCCTATTACTGTTGGGTCCACAACCTTGATGCACCTGGAATATGAAAAGGACACAAAATATTCACCAAAGCCAGTAAAATATGACCTATGTTGCCAAGATGTGATCCTTTACTGTGGGCTAGTCTTGGGTAGTTTGCGAACGAACTAGGTGGGAAGAGCGCTCCTTTAGGTGAACAATGCAAACTAGTTCATTGATAGTCCCACTCTTAGTTCTTTTTATAATTTTTTTTGCATCCACTTTACTAGACAATGGCGTTCCCAAATTAGGGGTCTTCCCCCCAGATTTAGGAGGTAATATTTTATTTAATAGGTTTAATATTTTTAAATTGATAATATTAATATTTATTTCTTGACCTAGCAACTTATAACTTGTACGTAATAGGGTATTACGGCCTATGTCAAAAAGCTTTTTATATGAATTCCTAAGTCATAAAAACCCGTAAAAAATTGAAAAAAAAAATTTTTGTATACAAATATTATGTAAAAAAAGACTTCAATTTAAATTTCAAAAATCCCCGCAAAAACACGGTCTTGGCCGTCTCAGCGCTGCCGCCATGCTTGTGACGTCACTCGCAGTGTAAACAATACATCTCAGTAAAGGAAGAAAGTTATACTCCATTGTTTATTTACACTGCTTATGACGTCACGCCGATAGCTTGCATGGCGTATAGCGTTTTTGACATTTGAAAAACAGATTAAAAAACCTGAATTTTAAAATTGAAATAATAAATGTATACTACATTTTTTAGAACAGAAATCACCATTTTTCACTTGCTTTTAACAAAATTTATCAATATTACATAATTTTGGATTTTTCCTTGCATGGTGCGAAATACCCTATTCTACAACCAGTAACCACTCTTTGGTGTTTTCTTTATTTATTGTTCTTACTAAATTATTTCAAAAAAAGAACTAAATTTAACTAATGAACTAATAGGACGAACTCGTTTGTCATTGGATTATGAACTAAATTTAGCGCTCTCTGTGATGACCGGTTAGGTAATTATTCTATGTGACAGAGTCAGAAATTATGAAATCCGTAGAAGAATGAAGGTAACCGACAGGACTGACAACTGATGAGGAAAAAAGATCCTCAAATGGCAACCACGTTTAGCCCTCCTACCAGGTGGACTGATAACCTGAAACCTTGGATGACCTTAGTAAACTGAAAAGAGGCAAGATTGAAGTATAAATACTTAATGAATACATTGAGTGTTATCACACAGACATAACACTTTTAAAATAGTTTCAAGGTTTATTCAAAACAACCAAATAATGTTTATTTTATGTTGATAGTTATAATTAGTACCGCTATACGAAACAATAGATCTGACTCGAAAATATGTGAAAAAAAAACAGTAGGCACTCACTTGCATTCCGCCGTACAGAGGTATAGGGTCTGAATACTGTTTGGGATTAGCTATTTTCTGCCATCCTAGCACATTTATGTACAGTTTCTCTGTCGTATCCTTAATAGTGTCCTGTATACACATATGCGGCTGCGGAGGATTTTTGAACTGTCGAAATGCTCTCGAACCACGGACATATTGCATCGGAACAACTCGCTCTTGTGGATTTTGATTTTCCATATCAATAAAAGCAACAATCACAGTCTATTACACGGATTTAGGTAAAAATCACTAAACAATCACTACAAATAAAGCCAATAACCAATAGTGACATTTCTAAAAAGCCTGCTAGGCGATGACATTCCGAGTTTATTGAACTCTCGCGGGCAGAAACGGCCACCACTCGTACAAGAAACGGAACGTAAGTTTGCCATTAACATTTTAAATGTTTCTTTGATTTCTTTATGTTAAATTATAAATATGCATTTTTATTTCATTACGGGCTTTGAATGATATTGTCAGATATAATTTAAAATGTATGTTGAAAATGAATTGTTTTGAGAATGAAACGCAGAGCAAACATTTTCCGGTTCCTCTTTCATTTTCACTTTGTTCTTGAGATTGCATGACTGGCTGGACTCTTGAATGTTTGAATGAAAAGCAGCTTTTGAAAAGCAAGGCTTTGATAAATAGGAATCCTTTGTACGTTCCACAGCTAAGCTTTGTAGCATTGAACAAGAGATACCATGACTATGATTGCGCAGTAAGAGCTGGTAGAGGCTAAATAAACAATAATAAATTAGCTTTAAATCTAACTTTTGTCTTGTGAACACAAGTTCAGTGTATTAGAAATTTAATCAAAATGAACCAACGGACTTTTTCGATTCCGGACTTCGGTAATATATTGTTAGACCAACTAACCTAATGCCTACTGCTAAGGTGGGAAAATATGGAAAAATTTTGAGGCAGAAAAATAAATAATAGGAACTTTATTGTAACAGTTTATTAGGCAAGTTTTGTATTAAAATTAAAAGTAAGAGAATTTTACAAATTATAGTACTTAATAATAGTTTTATTTGATTCAGATTTTAGCCAATTGTCAATTCAACATTGTCATTGGCAAAATAAACAAAAGGCAGAGATCGCGCAATAAAAAAAAACTTTTACTAAAAGAAAAATGTTGCTATATCAATGAAAATTATAGATTTTCCCATAAGTTAATTATGATTTACCCAAAATTGGTTAATTCATGAGATAAATGAAACAAAGATAAAGGATCAAGCCACCTTTCTTAAAATAGTTTATTTAATGCGATTTATGGGTTAGTATTTAATTTTGTTCTACATCAAAATTGTGCAAAAGACGAACATAATTTAGTTTTCTACGTTTATTTTATTGCAAAATTATTTTCTTAATAAAGTGTAGTAACTGTAAGCTCCCTTGAGTATCTGAAAATAAAAATAATATTACCTACGTTAGTTTTTGTTTTAATGTAATTTTAATTAAGATTATGAAAACAAAGCATTTTACACACTTTTTATAATTTGGTTATTGTACATTTTTATATGGAAAACTTTATAAGTGATCCTTATGATATTAGTGGGCAGGGTGTCGCCTCACATAAAAGCTGCTCAAATATTCTGTCAATAGACTGTTAACTATCACGTTATATCACGTGTTTCAAGATTTCCACGCCCATTACAGGGCTAATATTGATGTCACAAAAACCAATATAAAGGACAGTACACAGTGGAAAAGTGCACAGAGCACCGCAATAGTGACTGCTAGTGACGAATTACATGCAAGCCATCAGGCACCAGAGGAAATTTTAGGCCAAAGATCCAGGTTCTTATCGACAGATAGCTGACGTTAAATTCGTCGCAGATCTTCTTGGCACCTTGGGTTCGATCAGTGTAAGATGAGCATGGTAGAATATACCCACGGCTCCATACTCCCCCTATTGTAAAAAGAGCAGTGAAACACGAAAATGGGTAGGGATAAAATATACGTGAATTTATAAAGATAGGATAAATTAAAATGTCTTAAACACATGTAATAGAGTCCCCACCGTGATAAACGTAGACAGGGTGAGCTGGGTGAAAGGCCCCGCTGTGTAGGTGTGCACTTGACGCAGCTGGCCAGCGAGGACCAGTACGCACTTACGCTGCTTGGGACTCGCGGCCCACCACTGACTCTCATAGGGCCCAATCATGACGTTGCCACTCTAAGAATAAGTAAACAAATCGTTAGCGTTCTTACCAGTCTGGTATGAATGTGAAAAAATTAAAAATATTAAATGTTTTAATGTTTTATGCTAAGCTCCACATATTTCATGTGCTCCGTTTGTCAGCGACATCCAGACCCAGCTCAATGAGTATTACTGACCGCACAGGCCAATCAATCGCTAGCTGACCACTCCTTAGAGAAAATCGATCGGCTAGGACGAGAAGTCATACGATACGTCAGTTTGATTTTTTCCTGAAAAACTATCTGAATTTGGACATAACTTTGATTTCGAATGCTCACCTTTACTAATACGTCGTTGCTGTGCCAGCAAAACATAAATAGTTGAGCGATACCGAAAACTAAATATTCAGCCATTAAAAGCTTTTGCGTTGCGTTTGTGGCTGTCTGCAATGCAAATAGTTTATTTATGCCGATGTATGATATTGTATTCGTCACAACGGTACGGTCAAAAAGTTAATTACCCTATGGTCAAGATAAAAAGTCATTATTAGCAGAAATCTTACCGTGAGTTGAAATGCACTAGCACAAAGCATCAGTGAACACATAACAACGTACAAAAACATTACTGGCGATAGTAAGGAATTAAACAGCCTGGAATACCTGAAAGAAATAATTAAAAATAATGTGTGATAATTATTAACTGTATGGCTGTAGGTAATTATTGTTTTTGTCCTGTTTAGTGGAGTTAAGAAACATAATCGAAAATACCGTATAATAGTAAAATTTGGAGGCTCGCGGGATGGGCTGGGTACGGAATATCGATATTTTACGTCAGAAATATCATCGTATTTCTATGAAAAGTTAAGTATACTGAAAAGATAATAATATTAAAAGCGTATAATACGGATTACATTATTTAATTTAAAGAATATTTTTTAAACTTAGTATGTAACGAGCGGCAATAACTTGTTGGTTTCACTGTCTCGCTGCCTTGAATAAGAGTAAAATAATACTAATGTTGTTTAAAACGAATTCTGTGTATTTTTAAAGGCTTTGCAAGGTAGCCTAACGACCAGCTGGACTGATGTCATTCGAAAGATGATCAAATTGTATATTATGATTGTAATAAGTAATTTTGGGTTTCATAGGCGTAGGCTTGAAAGGCTTGTAATTTAATGGCCAGGACTTAGCAATGCAGGTACAATATTAACAAATTTTTGCCAATTGCAAACGAGTAATTCACCATTATTTATGATCGGGACCTATTAAGTTTTTATTATGTACGAATTCCTGTTGCTAATAAGCACTCAATGTATTTAATGTATGTTTTTTGGTGTTTGATGTCCTCATTAAGATTCTGAAATTTGTTTAATGTTTCTGACTGTCGTTTTGTGTATTACACAAAAACAGTTTTGATGAAATTTAATATATTTAACGCTTATAATGTTATGTGTACGAATTGGTAATTTTTTGCATATTGGACCACAAGCAATATGATTGTATTATTTAAATGTGATTTTGCTTCCCAAAACTAATAGGTAATGACATAGTCAAATAATATAAAATTAAGTTTTAGTTTTAGTTATTTAAGATATAATTATTGTATGCCCGCATAGGGTAGACTGTTCTTAACTTATTATAATTTTTGTAACATCTTTCGTGTAACTGTCAACAATAAACGCATTCTTTTCTTTTCTTTTCTAAAGAAAAATATAATATATTATTATAATAGTGAGATGAAAACAAGTCAGACTCCTAATAGCTTTTCGTAACAACGTCATCAATTTCATATTCGTGGTTATGTTCATTTTGCTACACCACGGCCTTTTTAAGCTGAAAATCTAGCTTAGACTAAATATTTATAAATTTACTCATTAACTTCACGCGATGCACATACATAACTAAAAATTAATTTGTTATTCTAAGTACCGGGCTAGTGTTATGTAAAATTCATGCCTTTGAGCCATTAAAAACCTGAAATTGAACTAAACGAATCCCTAAAAACAATTTACATTCAAATGTGCACTTTATAGTATTAGAAATTAAAGCAATCAACTTCTAATTATGTTATCTAATCAGTGATTTACAAAATATTATACTACGCTGATTTTCTACCTCAATATTTATTATAATAATTGCGTCAAATAATAGTAAACGGTATTTTATATTACCTACGCAGTTTTTTGTAGCTTTAAGACTTTAAGACGTTGAATTCAGACAAATCAGAAAAGGTTCGAATGTCGATGTAAAGTTTCACATAAGCAATTTCATTAATACAAAATAATAAAATTTCTCACAGGTATACTTACTTCATCAAAAGCACGTGCGTATTATGAAGTTGTCGAATTATTTTGTCACCGTCCTCCTCACCGATACTCAGGCTGTTACTGCCGAACATTTGCTTGCATCTCTCCCTCAAAAGCTCCAATTTTCCGCCAAAAAAAACCATAATGACCACGATACTTGTATCATATGCCGCCATTATTCCGGCTCCATAAGCGCACACGAATATATGCCATAAAACAGTAATCCAGCTTCCTGGGGAATGGTATTTGTCGAATGGCATCCAAGAGCTGAAGATGTGAGGAAACAGCTCAACACCCTTGTTCAATTCTTCACGGTAATTCGCCGATGACAAGTATCGCATTAGTGGCGACGTTATCACAGTAATGAATGTGGTGAACACTAGCATCCAGTAAAAATAAAGAACTCGACGGCAGTATTTGGTATATGAATCCAATATTTTCCCTTTGACGGCATCTCTTGTACCTCTCTCATACTTGTCTGCTTCAGTCACATATTGGATGACTTGCTTCCAATTCTCTTGCCAGAATACAAAGGTGTTAGACTTTACAATGCAAACGATACTCAACATTGATATCTTCAGATTCGTCAAGACAAGATCCAAGTTCGACCTTATTACGTACAGCTCCATATACTGTGTAATTACAAAAAAAGTCACGATTTCATGAAGAACGATGTAAGCAAATTTAGCAGCTTGGTTTTCTGGTAATATCAAGCCCATACTTTTCAAGATCCAATAGGTAGGACCTAGAAGTGGGATGTTAGGATCTTCAAGGCTTTTCAGAAATACCTTTAACATCGTGTTTGGATGTACAAAACGACAGTGAATGAGTCTGTAGAAAATTTATCCTTATATATATAGCATGTCACCCCGCGTGTTAGCCCCAAAGAATCGTGGCAATCACAGATAGGTAGTTTGTTTTTTAGACGTGACATTTTTCCTTACATTTTTAATGTTGATAAGTATAGGAAACGTTTTATGATTTTCCTTTCGTTGTATGGATTTTTGTGATAATAACTTACTAAACTATAGACTATTGATAGCTGCATGCAAACTGAGATATAATAAAAAAGACTAGAATATAAGATAATAGTCATAAACACGGCACATGAGGCATCATGTTAGATTATGATAGCATCACTGGTGAACTCATAAGACTTTAGCGTTTGTACCTACTCATGCCTACTGTTATCAATGAATTTTCGATGTAATGATTATAATTTAAATAAATCATAATATAGAATTGTATACCTAGTCATTTCTTCAAAGTTTCCAAAAATTAAAATTCATATTCTTTATTATTCGTGAATTATATAAAAGTTAGAAAATCATTGATATTATTATAAGTCAATGAAACTTTTAACAATCCACTGGGTAGAAATTTTCGAAAAGTATTATTTTTCTAAACACGTAAATTCCTTTACGTTTACGTTTAAACCTAAATATTAGAAAATATCGATACAATCGAACTTAAAAACTACGAGTCCCGGCCCTAGCGTTCTATTCAGTCAGTAATATCATTATTTCAAACGTAAACCCTCAATTTGGATGTCTCTATTATGATCGTGAAATGGGGGCGTGGCGGTCACACCAGCCGCTTAAAAAATAAATGAAGATATCACAAAATATCAGTAGGGATGACATGTAATTATAGGCGTGTGAGTTTGAATAACGGGAAAGTACCATATGTTCTGAGTATTAAATTATATCGTACATTTAAAAAATCTGTTACATTTACTGTTTTCACAATTAAAAGAAGGATTCGACCAGGCCAGTTGAAGTACGACGAATTAATATCAATTTTTAAGAATTAAAGCGTTATCTCACCTGTCTGAGATTTCACAGGTTGAAATCTCAGACCAATAAAAAAGTCTTATTGGTCTGAGGTTGAAATAGCAATGCTTTGTGAATCCTACGAATAGCAAGTCCTTTATTTTTTATACAGGAGAGAAAACCTAAGAACGTTCTTATTCGAGGTTCGTCACGTGATTTGTTGGAGTGAGTCGCTACCAGCGAAGCCCTTTAGAAGGGTCCATCTAGGACGTATAGCTACGGCAGGGTTTCATAGACCCTAGAACTTACAGACAAAAAGACTAAGGATACAACATCCCACACTAAGGTTAGCGGTTATGATAACTTTAGGAACTCAAATATGAAACAAGTTGATGGAACAATATTAGAACCTTAGAAATTCAACTTTTATTTCCGATAAAATAGAGTTTAAATTTTCAATCCCAAAATGTGATTACTGTACTACACTGATGTTAATACATATTCCTATTCTCACAATAAAAAACGAATACACAGTAATATATAGTACAAATACATAGTAATATAGCAAATTATATTTATTTTTATATTTGAAACCTATAACACATCTGATCTAATATCAATTATTTTCATATTATTTTATTTTACACAGACAGTGGTAGTATTCAAAGTAATTATCTGGCAACATTAAACGATATTGTTTGTTTATTTTGGTAGAAAGTAGAAACGCCGGATGTGTCAAACAAATGTCAAATAGACCTTAAAAGCGAGCGATGTACTTAATTTAATTTTTGTATTAAAACAAACTAGAATGGTCAACTGTTCAGTATCAAACTGCAAGAACTCTTCGGCCAAAATATCCAAGAACAAAGATGGCATAACCTTTCACAGGTAAATAATAATCAAATGCGGTTTATGTGTTCGTGTCAGGTCAACATTTTTAGAGTTGTACTTTTTAGATTCCCCCGCGACAAAGATAGAAGGCGGCAGTGGGAGATATCTGTGAATAGAGACGTTGAATGGTTTTCTACCGAGTCAAGTGCTGTGTGTTCAGAACACTTCGAAGCCAAAGATATTTATGTAACCGACAGCGGTTTGCGGAGATTGGCAATAGACGCTGTTCCTACTATTAATATATCTGTAAGTATGTCTTGTTATCATATATCTACCAACTGGCCCACACTAGGCCAGTGTGGTGGACTATATCCTTCTCATTGTGAGAGGACACTCAACTGCAGTAGATAAATAACGAGTAGCAGATATGTCTTCTCTTATTATTCATTAAAAATGTGGAATGCAAAATTCTTATTAGATACTCAGAGTCATATTGCCTTTCATTTCCTTAAGCCTGTAAGTTTTGATGTCCCTTCATTTAATTTGTTGGTAAAATGGCCATGGTCCTTTTGGCCCTATCACTAAAGTCCTTTTTGTTCTCTTGAACTATTTGGGAAATAATCATGGCCCTAATTTTTATTGGAAAAGACTTTAAAATTGGTTTAAAAAATAAATTATAGTTACTAAAAATCTGTTTCAAACATTATGGTTCAGTGCCTGCATTTAAAAAAAAAATTGCAAATTGAAATAAGAAGACATGCTAAGACTGTTTATCAAATAGTATAAGTGTTAAAAAATTGACTATACCCTTCGGTAACTAGTTGGTAACAGACGAAATAAAATTAATGTACTTTACCAGCCGTGCCAAGAACCAGCACCAACCCTCGCCACCCAGCCCTTAAACATCAAACCGTCAGACACCGACGAGGTCATTCAACTCAAGCACAAGATCCACCGGCTGGAAATTATAGCCAGTAACCGGAAACGCAGGATGAACCTCATGTGGCAAAGCAAGAGGCGTCTCAAGAAAAAGGTGGAGATGCTGAAACGTTTGATAGCACATCTCATCGAGAATAAGAAGGGTGAGAGAGCATCATTGCCAGCGCTAAGTGACAGTGAAGGTGAAAGTTCGAACAGTTTTTGAGACTAACACTACGCCTGTGTTAGATATGTGTTCGTTCTGAAGTATGTGTGTTCAATAAGTCATATGATTATGATTATGATCGTGAGTGATTGGATAGTGGAGCAGCCAAGATGCAGTGCCATTTGTTAGTGGCAAAGGAAGGACGGTGTAACTGTTTATCGGAGCCATGATTGGATAGTGTAGTAACTAAGGTGCTGTGAGTGGTATTTGGACATGTCAGTGGTCTTACTCTTGAAAACAATCTCAATTTCAATTCCGATTCTGATCCAATCTGAACTGTCACACGATTTGGTACTCTTGAACGCAATTGGCATTATTCTTTGGCATTAAGAAGATTGCAACAAAATGACACAATTTCGGTTAGTTCTGCAATATCCGTTCAATATTGAAAAATAAGGCGCTAGTGTGTAACAATTCCAATGACAATCGATCGGAATTGATTTCAAGAGTAACCCCACAGAGTGCTACTGGCAATGTTCTTGAGTCCTGCAGTGCTGTAGGTATCCTGAGGATTGTCATCAGCCTTCGTCAGTTCACTGCTGGAGATAGGCCTCTCCCAAGACTCATTACTTAGCCTGATCTTGGTCTCTCCATATTCAGTTACTTCCGGCCATTGCATTGATTATCGAGCCACCTGACTTCAGGAAGGATGCCCTATAGTAAAAACTGTCTGATGCATGCTTACTGTAGTATGGTTGACATTGATCAATCCGTTGGTGAACCAAAAAACTAAAAAATGGCTAATGAAACAAAATAAGAGATTTAACAATTTTTGGGGTCTGAAACCTCAGTCTAATGTATCATAACAATTCAATTTTAAACTGTGTTACAATATAAACAATAAGATACCTACTTAATTATAATAATTTATGTATAAATATAAATTTTTAGCATTATTTATATATAAACAGAAAATTATACACCTTTTATTTTAATGACAATACATTTTCTATACACATGACAGATAATGATAATTTCTTCATGCTCAAAGGCATGTGAAGTCCACCAACCTGCACTTGGGTAGCGTGATGTCTTCCTCCTATTTTACCCGCGACTGTACGGAGACGGTATACGGTTATTCATTATGAGAGGTGATCCGACACTGAGCGTTGATTCACTAAGTCCCAAAAGATTTCGTGCCGATATCGTATGACATCAAATCG
Organism: Erynnis tages; assembly: GCA_905147235.1. NCBI lineage: Eukaryota > Metazoa > Arthropoda > Insecta > Lepidoptera > Hesperiidae > Erynnis > Erynnis tages. The sequence goes on along the minus strand of LR990076.1, from coordinate 12,619,082 downwards.
TACGTCATTTCATGAACTCGGCACGACAGGGAATCTAAAATGTCTATTCTATAAGGCGCACAATAGATTGTCACTATATTTGAGTTTTTAGCCTTTTTTGAGTTTTTATCACGGTTAAGACACGACATTGCCGCGATACGAGTGTGAATGGTGATACAGAATCAGGCCTGCAGTGGTAACTAACCTAATAAGTTACAGGCAGACGACCTGACAGTTTTAAATTAAACTGATCGTTTCTGTCAAAGAAGCTAAGGACCTATTGTGGGTTGGTGGACTTCACATGCCGTCAACAATTCCATGCTGGTATCCGCACGCTGTTTGCGTGCCACTGGGATTTGAACCCGGGTCATTCGATTAAAAGCTGGATTTGTAAGCCACTGGGCCATGGCATCGCCTTTTTTTTCTTTGGGGATAAACCCTGACCAAAATTCAATGGGCAAAACAGGCACATGTTGTATGGCGGGTTATGAGACCTCTTGTGCGTCCGCTGTCGAAGTCTGTCGAACATTGTAGTTCAACAGTGGATGCATAAGTTATGAGAGCGCGAGCGCCTCTCGAGTTCTGCCTCTAATGAACTAAAATGGTCCCACCACCTAGCAAAACAATAAATGTTATAGTTGTCATTTAGTACGTTGTGATTTTGATGAACGAACTATGCCTTGGCGCCGCACAACACAAAGCAACGGTACTGCATCGGGAGGTTTAATTACGGCGACCGCAGCCGCAGATAGCTTATCTAGCTATTAGAAACCTCGGTACCTAGGTACTATTGTTGGAACCGCGCTAACGGACGCTCCATTGAAAGAAGCCTTGCGCACGCGCAAGTGGGGATCACTCCCACCATCGATCACCGCGCTTAGTACCTTCGCTACCTTCGCGAGAGTCGCACGTACCAACCACGTCCGAACAACAGCCGAAAATCGATCGAAAAACATTCCGCACGCATCCACGAATCCAAGTTTAGTGCTCCTGTGTATAAAAGTGTGTGTGTTCAGTGTCTCCCGACGATCGGGTGCTGCCGTATGCCGTTAACGAAACGCGCCAGCCAGTTGCAATCGGCGAAAATGTGACTGTCAGGTCAGATCATACGTGTTAACGATCGCTGATCGAAAAATGGCTCGTACTGACAAATAGTATACCGATGTTCGCTAAAATGCGGGAGTTATTAAGGATCACATTGGTGTGTGTGTGCGCGTTCCTATTGGTACACGAAGGGAGGTGTGAGGAGTCCGTGGAGGTGACCCTGGAGTCGGAGCCCATAGTGAGGACCGACGAGCAGAGCGACAGGAAGGATGGCAAGGTTCCGCTACCAGGTAAGGAGAATGGATAGCAGACTCGTACACGGTGATGCTTATCTTAATGACTCGTGCAGAAAAAATCTAATAACACGGACCAGTTGTGTTGTATAAGGCACGTTTCTAACATTATAGCTACACGATACTGTCTTATACACTGTAGTTTGAGTATTGAAGTAAGTTTAAGGCAAATATTAATTTACAAAGTTGAGGGACATTAAGCCTCACTTTTAATGGCATAATAAAAGTCCTGAACTTTACAACGTGTTCATACGTATCTTACGAGTTTCTATAATGTAAACACTAGAGTACACTATTCATCTCCTTTCCCTTTCATTGTTTGAACGGCACTCCTGATTGAAGACAAATCAAGGTGAACCATCCTGCGCTTATTTCATAGTAAATAGGTAGACCCATTAGTGACCCACTGCAGGGTCGGGTCTTCGTACGTAATGGGGTGGACTTTACATGCCTTGGAGAACATTATGAAGAATTCTCAGGAATGCAGGTTTCTTCACGATGTTTTCCTTCTCTGTTACAGCTTTTGTAAAGCGTACACGACGCTTTAAAGAAAGTCATTGGTGCGTGTCACTGCGACTCGAACCCGGGCCCCTTGAGTGAGAGGCGAATTGTAAGCCACTGGGCTATCACGCTTGATAGGTCACACTATATTTGAATCAGAGTAATATGTTTCCTTTCAGAGAGACTAAATTTAGCTGTCGCTGGTTCAATGAATTCGACAAGACTCTTTCTGATCTTAGAATCATGAAATTTTCTCGGAGTTTCCTTCTGAACTGAGGTTTGAGAAGTAGCAATGCGTCAATTTATATACAACTTGGGGACAGTCTTTCAATCCTATTGGTTGCTTAAGGGTTGTAGTACAGTAGCCAATAATCGGATGGCCTGAAAGGATACAAAAATAGAAACTATGAGTACATTTTCTCAGACCCTACATTGATGTCGTTCGATGGGCAGTCATGCTCTATAAACCATCTCATAAAAACAAGCCTCAGATAGCAATGGATTTTCAACAGATTGTTATTGTATTTACAAATCGACATTGACACAAAGTCAGTAATAAAAACAAATTAAATAGTAACAAATAGCAATAAAATAGTAATACTTCCTATCCTGTTAATAGCTTGGTTGATTGATGGTCATTTTCGCAACTTTGTAGCAGTAGATGTAATTCTGGTGACACTCCATTCATCAGACTTTGAACTTTTTCTAGAGCTGATCTGTTTCTAATCAACGCCATTCTAATCAGAATCTCATGGGTTTCTTTGCTGAAGAGTTTCGAAGACTGGGGATTCTCTCTTGTACCTACTTAAAACAGTAGCTATCTCAGACGGGTTTAAAGGTTTATATTACATAGAAAGTTACAAAATAGTCGACATCTTGATTCTATTGGAAAGGATATCAGACTCATACGGTTGGATCTGCTTCAACACTGGTGAATCCACATGTTTATGTTTTTGGTGCACACATACATTATTTTAACTTTATCTAGAATCTTCTAACGACATAAGATAAAGGGATCACTTAAAATATGCCATTAGCCCTAGATATTTCTAGAAAATTAGATTTCGCGATTCATTCTCGATACCTTGTGCAAAAGAAGACTTCTTTTACGTCATTCAGAGCTTAGGATTCCTCAAATTGCAGGAAAAATTAGCGTATCAATAACTTGTTTTTGTTCGCTGCAATAAAAAACCTTTAGTTATTTTTATTAAACACGTGTTAAGATGAGTAGGTTGACCGATAAATGAATGGGAGTTCGCCAAGGTGATTACGTTTATGTACGAAAATACACAAACAAGGCGACTTGCTTGGTAGTTTTTTTTGTGGACAGATGAAACGATAAACAGAGTTTTGAAACCACGTTTTCAAAAACGACTCTAATTTTTGTTTTATTTGTTGCGTTTTCGTGTAATAATTTTGAGGGAAGGGCGGATGTGCATGAAGAGTATCTCAAATATTCGTACGATAGTTTTCCATGCAAAATATTCCTTCACTGCAACCCTTTAATGACCCACTGTTGGGTACAGATCTCAGATCTCCCCACAGCAGAAGGAGACCTGGAGCATACTCCACCACGCTGCTCCAATGCGGATTGGTGGCGAAACGGGCTAGTGGCCACCCCGTGTCTGATGTTATCAAACCGCTCATAGGGCCTCCGACAAGACACGGAAGCGCGCACTTTAATCTGGTCACCCATCCAGGTACTGACCGCGCCCGTTGTTGCTTAACTTTTGCAATCGCTTGCGATCTTCTCCTACTGGAATATGACTTGGGGTTCTTAGGTAAAAAGTCGTAAAATTACATACCTACTTATTCAAAATCAGCAAGGCATCAACGATGTGTATGGTGGTGATAACTTACCTAACCATCAAACGACTCGTTTCATCAAAAATGTTCTCGAAAGGTCATCGCGCTATTATACCCAACATTACGGCTATCTGCCTATGATTCCGGGAACGTTGGCGTGCGTGACCATATGTGCGTAGGGAGGAGGTCTTTTGACCCCTCGACCCCTGGAGTGTAGTCCTTACCAAATCAACGAAACGAAACAACCGTAAAAATTTTATTCACTGCCCAATCCTGGTTCCCCATCCAACTTGCGACGTGCTCGGATAATGTAAGGCGATATTGTCAGTAGGTCTGGAGTTTTCCGAGAAGTCTAGGTTTATCTAATTAGTGTAAGTGGATATGTACCGTTCTAATTAGATAAATAAAAAATCCTAGTTCAATGTTTATTCCTGTTTGATATTTTCTTTTGCGTTCTAAGTAAGTAAGTTATAAGTAGGTACGCTACACACTCAGCTCCTAGAAATTCCTGTGGCATGGGTGCCATGGACACACATAAGACAAAAACACACACACCTAGACTAGCAACAGAAATTTAAAGTCATCATTCAAATCTGTGCTCCGCTGGGAATCGAATCCAGGACCCGTACCATTGACTGCGCCACTCAGGTGGTCAACTTATTTCTAAATGATCCTATTAGTATAGTGGTAGCCTTATAAATATCCGTGCTATAAATAAAAATACTATAATTATTTAACGAACGAACATCTTAACGAATTATAAAAAGATATTTTCTATACAAAAGTTATTTTTTTGTACGCTAAGACGGCTATTATTTCTAAGATAATACTTTTTCCGTAATAAAGCAGTTATTCCATAGCTATACGAGTATGTAATAACTGGCATTAGAAAGTGGTCCCCGTCGTATCAACGTTTGCGACAACGACAACGGGAAATAAACGATAGGTAGGTACGAGACTAGATAGGTCTACATGTTCTCCTTCAAACCAACACTTATGGATTGAATTACTTGTGTATGACAAGGTGATTGATTTGTGTAGCTTTAGATCTTAGAAATCAAGCCTATGAAGACATGTAGCAGAAACGTTGTACCTAAGTAATTTGTGCGTGAAATTTTGTTTGTTTTAATTAACAGGATAAATACCAAAGCCATGGGTACCCAATTCCGTCTGATCTAGTTTTTTACTACCAATAATTTAAATTACAGCAATTTAAATTATGGTAGGTAAGTACCTAGGTATATCTTCAAGTTGCTCAACATAAAAGTGATCGGGTGTCTTTCATGTTACACCGAAAAAAACAAAATAGGTAATAACAATATTTTATTGACAGGCTTCTGTATCACAAAAACCTACTGTAAAATGGTAACACTTTCACTTATTCTTACTCGTGTTATCATAATAAAAGCCAGCAAAAAGCAGTCAACCAAAAACATCGTTTCTTCGCATGTAACAGTATCGATTACTATCGATATCATACAGCGTTTTTTGATGTTTCCTTATCACGAAGCGATTAAACTAAGTTCAAACGATTACGAATAATCATCAGGAAGGTGATTATACAATGTTTTCCGACGGTTTCACTGCGTTTCCTTGACTTAAGTTAATGATATACATAAAAATGTACCGTGCATTTGTACAATTCGATGTTTTTAAATAAAGGTATACCTATAATACAGGCGATTGTTCTATATAGACTATGTCTAATGGAACAATATAGCGGTGATAGCCCAGTGGCTTAGAATTCGACCTCGAATCGAGGGGTCCGGGTTCGAATCCCAGTGGCACGCACCAATGACTGTGTAAAAAAGTTATGTGCGCTTTATAAAATTAAATATCACCTGCTGTTACGGTGAAGGAAAACATCGTGAGGAAACCTGCATGCCTGAGAGTTCACAAAGAAAAAATGTACTCAAAGGTATTTGAAGTCCACCAACCCGCAGTAGGCCAGCGTGGTGGACGGCGGCCTACATCCCTCTCATTACGAGAGGGAGACCCGACCCTGTAGTGGGTCATTAATGGGTTACTGCCAATGGAACAATGAATATAATAAATGTATAAAATAAAATATCAAAATTCAAATATTCAATAAAAGGACTTGACAGAGATTTTTGTGAATTTATTAATTTTTCTTACATTTACATCTCAGGGTACACAAGGAAGGTACATCAGGATCTTAATTTTTACGAGAATACGAAAACGTATTAAAATGCCTACTCGTAAATTTTGTTTAATTAACAATTTAAAAAACTAATTAGAGTATTAGACAGGTGACCTTCATTAATAGTTTTTTCTGTAAATTCATTGTATACTTAAATTAATAGACAATGCTTTTAGGATAAAAATATACCTACTGTCAAGGTTGACATCTTTATATTCTGATGACTAGAAATGAGTGTAAAAAATCACGTTCCGAGATTATAATAAATAGACAAACGTGATAATGATAAAAGCGTGCTTAAAACCAAATAAAATGTCACTTAAATAATTTATTCATATAACATTTTGTACTTTGCCATTTACGTACGTAGATAAGCAGTTCGCATAAAAACATATTTATAACATTTATATTGATTTTAAAATTATTCATTAATCTGACAAATTCTGCTAAATTTTCCGTTTTAATATTGTATTGCCTCGTCCTTAAACAAAACGCTCGCCCACGTTCATTAATCATGAATCATTAGATTATAATGTTCATGACAGGAGATTTTTCGCTACGCTGAAAAATTTCTAATTCACCATGAATTAGATGTTTTATAATGACATAACATTTATATTCGTTAATACATGATTATGCGGTGATAGCCCAGTGGCTAAGAAATCGGCCTTTTGCTCGAGCGGTCCGAGTTCGAATACCAGTGGCACGAACTAATAAATTTCTTAAAAAATTAAGTGCGCTTTGGAAAATAAAAAAACCACTTGCTGTACCTAACTGTGAATGAATAGTTAGTGAACATGAGTAAACCTAACACTCCTGAGAGGTCCATACTATTCTCAAAGGTATGTATGTGAAGTACACCAACCCACATTAGGTCAGCGTGATGGACTTAGGCCTACATTTTTCTCATTGTGAGAGGAGACGCGACCTTGCAGTGGGTTTCAGACAAATGATTTATATTCAAAGATTGATCCTAAGCTATCCCTATAAATAGATACACAATGACCGCTATGCTATTGTCTTTCTCATTATCATCGTGATGAGAAAGATAGATATCAAAAGAATGATATTTTAACAGTCCTACTAGGGCACATAAGTCCATCTTTATGGTAGGTGTATTATATAACATGGAACTGTGTCGTCAAAGAGAAAGTTAGTCGTAAATGTTATGATTTTAGCTTGTACAATTCATTTCAGACTTTATATACCTAGGTACATATTATGCAATCAACACATCAATGCTCTGAGGGCATCTTCTGCTCTATAAAGCACAGGGAAGGTACATGGTAGTAGGTAGTGTCCTAGGTAGTAAGTAGCAGTACTATTCTGGCTTCCTCCTCCTCCTCTTTTCAGCCCTCGGCAGTCCACTGCTGGACACGGGCCTCCCCTAATCGACGCCACTCCGCCCGGTCCTGGGCCCTCTGAATCCAACGGTTTCCCGCTGCCTTCTTCAGGTCGTCAGTCCACCTGGTCGGAGGGCGGCCTGTGCTCCTTTTGCCTAAACGTGGTAGCTATTTGAGGACCTTTTTTCCCCATTGGTTGTCACTCCTGCGAACGACCTCTGGCCAACAGCGATAAATTGCCGCAAATTAGTTAGTGCCGTACCAATGGTCTGAATCAAGATTTATTGATAGGCTCGAACTACATACTTGCTCATCATAGAAACTTTAGATACATAGGTATGTACTTTGGACCCTCCGAAGAATTCACGAATTGATAGCTATATCGCTCTTCTTTCTTTATCACCCGATGAAAGTTGATATAACTGCCACTTGTAGCGATTTTTAACTCGTTAAATGCCGTTGACACTTCTGGCGTGTTAAGACTTATTAGTGGCGATGGCGAACGACCTGACATGTCCAAAATATAAGAATTACATAGGCGGTAGCGCTAAAGCGTCGCCGAAAATAAGGAACTGAACATGTTAGTTCGCTATACGCACGTTCGAACTAAAAGTATTTTATGTGGCGTATTCTTCTAGATTGACCTACTGAAAACAGCTTTCTTAAAAGCAATTCACTGGCGACCTAGACGTTGTTCGCGACAGTTACCACTTCTATCAATTAATCTGCCTGTTACTACACACGTCTACGCACAAAGCATGCGTTTGTGAAAACGGCAGAGCACCGACCTTACGTCCGTTGCGTAACCACCAGTAGCCAGCTAGTCGCAGCGTGTGAAAACATTTGCATTACAAACGGTGACGCTCACAATAGTGGGAATGCGCAAATGACCGTCTACTAGCTTTGGAAAGGGACTTAGGAATAGCACTGAACGACAAAAGAAACATTAAAAGTTATTGGTGGTAAAAACAAGTCAGTCCATTGTATAAACGAGTTATAGAATAGAAATCTTTAGAGGTAAAAATACTCAATTGTCATTTAACAATGGATACGTATTATGAACTTTAAGAATAACTAGATATTGCAGATAGCAGCAGTAGGTATTAGAGAAAACTTATACTAAGTATCTAAGTTAATAGTACTTAGGTACGTAAAGTAAGCACTAAACTATAAGTAAGCACAAAAACAATGAAACTCGCCTTATGGATGTTAAAGTTTGAAGATTGAAATTACACTTAGACTTTAATCTGTCGTTAGAATCGTTGCACTTTTTATGAATTTTAACTTTGGGTTAATGCAAAAATTATACAAGGACGAAACCGAAACGATAATCGATTCCCTTCGCTTCAAACAAGAAGATGACTTGAATGTTAATGCGCTACCCAAATACAAAGACGATGATCTTGAACAAAAAATTAACATAAACGCAGCAAACCGCAAAGCCACAGACCACGTCCATGGGGTGCTTATGAAATTGATAAAAATGAAATGAGTGACCTCCGGAACAACAATGGAACTAAAAAGGGTCAGGAACGTGACTCGTATGCCATAACCAAAACTAACAAAGATCCAATCTACCTTTCGACAGATAGATATGACGGAATGGGCGAACCAATTATGGAACTTTCATTCCGTGCAATAGTGCAGTTATATTACAAATTAAGTGAAATAATTACATTTAATGAAGATGATTGGCCGATATTGACTTAGTTTGGTGAATTGTGTAATTCTTACAAAATGCTGTATTGGACAGATGTTGATTGTAGGAGATTTCGAGTCAATTTGAGATTATGACACAATTACAATATTACACGTAATGGCATTATTACTAGAAGAGGTAAATATTGTTAGATTAGAAAGGAGTCATATTAGGTGGCTCATAAATCATTTATTGATTTCAATTCTTCGTAGTCTACTACTAGATATGGGCCTTTCTTAATCGACTAGAACAGTCTACCCTATGCGAGCGTACAATTATTATTCGAAATATTATTCAAGCTGTGTAAAATTAGCTTTATATCTTCCGAATACTAACTAATTATCTGTATTTTAGCTAAATAAGTAGAGTTAATTTCAAAATCCGTCCTGTATATAGGTAACTAAACAATTGGCTACAATGGTAAAGATTCTCAATGCAAAGGGAACGACCTTCGGTACTGAAACGGTTTGATTTGTTACACCTTTGGAATAAAGAAAGTTGCGCAAAGCTAACAAACTGACGGTGACATTGAAAAATCGATGAGCACATCGATTGGCAATTAGGCATATTGTTATGGGTTTTGTAATATATTTGTGTTCTCGATGGTGGATGTATCACGATGTAAAACATTAATGATAAATATTACATAAGGTAATTGTCAGTGCATCAACAGATATAATAAATAAAATTATCTCAATCAAGCACTACGACAGTACCGGATATTATGCAGTTATGTAAGCGAGTCGTCACCTTCACAGCAACTTTGTATCGGGCGGAAACCTACAATGATATACCAAGTGTTTTATGACTTCCAATTGTAATTATTGAATTCCTATACAGTATTTAATAGAAAGCTATAATGTCAATAAATTATTGATATAATTGACAGAAACGAAAGAAAGGAAACAAAGTCAGAGATAACACAGAAACAAATTAAGATAGGAAAATGACATTTAAAGAAATTAAAGAGGCATTTGGTAATCATAGCGATAGCACCTTGAAATCAAAGGTATTCAGAAGAAATTGGATAGTGGGAATATAATACAAATAATCGTTATTTGTACACAAGAAACATTTATATTTCGTCGTATCAACTTAATTAAAAGAAAGTACATCCACAATTTAATTGAAACAAAGTATAAAAGGACAGATGTATGGCTTTTCAATGTTTGAGGAATAAATAATAAGAGAAGTTAGTAAGTTAACTACTGTTGAAGTGTTGAAGAAATTTCACGCTTTGACTTTTGTCAACAGTGGAGTCGAGTATTAATTCTTATCAGTGTTATTAAATTCCGATTTTACTGCAATTCCACTTTATGGCGTATCGTTGAAGTGCACACGGAATGCAGCACGACAGTGAAGCGGTGAAACCTTGGAAAATTTATAGATACATATCTGTGGTTATTACTATTTTTATTATTGCTACGAGGTTTCAATGATTTTTAAACCACGGTTTGGTATTGAGAGGTCTGTTTCAAATAATCGTTAATTGTTTACTAAATAGGAATTTAAATTCCTACAATTTTTTGTTTGACGAAGATTTAATATGATGGTCATACAAGACATATGTATTTGCAGGTCATTTTTAATTGCATATAAACTAATAACTGTTGCTGACTGATTGTAAAAAAGTCATTAATGATACTGAAATATTTGAATGACGATGACGACGATAAAATTTAGTGATTTTGATAGTAAACGTTCCCCTTATTACCAGTTTTCCGTTGGCCCAGTGATTACAGTACACCCTGTATAATAATATGTTGCAGTTAAATTATTTTTGAATTATTAGTTGCGTAAAGAATAACAAACTCTGAAAACAGATTTGATAAATTTAATATCCAAAGACACTGGAAATTTCACGATTCACTTGATAACAGATTTCACTTAGCCCTTTGATTGTGTGTTATTGTCTGTCCACCTGTCCGTCCGCATAGAGTAGTTGCACAGGGAATTCTGTCACGAACAATTACGATATTCGCTACTTGCAATACGCAATCGGTACAATCGCAAACACAATAGAGGCTACGTTTCCTCCCAACAATGGACGGCATGCGCCTGGGAGCAGCCCACGGACCTTTGTTCGTAAACCTTCGGGCTAGGGCTGACTATATCAGGAGAATCTGATTTAAAGGTTACGGGGAACCCTTTCTTAGATAAATAATTGGGCGTCCGCTTTTTTCTCCCAGTCTACGTTTTGACTGAGCGATTAAAGCGGATGAATGTATAATTTGTAATGCAAAATGCAAAACATAGAACATAGGTAGGACAAATGTATGTCATAGGACTCATTCAAGGCTATCTAATCTGTAGGCAATTTAAAGTTTGATTCAAGGAAATTAAAATCGTTGTCATCGACAATAATTATCTTCTCAACAGTTTGAGACGTAACATACCCAGACAGCAATAATGCAAAGAATAAAATGTTAACGAAAAGAAAGCGTTGCATCCTGATGCAAAAATGACATGTAGACATTTTAGAGTCATAAGTCATGTAAGGCAAATCAAGTGTAAAAGATGAGGCATTGTCTTGTCAAACTTTCGCTCCATTCTGCTGTCCGAAGGAAAGAAACATAATAAAAATAATATGATTTGTTATTCGAGCGACACAAAACATTTATAGTGATAAACTGATAGACACTGTTTTTCAAGAAAATGAAAGTGTATTAAGATTGGCATTTTTTGCGCGCGAATTGAGGATATCGTCGAGCTCTATCACTTGTATTATTAACATCTTTTGTGAATATTCTCGTCTCTAAATCTCATCGTTCGTCTTAATCGATGTTGCTGTTAAAATATTTTCTTTTTCAACTTTCAGTTTTGGCTTGCTTATAAACTTAACTTATGTAGAGTAAATTTGGTCTGTAATTTGTTTACTTATTCCTTAAAGTTGATTTGTTAATTTATTAAATGGTCTTTAGCAATTTTGTAATTTGATGATATTATTATTACCTACGATAGTCGATGGTGCTGAAAGCAATTTACGAGTTAAGCACGTTTAGTGCATATTTTGTCGCCTTTTCATATCTATGTTTTTGTTGCAATCTGAAAATACCTTTGCTAGTTTGTTTTGTCACTACATCAGATACCTGTAAGTTAGTTTCTTGTATTATAAGCATTGTAATTAATTCTAGTTCTTTAAGGGAGGTAGTATAATAATGCTGTGTGTATCAACTTGCATACATCAATTATTTATTGTATTACGTGAATGTTTAAAACCGAAAGGAAAACACAACTCGTAGCGGCAAATTAGCCTAAAAATGCGCTAATTCTCATTTTGCAGTTGAAAAAATATTCAGCATACCGCGTTCCGCTTACCGCGCCTGTTTAAAAACCAAGACGTGTTACGCAAACTATATCGTATGTGTGTACGTTTTTACACATGTGCGTGGAATCAAGCGATTTTGGTCTTTAACACTTGGACTTAAAGCCTCGGTTCACGTTACGGATAGCTGTTACATGAACGGCTTTTGCAACTACTGAGGCTCAGATTACAATCGTGCGTATTGTTATTTAGTAATATCCTTTATTAATCCTAGCTGAATGTGTGTCTCTCAAACCACATCAGAACAGTTACGAGTATATAGGTAAAGGTAAAGATTTTTGTGGTGCCTTTGGAGTGTTTGTAAAGGTTTTTATAGGTACATTTGTTTAATCTTTAGACTCTTAGCTTAGCAACCTTGTCAGGAATTTGACCTAACAAACCATTCTTTTTATTTTTATCCTTTTCTTCGTTTGGTATCAATTTAAGATAAATAAGGACACATTGTTGTTTTTTATTATTTTCGTATATTTGTGTTTAAGCTTTTCAGCTCCTTTTAATTAAAGAAGTTTAGTGTTTTTATCGGAAGCTTTCTCGTATCTTATAGCTGTTTTGGTGATTATCACTACCTAACTAGGTATTTTAATACCTATAATGTGTGAAACCATTACATTGTTTTTAATTTTATCATTCGTTTGTGCAGCATCTTCCTATTCTTACAAATTTACTTAGAATTTACTTTATTAACTTTATTGCGAACGATAGTAATTCTGGAACCACAAAGCCTTCAACACTCATAAATATTTTAATAAAATCTTACTTGAATTTAAAGGCACACGTTTAAGTTACAACTTGGAACGGAAACTCGAATCCGTCAAGTGGGCCCTGACTCGAATGTTAATTATGAAAATGGCGGCTGCGTTGTCTTTAGTTAAGTTTACTATTTAGTTGTTAACCAATGCACGTATGCTAGTAAACCTAGAATTTTAAACAAGGATTTTGATTTTTAGATGTGAGCTTGTGATATCAGCATTTCATTAACACGATGGATCATTGTCAAAAGATGTTTTGTAGTTGTTGGCTCACTGTTGAGTTATTACAGACTTAGTGAGGGTATATAGACTATAAATTAAGATAAATTTATTTCTAATTATTATCTATTTATTGGTACTAACATTTTGTGAGGTCGCCGCACTACCGTCTCCAAAGCCACCTGATGGTATGTAGTACAATATGTTTTATTTGGTTTAGGAAGATATTGTTGCCGGCTAAACTTTTTTAGGGTGATCTTTCTAGCTGAAAAAGAAAAGAATGCATTTATTGTTGACTACGAGTAAGATGTTACAAAAATTATAATAAGGACAGTCTATGCGGGCATACCTACAATAATTATGTCTTAAATAACTACTTAGTGCTTAATTTTATATACCTATGTTATAATTACCTATTATGACAAAATAAGTTATGACAGTTTACGTAAGCACCAATGTATTCATTCAACACTTCAGAAATTTTTATTCCATGGTCTTCAATGCGTCCTTTGAATAGGGCTTTCTAAAGTTAAGGAAGACCGACCTTCCTTCACTGCGTACAACTCAATTACTTAGAAAAAGGAACTAAGTTCAGCAAACGTCACTGCATGCAAATATCCACAAAATTTCATTTATTTAGATAATAAAATAACCTCAAAAGCATTCCTCTACGCCCGCTCCAACGTATTGTGATCATAAAGCTGAGTACCCATTGTAGCATTGTATCGAAAATTAACAATCGATCGTACAGTTTCAATACTTAGTCGCGCTTTTTGTTGATTTTGTACACCGTTGATGTTATGAAAACAACGGTTTAGTATGATTACATTTCCGGCTGTGTTCAATAGACATCGTTATGCGTCGAATGTGATTTTACGGTCTTTGATTTTATCGACTTTTTGATAACTAGTTTCTATGCCCCGAAAAATATTGTGGTAAACTTTTTATTAGAGATCTTCTTTCTGTTTTGTTATTGCCACGGTATAGAATAAAAGTAAAACATATTTTTGCCAAAGTTTTTTAAATATAAAGATAAAATAAATTTTCAATAGATATAATTATTGCATTATATGCAAATGATGACTAACCCATTGACTCCCAGTAAATATCGTGTTTAAATTATTTTAGAAATTTATCTGTCGTATTTTGTTTTTTTTAATAAACATTTGGCACAGCTGATAAATATAGTTTTTGATTTGTTAAAATTTTGTGTGTAAAATAAAACGACATTCAACGACGATTATCTCTTTATAACCTTACATAGGCGTTCTAATAATATTTGATTTAACAGCGACTTAGATAGTATTTACCTACGTAAATAGCAAACATAAATGTTCGACTTTTAAAGTAATTAGAACCTTAGTTAATTCTTGCTGGTGTCGCAATTTCACAGCACGTGCGCGAACTGGCAGTTTTCTTAGAAAAAAAATACGCTGCTTGCGTAAGGCTCGAGTCGCGTGCCATATTAATCTGTGCTAGCTGTCATTTGGCGGGCAGTAAGAAAATAATACGCCAATTACGTTATGCAAAATGTTGCATCGAATGTGTTATGCTATATTTTTTGTGTAAATAACCTAGTATATTGTTTGTGTAAATCAAACCCAACATAACCTAACAATTCTAATATTACTGCCAAGAGCGGCTAAAAAGTAGGAATTCAACATTGACATTTTAGATGCCTTATTCTTACTTCACTTCAAGTCATTTTTTCTATAGGGACCGTGCAGAAACAACAAAACGCCACCTAGCGGATTAAAACGAAACAAACTGCCACAAAGTGCAATATTGTCCCTTTGTTTTTCATATGTTTTCATAATGTCGCTTAACGAGGAATAACTCAGTATTTCACTATAAATTACGGATTAAATTAAGTAAAATGTATAAAATGCGATTTTAGTGATATCAAGAATAGTGTGTGTCATGCGAACGTTGATATTTTTCAAATTCTAAAAGTATTTGGTCCAAGTGTTTTTCAATAGAAAATTTGTTGGTGTATTAAAAGGGTGTAGAGGATTTTCAGATAACATTGTTTAAATAAAGTGAGCAACGCACAAAGCAGTATCTATTTTAAGATGAATGCCAGGTATTTTGATATTGTGTGATAAATAAAAATGTTTAAATAGAACAAATTTCTCCTTTTCATTGAAAATAAAAATAACTTTATTTTTTAATTAATCTCAATACAAATTATATATTAGTTTCATTTAAAAAACCTAGATAGTTCTTTTTAACCGTTTGAATTCATGTCACGTGTATTTTTAACTGCATTTATCCAACTTTTCGTATAGTTTTTAGCCAGAGCATGTTGGTACTATCAGTGGAAAATTACGAGAATTTACACTAATATACTTATATATTTTATTCTTGGAAGTATTGGAGCATCCATCAATACAAGAATACACTTTTAATGAGCCTTTTAATATACAAAATTATTTGTGATACACTTTTCAAAAAGTTAACATACGGTAGTAATCCTACCCATAAAGCAATATGGCAGTTCCGATAAATGACACTAGATGGCATAGGTGTCGCCGTGCACGGTCCCTATAGTCTAGTCTAGATCTACGATTTGGTTTTCTATATATTATGAAAGTCTTTGGTTATACCTACCAATATTTTATTTTAAAAATTCCTGACGTGTAGGTACGAGTACACAGGCGAAGTATCGAGATGTTTGGCATCCTCCCACATACAGGCAAAGCGCGCGACCTTACTTGTATTAAATTCTTCATTATTATTTCAAATGTGGGCAGTGAACTTGAACAATATGGCATGATTTGCGCAATTATAAACAAAATGGAAACAATTAAAGATTCGTTAGGGGTCGGCTATTGTTTTTATTGCTGAAATTAGTGTCTGACTTTAATTATTTGTAATTAGATAATTAGAGATGCCGACAGAAATATAGTAAAATTGTAATGATTAATTTAAAAAATGTCCAGTAAAAAAACAATTTAATGATTCATGACATTGAATAATTTACGAGTATGTAACTTAGTCTTGGATATTAAATGTTTAAATCAGATACACAGGAATTTTGAACCTTTTAAAAGTCTTAAAAGAAAGTTTAAGGACCAACTTAAAAATTCACTCTTTGCAACCTAGTTTTATAGGTAAAAATTAAAAAAAGTAAGTAATTAAGAAAGAGCTGAATCTTTCTAGAACATTCTTGTATTATAAAATCACACAATAACATGGAGGTTAATATAGGGACGGTGATATAAATGTGAAAACCACACGAATAGAGTTAGATCCAGAATACAATGAATAGGTTTATTGTTCTAAGTTGGCGCTGTTCAGACCATTGAATTTAAGCGCTACGTACCTACTCGTATGCTGTAAAAATTGTTTGGTTAGGTATGTGAGAATGTTATTTAAAACTTCAATATTAGTACATACTTACATTATTATCATGTGATTGTCTATAACTTTTGTTTTAACTGCATTCGCAGTTTAAGGCTTCTTTATTTGAAATCACTTCTGTTTCTTATTTATTAAGTAGGTACACTTACAGTAAAAATAAAATTTGCGCTTTTTTTTACTATAGTTTTTTATACTATCTAAATTTATACAAACTCTGTCACAATAGTCATAAAACATAAATCTTTGTCACCAAAGAAATCGTAATATCATTGAAATTTAATTTGCTACTTCTAGCTTAACTATTTAATTATATATCTCCAAAAATAAAATTAAGGACGTATTTAAATTAAATAACTCTTGTGGTAAACAATACCTAAAGATAAACTTTACGGAAGAGTCGCAAATCTTTAAACATCAATCGGAAATTTATCGCCAAGATGTGTCGGAATGCCACGGTTACATACCATTAGCATACAAAACTATATTCTAGACGTATATGGGATTGTTTTGTCACAAAACGTATTCGGATTCTAAGTAAAGTAAATGGATTTCGGAATGTTTGGGTTTGGATGGTCGTACGGTCGTCGTCGGCCTTGGCGTCAGCGCAGCGTTCCATTCTACGCGTTACGAACGAAGTGGGCCGGATTGTAAGACGAGGTTTACGATTAGTGGCTGAGGTTGATAAATTAGAACGTACGTTTTCTACCGTTTAGTTTTAGATCTATAGATCTGTTATAAGAGCACTCAGCTGATCCGTTTTAATTGAGAGTCTGTGAGCCTTCCGCCAGCCTCTTAACCCGTCGTAAAGCAGTACTTCACGTCTTGTGTTTCGGCTGGGGAGGTATAGTGGCCTGGAATACTTTATTTGAGGCGCATCCGCAGTCCGTTTATCATTATCTCAGATAGGATTTGTTTCCTCGAGGTTGGATGCAGGCGTCCATGGGGTGCATGCAATCAAATCTTGTTTATGCAAATATGCAACGTACTTATTTGATGAGTGTATTTGTGTGTAGCGGTGTTAGCCCAGTGGCTTAGAATTCGACCTCGAATCGAGGGTTCCCGGTTCGAATCCCAGTGGCACGCACCAATGACTTAGTGAAAAAGTTATGTGCGCTTTATAAAATTAAATATCACCTGCTGTTACGGTGAAGGAAAACATCGTTAGGAAACCTGCATGCCTGAGAGTTCACAAAAAAAAAAGATCTCAAAGGCTTGTGAAGTCCACCAACCCGCAGTGGGCCAGCGTGGTGGACGGCGGCCTACATCCCTCTCATTACGAGAAGGAGACCCGACCCTGTAGTGGGTCATTAATTGGTTACTGACAAGTGTATTTCCATGTCGTAGTTATTGCGTCGATCATTAGGATGCAATTAAAGCTAAAAGGATTCCACTGTGACATAACACTTGATTGCCTTTCAAAACAATTGTTGACATGCTTCTTGTGCACATACTGTTTTAACAAGAAAGGTGGCATTGTTGCGGTAAGGTCCATCAAGTGTGCGCGAGCTCTTCCAGCTCCCTTCGAAGAGAAAGACTATCGTCAAAGTATTCGTATAGTAAACGTATAGTTGACGACCTGAGTGGCGCAGTGGTTAAGACGCCGGTGCGCGACACGGAGGGTCCTGGGTTCGATTCCCAGCGGCGCAGAGATTTGAATGATGAGTTTAAATTTCTGTTTCTGGTCTGGGTGTCTGTGTTCTTGTCTTGTGTGTGTCCATGGCACCCACGACACAGGGAATCCTAGTGGGGCTATGAGTGTGAAGCGTTAATTAAGCGTTAATTAAAAGTAAACAGTCATTAGTATGTCATAATTATGTCTTGACATTTCCATACTAATGGCAGCTTGATACGATTCGTGTACGAAACTGCGTAAGTTCCTGCTCGACGTAATATTGAGGACCCCATCCCCATCCACGCACACTTGAAACATTACCCTGTATGTACCTATAGCTTATCGTTTCATCACCACCAGTGAGACATGCTAAACGGAACAGCAATCGATTAGTACTTAATTATGGCTATCGCTATAATTGAGGTTTCTTTTCACGGCGCACTAATGCTAATGCCCAATTAAACGCATGCACAGATTGAGGTCGTTTAGCGTAATTTGATGAATCGAGAATCAATTCGGATTATGATAGATTAGAAGGTGATAATTAATTATGGACATTATTGTTGCAGTTTGGAAAATTTGTTAACGATGTGTGTTGGCAAGGCCTTTATCATGGGCTATGGTATGGAGGTACTTTATAGGACGTTTTATAAGAAGAAGAAATAGCCCGGTCAAAATTGCCTGATAATAAAGTACCTAGGGTTGTCTTGCATTAGAAATAGCCCAGTCAAATTTGCCTGATAAGTAGTGGTTCCTTGCATTAGAAATAGCCCGGTCAAAATTTACCTGAAAATTACTGGTTCCTTGCATTAGAAATAGCCCGGTCAAAATAACCCGATAAGTAGGGATTCCCTTGCTTTAATTCCAATAAAGCTGAACATTTGTATATATCACTATTGAGGATATCACTATAAAGAATTTTATTATAATAAATATTAAGACGTTAGCTTCTTTGAAATTTATGCAAGGATGAATATCTATCTTGAACGGGCTAAAACAATTTACCTGGTACCTTACCTACCACCATCTTAGCCTGCCATGTCAGTCTTTGGTTATTCATGTCATTCTTCGGTTGGGGAAGTATGGTTGCCGGAAATAAATTATTTGGTTGAGAAAACATTATTTGAACATTTTAGCTCTCTAGTCTAAGGGAGTAACGTAATGACGTGCGTTGTTCAGCGAGGGGCTTGTTGCTTGCTTGTTTATCTTTAGCCTAACTAAAGTAATAGAGGTTATTATTAACTTATGTAATTACTTCGAGAATAATTAGTAAGGATTTCCAGTAATGTTTTAATCACTGAGGAAATTCAATCGACGAGCTGTGTTTTACACAATTTAATTAACGTGTGTTTCTTGGTTATTTTGAGGTTATTTGAATGTTGGGTAATTATTTGTAGTAGGCAGAATGTTTCCGGAAGCGGTGATAGCCCAGAGGGAAAAAATTAGGCCTATTTCTCGAGGGGTACGGGTACGAATCCCACGCACCAATAACCTTAGAAAAAGTTATGTGCGGTATATAAAATTAAATATCACTTGCTGTAACGCCGAAGGAAAACATCGTGAGAAAACTTACATGCCTGAGAGTTCACAAACTAAATGTTCTGAAAAACATGTGAAGTCAACCAACTCGCACTAGGCTAGCGTGGTGGACTAAGACCTACATCTTTCTCATTGTGAGAGGAGACACGACCGCGACCCTGCAATGTGTCATTATGGGTTAAAGACACGTAAAGTTCGCACCACGATAGTTAATCCTAAGGAATCTTGAACGACCTATGAATTACTTATATGTACTTACATTAGTTTTAAAACAAGGGTCTTATTTTTCTTGCGATCACGTTAAACTATTTGCAAATTCAAACAAAAATAAACTGTATCACGTTTTGCGCAAGGTCTCTTTTCCTTTGTGTTAATTCAGTTTAGAATGTCAAGTGGTATCTAAGATCGCTCAGTTACCATTCTGCAGTCTTCCGCCCGATAGCCTCGGTGATAACATCGACCAGAATACATGTGCATTTAACATGAACTTTATCTCATTGCAATATGAGCTAGTTTCCAATGTTTTATGGCGTTGGAAAGCTTGTTAGACTTGCATTTTGTGTTCAATGTTGGTACAAATTTTGTTTCAGTTTGTTTTGGTTAGGTATAGCATTTGAACTAATGTTGGATGTTTATTAAAGTACTATATAATATTATGGTATAGTATAGAACTTGTATCGATTCGCACGCTAAACCTTATCGTTATAACAACACGCTTACATTCCAATATGATGTCATAAATTATAATAGGTAACGATTGCATGAAATAATATTTAAATATAGCGCATTCTAGCCAATCACTAGGTATAAGTATTATTATATTTAACACGTTGCCTGTCAAATAAATAGGCAAAACATCAAACAATTTGTATGAGTCACATGTGGTTCACTAGCTACTTATCCCCATGAATCCACATGTTCTTTAAAACTTATCAGTTTTCACCATTCGTGGTGGAGTATGTTCGTTTTCAGAACACATACCAGTAAAGGACTCAAAAAGGGTCAAGATCAAATCGTGTGCCTAGCTAATCTAATCACGAATTCTTTTGTAAATAAACAGTACCGACTTTTTTCTCAATCACAATAACAACTGTTACATGCGTTTAATCGGATTACGTATACAGCATACTTGCCCAACGGTCAGTGCACTTTTCTGCGAAAAAACACGTAACGGCCTTGAAAATAGAGTTCAAATTGAATAATCAACGTGTCAAACGAAATGTTTGTGTGAAATGCACAATAATATGCATCAATTATATGTTTCTGTTTTGTAAAAATGTGCCTTATCTTAAAAGAAGTGAGGTTCAAAATCACTTGTGATGTTCATATCGAAAGAAACGGTCGTGTGAGGTTCTTAAACGCTTTTCCCAGCGGCTTTCTCAAGTGGCCCGTGCGTGACGAGGCGAGGAAACATGAAACTTATGGCTGTCTCGCTCCAACATACTACTATAGTGCAATATAAACACTCCGTTTCTTTCCACTGTATGACATTACACTATCACTTGTAATAAATATCATATTTTCTTTTTATGTGAAAGTTATTGATTAGGTGCAGTTGTTCTATTGAAATTGTCACGTAAAGTCAAAATAAAATAATTCTTTAGCATCGTAAGAAAATGCATAATTTAATAGTTGTTTCTCTATGCATCAGGAATATTACCCACAAATATTGTAGGTTAGTTTACGTCGACTTGGCACTATCATAAATCAAATTATTGGTTTTGATATGGTTTATCAATAGGTACATAATATGTAGGTAATATCGGGGCAGGCAACTGACCCCTTTAATTACATCGATAAAAGCTGAGCAATAAAAACCATCAATAAAATAGGCATTCCATTAGCTTTAATAAACCTAATCAAAACCGATGGAAGAATGAGAGGTCCTAATTAACACTTTTATATGCCGACTATGATTGGATTTGATTGAAAAGTTCACATTAAAGGCTAATACTTAGATAAGTTTTATAAGGCATGATCAGTTCATAAGATGTTCATAACTATTTGAGATATCGTGCGATCAAATTTTAAACAGGTTTTGTAACATTACCTACAAGAATCTACACGCGACTTTGTCTTTATTGAGAGGTTTTTAATTCGCCAATAACCTTTCATCAAAAAAAAGGAAAATGCGATCGGTGACAGGGAAGCATGGATGAGGTTTACTGAGGTCTGCGTTGTCAATTTATAAATAAACACGTCACTGAATTATTTAAAACTAGCTTCCACCCGCGACTTCGTCCACGATCATCTGAGAATTTGACACAGAGAAGGATAAAAAGTATCCTATATGAAAATCTAGGTTATTATCCACGTGTGTGCCAAATTTGACCCAAACCTGTGTAGCCGTTTTTGTGTGACATGCACACATTCATATATTCTCACAAACTGGTAGTAATAGTAGTAATAATAGTAGTAGGATTATTACATTTCTTAATCTTTTTTTACACTGTCAAACGTCGGTGATGACAACTGCAATTTTCGTCCTCAGCAGCACATACTTATGTTGGTACACAAACACTTCTTCCAATTCCAAAATATAGTGACCACTTAAAATAGGTAAGCTACAGGCTGAATCGCTAATTCACTGTAACCCATCAGTGACCCACTGGAGGGTCGGGTTTCCTCTCACAACGAGAAGGATGTAGGCTTTAGTCCGCCACGCTGACCTAATGCAAGTTGGTGGAATTGCTAATTATTTGTTATAAAAAATTCATTATTGCGTAACACACACACTTTAATACCTACATAGGTACCTACATAGGTACAATAAAAAATATTATTATAATAGATGATCAAGTTTTTATACTACTTATTATTATACAAACGTTGATCTACGCTACGCCAGAACCGAAATCGTGACCGATCGATGGGTAATATTCTACTGGTCATGCTTTCCGCTTATTATTTCGTTAATTATATTATTTTTTATATGATCAATTAATTGCCTCTTCAAATCATCAAGTACCGACACTGGTTTGGTTGATTTTTTTTAAATTATACTAATAACGCCGTGGAACTCAACGTTCGAGCGGAATTGACTGTTAAATTTGATTCTTAAAAGAGTAGAATTAGAATAAAGCCCTGTGTTCGTGGTAGGTACCGATACCGAAACCAATTAGATACCGAATACCAATTATTAGAAAAATATATGCTACCTTAACCCCCTTAAGTTAAAATAAGTGTAAAAATGGAAATTATTGGATTCATTGAAGATTAAATAATTTTAAAATAAAAGCTTCTTGGAATTCAAGGCAGTAAATTTCCAGGCCATACTGAATAAAGAAATATTTTAGAAAAACCTTATTCCGGATTACAGATAACCAGGTTCACCTTTTAACTCCCACTTATCTTTTAGATTGGTGCCAAAAACCAAATCATTAACCCTTACGAGATTCACGATGATTGGCTCAAAAGGTTTTTTGGTAGAAAATCTTGTTCTGGTCCCTTCGTTATCGTGAGGGTATTTTGGGAGGGCCAAAGACCTCATAAACCTCTGTTATTTGTCTACATACCGCACGCTATTTATTTTGATTTAGTATGTTATTGTTAACACAGCAATAATTTTCAAAAATCAAAGCACTTCAATTGGTTTGGGACTGAAGTTAATAAACAATGATCTGAGCCATGATACAGACCAGCTCTTCAAAATTAGTAGCAAGTGGATCTTGTAAATTGTAGTGATCACTTTATACTTTAGACATTCACACCAGCTATTTCTTGTATTCTTCCTAGCAATAGTAGTAATAATATACTGTAGTGATCACTTAAGAGTCCTTTCTTGATTTTGCCTCAAACTCAAACTCAAAAGCTTTTATTCATTATTAGGTACAATTTGTGCACATTTAATGAAAGTCATACAGATAAATTATACATTCTACATTCATCCGCTTTAATCGCCCCTCAGGCAAAAAGTAGACTGGGAGAAAAAAGCGGGCGGAAAAACTCTCCCAGCACTCTTTTAAAAGTAAATAAAACTTAGTCTATAGTGCAGTCTGACTAGGTCCAATAAAGGAACACACGTGACAGCTATCGTGTGTGTAAATATCGTTCCAATTGCCATCCGCTCACAAATAAATATTGTTACATGGTGTATAGAAATAGCCTATAGTGAAGTTATTCAATCCCACGCTTTCTTATCTTCTAAATAGTCCTTAGTTTCATAATAGGCCTTTCGGCAAGGCAAATTACAAAATTACAAACAAAGAAAACGATTATTTAGACTTCATCCATTTTGAAAGTTGGATTTTCAAAACAAAAGACAAAAGCGTAAATTGTAAGCAAAACCACTAAGGTGACAGCAAAAGTGAGCTCGACGGAATGTTGTCAATGTGAACTAGTCGCCGGTTTGATAAGCACTCGTCCCGGTAGTGAATTTATTAATTTGCGCTACGGCTTCGCGAGGACCTAGGTACGAGTATAATAATATTATAGTACCATAAACCATAAAATTATAGTATTCATACTACACTTTCGTAAGACCGATTAGCTGGGGGGCTAACAGACATTTTGAGAAGTATTTCAAGCATCATAAAAGCATATTGAATAGCTTATTAATGTAAGATCCGATCACGGCCAAAATAATGAATTAACGATTGTTTAGCTAAAAAAGTGTTTGAGGCATTTTGAAGTTTTTACAAAATTAAATTTAGTTTTTAAGAAATTAAAATAAAATGAGGGCAGAACACAGAGCCGGGTTTGTAACCTCGCCAGGCGTCTGCAAAATTATTCTTAAAATATCGAAAAGAAGTTTTTGATGCACTTGAAATTTGATTTCATTTAGTCGGCATTTTTTGTGTTTGGATATAGCAAATAAGCCATTTACCAAGCTTTTATGATACCTCAACAACTACTCAAAAAGGATTTCAGTCGTCGAAGAAACTATACGAAATAATAATGTGCATCTCATAAATATTCAAACGCCGGTAATATGCGCTTCGTAATCGCGCATTACAGCGAACTTATCCAACTTAATCTGCGATTATAAAATCATAAAAGGAAAAGTTATTGTAAAAGAGGTGATTGCAGCAACTAAGTGCTTGTTACAGTGTAGGTTATGCTCTATTATCTATTATGCTATCATTATCTTCCCGGCTATTAACCTTATTGTTAGTTTCTACCCTACTACGGAGAGGCAAACATATTACCAGTGTTTTTGTACATCTTTAAAGCGGTGTCACATTCACTTTTGATATGACCACACCAATATCTATCCTATACTTATAACGTTGTTAATAAAACTGTAAAAGAAAACAGTTCAAAATTTTTCCGCAACGTGGCGACGTGTGCTGTGCAAATACTCGGTCGGACAGTAATACTTCACACACACTCATAGCCCCACACACTAGCATTCTCTGTATCGTGGGTGCTATGGATACACACAAGACAAAAACACACACAGCCAGACCAGAAACAGAAATTTTTAATTCATCATTAAAATCTCTTTAATTAAATTACGCCACTTAGGTTGTCAATTTTCTCGTTTATCTGTCTCCTCATAATTTCAAAACGATAATAAATACTTATCATAATTTTTTTCAGCCCTACTTGTGATTGCGTGCTGTAATCACTTAACCCGAGAGGGCTTAACCCTTAATGGCTTCTTATATTATATAAAGGTCACAAGCTGTCGACACTGTTTGATCCAAACTCTACTAACCGAAGCTGGTGGCGATATTACCTATTATCTTACCTATACGTCGTAATACGCGCGTAATCGGTCGATTCAACTGGTTCCCTCTTACTTTCCAAGAGAAAGCGTAGGGTACGAACTCATATCTTTCGTGATATTGCGGATTTCGGCCAATATCCTGGATGTTAAGATTTACGAGCATTCTTATGTTTCGTAAGATGAGTTCGGATTAGATGAGTAAGTAAATATCGATGCTTTTGAACTTCTTTGCAAAGAGGATCGATATAGGTGTTTTAAAACTTAAAAACAGATGAATCTTCTTTATTCTTCGTCCGTCACAATATTGACTGTTCTCATTTCAAATACGTGTTCTTCTTTTTCTTCCTCTAAGTGGCCAGTGCTAGCTCTTGAAATGACCGCGAAGGGTTTAGCCATCTGCAGCAGCTGCTTACGAGCTCCAAGCTTCGTCTTACGTATATAATTTATCCAATATTACTTTTATGAAGTGAGAAGACTACCTCTGTTCCTATTATTTGTTTCGGAATATATCTAAGGTTCTAAATTCTTAATAGAATTAATTAAAACGCAACGAACTAGCGACTCTCCTGTTATTGCTTACCATCAAGTGTGCGTAATGTGCGTGTGCACGTTTATTGATTTAACACACACCTACAAATGAACATTCTCAGAGTTTATGTATTAACCTTAAGACAGAAATTAATGCACTTGAAAGTAGTAAGATTTGTTACATCATCTTATTGACCTTCAAATTCAGTAAACAGTAAATTCGTTGCAATATCAAAATGCAGAAAGTAGAGCGCGGATAAGCTCGCTCTCCTTGAACGATAAAAGCCTTTTTTCTATACTCTCCTATTTTGTAATAAAATTCCTACATGTCAAAGGCCGTATACATTAATATTAGCAAGAATAAATTAACTTAGATACCACTTACTGGGCATCATATTAATGATAAATTAGTCGTATCATATCGTACAAATATTAAATGATAAGAATGTTTATAACTACGTAGTAGCTCTTATATGAAAAAACGGAACAGATTTTAATAAAATTTTGTGCTACGATCTTTTATAACTGGATTAGTATAGGTGTATCATAGGGTGATGAACGTGGTCCATAGTATTGTTTCCTTAATCTACGAGTACCTATAATACAAAATGGAAACTATTTTGCAATAAAGTTCGTTCATGTCAGAGGCCGTATACATATATTAAAATAGGCAAATAAATGGCTACAACCTAATCGGTAGTGTTTCACAATCTGTTACGACATTGAGTGTGGTCAGTGATAAGATAAATGACCGATTACAAATTTACGCTTCACTTGACGTGCGGTCATTTGTATATCATTGGAATGTAACAGAATCTTATATTAAACAAATTCTGCGTCGTTTGACCATCTTCTTGCGACGACGTAGTTTAAAAAATATTTAAAAAAAAACGCATTCAAACTAAACATTAAGAAATAATTTTACAAACGGTTGTACGGACTTCAATATTATGGTATTTTTGGGATATGGGAAAATTAAGGTTATAAAAGTTAACATACAAAAAACCATACCTCACGAACATATAACCTCCTACTTTTTTGATGTCGGATAAAAATTGGCCCATAGAGAGATAAAAAATATTCTATTTAATACAAAGGATCCAGATTATTGATGTGTTAAGTATCAGTACTTGAAAGACTAATACTTATCTGTCTAACATACATCTTCGCAATATTTTACATTTATAGTCTTAACAGAAGTATAAAAAAATATGACATATCAAATATAGTAATAGTCTATGCTATGCTTTATATAATTTACCATTTTTAGGAGTTTACCATTCTTACTAAAGTGGCTTCCTTACAACAGGAGTAGGCCTGGAGGCTCTAACAAACAGAGCACAGGCCCTTACTAACACGACTATACTAACAGAATAATATAATAATGCCTTAGTTGTGAATTTAAATTCCATGTGAGATAAGCACATGGAATATTATAGAATTGTCATCATGATCACCAATCTTCAATGGACCATCTTAATACCACAATACCAGCAGCAACTTGCAATATCAACTTTAAAATCAAGTTTTTAAGGTTCACTTTTGAATAACCCAAATACTCGAACCAGTATGAATCGGTTTTTTCTACGATGTTATGTTGAATTAATGTCCTTTAATATAAATGTGATAGCAGTTAGATAAATGACTAACGAGTAATAAATTGCTATTGTAATAACAACTATATTATGTTCATAACATAACAAAAAATATATATTGTCCCTACGTCTTTAGGTTTGGGAAAAATACTTAGTTAATTTTAAGAAATAAACGTTATTTTACGAGTATAATATAAACAGTTGTGAAAATGTCACTCCGTTATTTGATAACGCGTTGATGTCTAATGTATGGGAACTTGTCAAGGTCACCACACAGTAGCGGCGTTAATTTACGCAGTGTTCGATTTAATATTTTCTATCCATGTTTATGAGCAAAGCATATTTTACGGTGAATAACAAAGGTGACTTTTTCATTTATTTCTTAACCCCATTTTAATTTAAGTCGAAATAAAACCTGAATATGACTGCAATCTTAAAACGTTGAAAACTATTTTCAAATTTATAACTGTTAATAACCGTTAATACCAATCTATAGTGTTATGGAAGTAATCTTCACGTTTGTGAAGACACTCTTTTTTATTCTGCGCGTATTATTTAATTGAATATTAACTGCTGTAACAGTAAACTAAAACATTATGAGGAAACCTGCATATCTGAGAGTTCTCTATAATTTTCTCAAAGGTATGTGAAGTCAACTATCCGCACTGGGCCTAGCTTTTAAGGCCTGTTCCTCATTGTGCGAGGACACCCGACCCTATAGTAGGTCAGAATTCGGTAACAGACACGCGTATTATGCGTTCTCGGTAGTTGAAAGATCATAATCTCTTATCTTGTACGTATAACTGTCAAAGAACACGTCCACTTCACGTAATCAGTTTGATACCGAGGAAACTGGCGAATAGATTGCCAAACCGGTATGCCGCCACGTTAGTACCGTTAGAGCGAATACTAGAAAATGTCTGGATATATTGCTGCCATTCACATTAAACATTTGCATAAATTTTGCTTTAGCGAACGGGGATTAGGACGTTGTGTTCCTGTGGTTAGGTTCCATCGGAATCTTTGAGCCTAGCTTTTCGTTCATTAACTAATTAATTGTTAAATTGATTTGAATTTTGATCTAGTTTAATCTCCTCATCATTTTGTAGTTTAATCTCGATGTTGAAAGAAGACCAGTGGAGTATGCTTTATCCCGCTGTTGATGAAAGACCCATCCATACCGAAAATTGGGTAAAAGACAGAGGTTGAAAGAGAGGAATGAAATTTTTTTACATCTGAACAGTTTACTTCATTTTGAAAAAAAAAAAGAATTTTTTACCGAATATATTGTATCAGGCGTTACTTTGCGGAAATCCATTGTTATTTAAGTTGTATTTATATTTCTTTGCAACAATCCGCACACGTGCTGAGCTCAGCAACCAACCGTTGTAGAGTCCACATCACCTGATGATGCTCCGTTTTTGGGGCGAAACACGTGTCGTGTACTATTGGAATAAGTTGTTATGGTATACACCTACTCTAAGGGAGGGTGGTGGGTCCATACCAAAACAAGTTCCACGTGTGCAGATTGTTGCAAAGAAATATAAATACAACTTAAATTTTTTACCGAAACAAAATTGTAATACAATTCTCTTCAAGTGTGGAGTCATCTTGTCAAGTGAAGTTAAACATACTTTCAATTTCCAACCAATGATCTTCTTTGATAAATTTATTTACTTTTAAGACGAACCCCAATACAAATGACTTTCAACCGTAATGCATCAGAAATAGAGTTTTTTTAACGAGTCCTTTTAAATTAAGTTCATATAAATAAACTTTCCCGATCGATGAGCTACATTCAGGAGACGACACAGAAACCTTGTGGCCTTGATACGTTTTTGTATCTGTGTGTGTACTTTAACGTTAATACGGTTACATGCGCGAGCATTAGCAAAACAAATTGAGGCTGCATGAGTTCGAGATACTGTGCAGGATGACTGGGTAGGGCTGTCAGTCGCCCGAAATTAATTACCGATCTTCAGATTATACATTGAGATTGATACTGTTTGGTTGCTAGGATACTCAAAACTATGTAACTTTTTTTAAAATAAATAATGTTACCTGGCAACCAATAGTCATTTAGGCGATCTGAAGATCGTTAAGTCGTAAGTTAGTCTATGAGATATAATTATCTTGAAAGTTACGACTACTGAATTTAGGAATTATTTTTATTATTGCATCAAATTAAGCACAAAAAATAAATGTTGTAAATGACTGACTACAAAATGATTCATATTTTATTTACTTTTATTATTTTGCAATGACTTTTTATTTTCGTTTGTCATAATAAAAATTTCGAACGGGCTTTCGTAGGGTAAAAAGACAAATCCTTTTGTTTCCTTTCAAAATACTTCCTCTGAAAAAATCTCAAATAGTACGAGAGCTATATGAAACAATCAACATACAGTCTCACCAATTATTACCTACTGATAACTGCACTTAATGCTTAATTAAGTTAGTTATTTGCGATAAGTACATCTTTCGCGGTAATTCTTATAAACTTCTGATCGCCAACCCTAAACAAATAGTCGGTAGGCAACGTATCATTATTCGCCGTAGTGTCGTAAAGACCGTGTTTGCTTTGCTCCATGCATCTTCTAGGAAACCTGCTCTTAGCGTTTGAGAGCTAAAAGCCGAGACTTACAAGGAAACACTTAGCTGAAGAGCATTGCAATAAGTACAGTGTTTGGTTGCAATGTGCAGAGGTTGAGCATGAGTTATGGAGTTTGCTTTTCCAATGGGAGAAATCTGTGAGAAATATCGTATCTATTTGAATATATTCCACGCTAATATTTAGATTTTTTTATTCAATTAGAATTTTTATGTGAATATATATGAGTGCTGTTAGGCGGTCACTGTAGCTAATGGATGCTTACGTCATAACTCACATAGGGTACGACTTCTTTTAGCGCGGTACTCTTTTTTTTAGATGAGATAAAATCTCTGGACTCGCGACACCGTTACGAGACGCAGCTATAGAAGCATAATAATATAGAAAGTCAAAGTAACTATGGAAACTGTCAAAAAAACTGTCAACTATCAAATTTTTAAACGACATTTAATGCTTTACATGTCGTTTCTTTTCTTCAGAGAAACTCAATTGTGTTTTAATTGAACGGTCGTCCAAATCACCAAGAAAGTACATCGTATAAGTTTCCACTTCTGCCGGCACTCCCGGAGTGCAACCCGTTTTTTAATAGTCCTTATAAATCTGTGCCACCTGTCCAAATAATGCCTTTTATTTTTGATTTCGACCAATAATTGAGCATTTAGTTCACGGACGGAAGTCTCGTTAAATATAAGTGTAAACGTATAATATTAATTTAAGTAGACGCTTCCTGAGACAATATTTTTCTTTCGGTGCCGTTTTTATGAATTGCAGCTATTACTGGCTAGTTAGTTTACGATTTATCATCGCGTTGTGTTGTATGGATGCTTCCTAGTTAAACTTTTTTGTTTTAGAACAGTAGGAAGAAGTATAGCGTCGTGAGGAAGACGTCGTGTTTTGCAGTTTTTATAACAACACGTACTCGTATGTGTTCGAGGGCCGTGTTAAGATATTTAGTTTAATTAATTTTAATTAAGTTTTAGAAATGCTTTGGTTAAATTATGTGTCGAATCATGGTAAGAATTGGAATAATTTTGTTGTCAAATAGTTTAAGATCGTGGTGGGTGGTACCCCGTTGGTTTTCTGTTATTAAAGTCGTAAATCCTAACGTCAAAAATTATTAACTATTGTAAAGTCATAACTTCAAAACCATTGTAAGTATTTGAAAAATTTTGAATTGAAAATTTCTAGGTCATCACCATCGATAATAATACCTGTACGAAAAATAAAAAAACCGAATTTAAAATAACTAAATATCTTTGCACTTCCAAATTAGTCATGTTCTCACTGATATACTTAAGTATAGAGATTTTGCATACTTAATGTTTTACATCCATTAGTCTTACTTGTAATTACGGGTATGTCAGTATTCAATATTAATTCCCAAAATCATAAGACAAGTCTAAAGACTCAAAAAATTTAATTAACAGATTTCTACTAATGGATATTAGCGTACAGTTTATTGACTTAATGACTTTATCGTTAAGAGAATGAGGAAGTAACGAAACATAATAACCACGAGTTAAATATTTGTTGAGCAGCGGTTAATGATTCTGCGTAATGGCTGACCCGGGATCGAACCTTGGCCCATCGTTGGTAATAATTGCTGTGCAGTCATACTGTTCATCTTAAGTACTTATTATATTATAATTGATTAAGTTGAAGCTGTGTGGATTGGTGAATTGATTTTTTGTAGGTGGTAAAGCGATTTTAAGATTTATTTTAACAGTGAGTATACATTTTGAATTTGAGCGCCCGCCTACAACTCAGATAGGATTTGTTCACTACATATTTGAGGTTAACGTGGGTGTTCATTGACCTGCTGCAGTGACTATTTAACAACAGATGATCTGCATGCCCGTTTGCTACTCAGTTTTTTTTTTAATAAATAGAGCAAGCAAACAGACAGACGGGCCACCTGATGGTGAGTGGTCACCGTCGCCTACTGACACGTGCAACACCAGGGGGGTCGCCAGTGCTTTGCCGGCTATGAAGGAGAGCTTTTTTATGCCCTTCTTGAAGAACCCCATGTCATAGTCCTGCGGGAATACATCGTCGATTGATTTCGTTTGCTATTGATTGATTAAGTTCATATCACATTTATTAATGGGTGATTCACGGTAAATTGTTAACAAATAAATAGCAATTTTGTTTACAGACAGACACCAATAAATCTCTTCGTAATTGATGTAACCTCAAAACAATACGTTTTACCTTCATTAACCTTTAACGCGAACGCGCATTCGCTCAAACTTAATGTCATTTACCCGCTTTGTACATATTGAGTAGGTTTCTGAGCAAATTTATATTCGGAACTGTGTGTCGTTCATTCAAAACCAATTTACGAAACCCTGTGTAACACTAACAAGCGTTTATGATTACACATATATTACAAATGCTTTCTGCCAGTGAGAGTTCCGTCAAAATCGGTTCAGCTGTTCCATAGACTAGCCGGAACAAACAGACAGACAAAAATTAAAAAAAAATGTTATTTTGGTATATGTGCCGTGTAAATATACCTATGTATTTATTAAAAAGTGATTATTTTAATGTTACAGACACCCCAATTTTATTTATTTGTGGTGTAGTACCTAGGAATAGGCATGCCTAGGCCCATCAATCAGCCGTGGACCCAAATCCAATAAAAAAATTGTAGCCTATCTAGACTAGTTATATGAATAACTATGACAAAAAGAAGTATGATGTCATACCCAGTGTTGTTATAGTTGCTCACGTTAGCGTGTCACCCTTATCGCGGCTCTTATCTACTGTATGTTGCACGTCAATCTTCGTTACAGTCGTGATATTCATTCGTGGTGGCTGCTCATATAGTGTTCAGGGCCGTCTTTAACCTATTGGAGGCCCTGGGCAAAACTAGACATATCAGGATAATGGGGACTATTATAGTCAGTAATTAAGGTTCGATTTCTTAGAATTATATAAGTTTTTTGGTAATAAATATTGGTTATCGTTTGGTGATCTGACAGGAACTAACGACTTTGTTTTTGATCTGAGGGAGCCCCTATCGATCGTGGGGCCCTGGGCACTTGCCCAAAGTGCCCATTGGGAAAGGGGGGTCTGGTAGTGTTTGAGCGTTGGTTTCGACTAGCCCATACTACCTACAGCTCTACTCGTGCATAACTGTAATCGTTTTTATCTCCTACTACCTATGCCCGCGACTTCGCGTGGAATTCTAAAATAAAAAAAGCCTAAGTTACTCCTTATTATATCAGCTATCTGCCATTGAAAGTTCCGTCAAATTCGGTCCAGCCGATTCAGAGACAGACAGACAAAAATTGTAAAAAATGTATTTTGATATATGTCAAAGGATGGATTTTGATTTGTTACGATTAAGTGAAGAGTTCCGATTTATCAAATTTAATTAAGTTGTTTATTGAATATTCATTTCGTCTTCTTTAATTGTCTCCGCCGGTAAACAGTGCCCATGACTTTCTCACCTTCAGTGCTTAAAGTAAACCGCGGTATTTCAAAATATGATTCCGGTTTCAATTTCCTCCGTGATTCGTCACTCCTTTATTCTCGTTTGGTCACAGTTTGACAAACATCCAGCTTGCTGCAAAACTCCGTTTTTGCGAAAGTTATGGCCAGTTAAAATGCGTTTAGGCTTGGTAGAAAATATCGATATCAATCGATCTATCGATGTTTTTGTCTCGATATATCGATACAAATATTCAATATCGAACATTGTATCAAATACGATATTTTTTTATTAATGTTAAGAAACTAAAATTGTAAAATTTTGACGTCCGTTACTTTCACTCGTAAATTGTTTTGAAGGTAGGTACTCTGTGTGTTGATTTGTACTCGCGGTTTTATACTGCATACTAATCTCAATAAAAACTTTTATATTTACCTACTAATTCATCAGATCCCTGATCTACCTAAAAATAATAATGATGTCCATAAAAATGCGTTTGAAATTATGGAGTCGGACTGACTTTAATATATTATTATTTTATATAACAGCAATTTTTCCGAAAATAATGTAATCGATAATAATAATCGATATTGATATTTTTATAAATATCGATACATCGATAAATCGATATTTTGTTTCGTTTTCGACAGTTCTATAAACGTTTCCTTTCCGTTTTTCCGGTCGGTAGAAGGCCTTTTCTGGATGTTGGTAAACTGGGACGAAAATAAACTATAGAAATGTTCGTTGCGGCTGAGTTCCAAACACAAAATAATAGTTTTAAAAAAAGTGAGAACTGATTGGTAAATTAATTGATTGTGCTTTCAAAGTTTACTTCCACTCCATCATCAGACCCTGAGAAGTTCAATAAATAAATAAATAACGCTTCACACTCTTAGCCGCACACTAGGATTAGGTACCTGTGTCGTGAGTGCCATAGACACACACAAGACAAGAACACACACACTCAGACCAGAAACAGAAATTCAAATTCATCATTGAAACCTCTGCTCTGCTAGGAATCGAACCCAGGTCCCTCCGCGTAACGCACCGGTGTCTTAACCACTGCGCCACTCGGGTCGTCAATGATACTCTGGCATCGTTTTAAAATGTCTTAAAAATGTATATATTATTATAAACTGTTTCTTTTTGGAGTCGATAAAAAGTGGTAAAATACCTACTACGGCAACCTTGAATGATGCTTTTATTAAAAGATAAAGATATAATAAACACATAAGTTACATTTACAATCTAAAACACGATTCCATATTGTGTCTTGGACCACACCTAGTACTGTCGTGTATTACTTAGTACGTCATCGCATAGAGGACGCAGTGTCCTTTGCAACTTGGGTCCATGCCCCTTTATTATTATATTTTGACATTAGTAGACTTTGACGGGCCAATAAGTCAAATCGATCATGGCACCTTACAGCATTAAATTTGTTCTTAAAATATTAAACAGTAGGTAGTAATGCTTTTTTGCTGCTTATTTGCGAAATTTGTTTACAATGTTGGATTTTAATAATTTGGCGGCGTCAAGTCATAAAGAGTTAATAAGGACTGCAATTGATATGAAGTTCGTCTCGTCATCAACTGTCGCGTCATTGACACATCAAAAATGTCTCAAACTCCTGTATAATAATAATAATATGGTTGTTAAATAACAATTACCAAGTTACAGTAAAAATTTACACGTACAGACATTTATTTAGTTATAAATAACAGATGCTTTCCAAGGCAAGCGAAATATTATATTCCACATATAGGTAATCGTAATATTTTCACGTAATTATTAAATCCTTTCCGCATGGTTCTAGCACCCATGTTACCTGCCTTTTACTGTAGACCTTTCGCTACAGACCCAAGCCGGGTCATCGCTATACATCGCACCCAACCAAGAAAGGTAGCCCGAAGCCAGGTTTTACGCAATCAGAAGTGAATCTATAACATGACCCGAATAAAGCTATCACTCAACTCGAATTAGTCGGACATTTTCCGCACATTAGCCCCGGAGCGATCACTTGCATAACACTTTATTACGCCACAGTAAAAGCGTTAAATCTATAGAATTGCAGAGCTCATTAGTACTGGCAATCCCGCCGATCGGTCGCTTTAGGGCAATTTGTTTTGGATTTAGTGATGGCACTAATGGCACGATCTACGTAAGTTAGGTTACCACCTACTCGTAAATTGAGTAAGCACTGTCAGCGAAAATGATCACTGCGTTTATGGATAATTCAGTCAAATAAGTTAGTGAAGTACATAAATAAGTTTTAATATAAGTTTTTGCGAAAATGTGTCTGCCTTGAGGTAAAGTGTTGTGATCCCTTTAAGCTGTAGAAGCTGAAAATAATTCCAGTCTAGAAATCTGGATTAAATAAGATTAGTAGTTTATGTGTATGCAAAAGTGCAAACATTTTTTTGCCACGCCCTTAGTAAAAGACGTAATAGCTGTGCTCTTAATATAATACGAGTACACATATTTTGGGCCTATTCATACTGCATCATAGAACAGTATATACTTACTTTTACAAGAAAGCTGGCAGTTTATTCCGTCCGCTTTTTTCTCCCACTACGTTTTGCCAGAGGGGCGATCAAAGCGGATGTTTGTATAATGTTAAATGTATGACGTTCATTAAGTGTGTATAAATTGTACCTAATAATGAATAAAAGCTTTTGACATTGACTTTGATACAGACTGTATATCCAACTGTTATATTATTCTTAGTGTAGATGTAAATGAGAATATCTGACCGATCTTTGGGACAAGAACAAAAACAAAACAAAAAGAAGCTTCTTTCGCAAACCCCGCTCATTAAACAGCAACAAAATGTTTGGTCATTTGTGAGTAAAAGCGTTAAATTTAGGCGGAATTACTTCATATCATTACCATTGGTCATTTCGCTAATCGTTCACGAAACTCCGTGGCGTAATTGAAAATCCTATTCAAATGTAGTGAAGCGAAGGGATAAGGTTGGCAGGTAATTAGGTAGTATTGCAGTCAGCCAGGTCAACCGTGTAAATCGGTGGCGTCTTAAAGGGATAGCTGAATTGAATTCGATGTTGCATTGGTTGTGTTTTTTCTTTATTTATTTGCTTTTGTGAAAGTTATAGTTAATTACATAATAATTGACTGCCAAAGGGCATACAGGTTACCTGATGTTTAGGTCTGGTTAGACCTGGTCCCTACAGTCCACGGATTAACACATCCAACCCTAAACGTCGCATACATACATCATTTGGTTCTTCGATAATCATGAGGACTAAGATGTTCAACACAAAGTATCCTCGGCAACCATACCTACACACAACACATGAAGTACCTACATACGATACATGCTTCTTTACGACGGGTACGGAGGCTGGCGGTTAGGTATTGGTACCTCCCCGGACGAACTACTTTAGAGATTATGATTCCTCTAATCGACGCCACTCCGCCCGGTCCTGGGCAATTTGAATCCAATGCCGTCCCGTTGCCTTCTTCAGGTTGTCAGTCCACCTGGTCGGAGGGCGGTACCTTTTGCTAGACGTAGCGACCAAGAGGCCAATGAAGGAGGCGTACCTCATGGCTCAAAAACCTTAGAACCTGGTTCAACATGAGCACCAGATCACTGCTTCGTGCAGCGGTTCAAAAATAAAGATAGCCAACCTCCGGTAGGAGACGGCACCGCAAGAAGAAGAAGTGACCATTCGAGAATCATCTTTCTGCTATCGATTGTTAGTCCTGCGAACAATGTGGTCAGCACATTGCCACTTTTATTTCCTCACTCAGTAACCCTAAAAGGCCGTAAGTTTCTTAAAAAATCCAGACATAACATTAAACTGTCAAGACAGTGAAGCATGTCTGTCTACAACAATTCTCCGTCCAAGGTAAGGGTATACAATATGCAATAATGCAATACATGCTATGCAATATGTACATGGAGACTCACGTTCGCAATCAGAGACGACAGTTGAATGGGCATAATTAATGTGGAATAATGAGAATACAATCGGTTCGAGCAATTAATAACTTTTAGCGCTGATGGCTTGATTTGGGTTGATGGTTAATTATTGCAACTTACAATTGAATAGTTCTTAGGAATATATTTCTATAGCTATTTCAGAAAAGTAATTTAAAAATCTTCATCATTTTACTTTGATATAGCCACAGCCCACACCAATGTCATCTTCTGGAGTGATGTCGATATAAAGTTTTTGCATGCTCATTAGCTCAAAATCATTCTACGTCATAATAGACATGATGACAGTAATCAAGTATCGCTAAAATATTTATCTGGTCTAATGTAATAGGATTCAAAGATTTTGAAACATGTATTTATTCTCTTATTAATGTCGAGATTAATAATTTATTTGCTAAAATAAATCTACAAAATACAACAATCCGCCGTGATTGCTTTTACACCCATCAAATCGAATTACGTCAATTTACGTCACGTCTCAGTAAACGTCATTTTTTCGTTTAAGCGTATACGCGATCTCTGCATTTTTTACCGAGCCGTGACGTAATGACAGACGCCATGACACCAGCGAGCGTTTTGGAATGAATTTGAAACTGAAAATTTAAATGTAATTTTATTGCACAAAAACCTTAATTTTCTACAGAAATATGATATATTTTAGACATAATAAAAACTTCCGAATATCATAGAAGAGATTTTGAAAATAAGTCATCATGCCTTTTCGCAGTAGAAAAAATTGTTTTTCTAAAGGTGAATTTTTTTGAATTTAGAATTCAATATGATCAGAAATGTAGGTCCTCTACAAGAACATAAATATTAATTATAAAAAAAATACTTTGTATCGGAATTTTTTACACTCTAGTTTTTTGTTTAGTAAAGGAGCGCGCAGATCGTTTGTTGCTAAGTAAACTGCAGCCCACCGCTGCTGCCTATAATTTAAATGAAATTGTTATTTTTTTTCGTTTTTACTGTGTAAAATCTGCTTGACATTACATATTATATTAATTTTTGTTTACAGGTAAGATCCTTATCCTGTATCTTTTGGCGAAATCCTCATTATTCTTCATATCGGTATGTTTTGACTTACAAGGTTTACGAGGTGTTTATTATTAAGTACTCTTTTATTTACTTAGTAAGTTTTGAAATAATTTTAATAGGCTTTATTAAATATACCTACCTTTATCGTGTCTATCGTGCCCCGGATACTGAGTTACGACAAAATGCACTATCTTAATTAATCTAGATATATTTCGAAAACATATACAAACGAAGGCACAAGCGAAACAGAGATTGCGACGAGATTTAAATCATTTTTGAGTAACTTTACATTCCATGCCAGGGTTGTCCAAAAATATTTTAATTGCTGTATATGACCGTTTTGTTTCACAATAAATCCTGATTAAATAAACTACTCTAAAAACAATAATAAAACTTGTAATGACACGAACAGCTCATGATTTTCTAATCACTTCATAGCTGTTCATCACAAAGAAAATTCCTAGTTGTTGTAGGTTTTTTTTATTTTCAACAAATTTGGATGAAAATTTTATATTATAAAAAACAGCATTACAAATATAATTCTAAAGCAAAAATGTATCAATTTTCAACTAAACCCGAGTGTTCAAATATCGTAATTGCCATCGCACTGCCAAAGTTGCTCGAACGACAATGTCATTCTATATATATACTTTGTCGCATGGCGGTGCGTGTTTCAATTAGAACAGCTTCATACAGGGCCCTTTGTTTAAATAGTGGTGTTTAAAAAAATTAAAGTGTGTTGTTTGGTCGGTCGGTTATGCCAGCCAATCAGACTGTAAATCTGGTCGGTCAGTTATGACTTATGTGAGCCAATCGGGCTGTTTATCGGGCAAGTGACAACCCTACTACACGAATATAATTGTTCCGTAGATCCGTACGTCCTTGTCCTCTCTTTTTGTTTCATTTCCACCGAAATCCATCTCCACATTAATTACCATCGTGATGTTATTATGAACGGCTCCAGAATCTTCTGCAAGTGGCAAAAACTCATCACGACGCTTGCGATTGCGTTGAGAAAAACGTCAAGGACTCTAAATTGAATTTTCGATTGGATTAAGTAAATCGGATCTGATTTCTTTATTTATTAAATTTCAGTGAAAATAAAAAGAAGACCAATGTCAAGATGTCTATAAAATAGTGTAGTGGTAATTCAATTTCTAAACGTTTGTCAAGCGAACAGAACTGGTAACTTCGTTTAAAAATTGGACATTTGATTAGGAATTCCATAATTCAAATTTATTCATGATTTGTTTTCGTTTGTTGTGATTCATTTGTTTTCGCATCATTTAATATTTCTTCGTCATTCCATGTTGTAGGTCCATGCGTCATTCTATTACAATATGAAAAATTTCAAATAAACATAATAATTATAGTATTGTATTGAATAAGATTAAAACGAGTGTCGGGTCTCCTCTCACAACGAGAAGGATAGAAGTCGAGAAGGGTAACAAGTCCACCACGGTGGCCTAGTGCCGGTTGGTGGTCTTCACATGCCTTTGAGAAATTCCCTTTTTTGGGCAAGTAGGATTCTTCAAAATGTTTTCTATCACAATACATGTTAAAGAATGCACGTAACTTAAAAAAGTTATTTGTGCGTGCCACTGGGATTCGTACCCGGACCTTTAGAGTAACTAAACTATATTTATAGCTATCACCATTTTTTAATTTCTGTATGTAATTAATAATAGATGGTTATCTAAATTGAATACAATACAGAATGAACATCGTACAATAACGTAACATTGGTCAGGTGTCGAGCTAATTTGCATTCGTTATTATTTTTTCACTATAAGAATAGACCTAATACAAGCAGTCAGGAAATACTTTACGATAACAATTTATCATAACGAGTCGATAGGCACAACTCAATTGATACATCACTTGCTTTACAAAACTTGACTTTAGGAAGTCGGTAAGTCACGATATGGATATTATAGTCCAAGAGCTGGCAGACATTTTTCGATAAGTGTTTGAGGCATCATAAAATCATGTTGAATCGACTTTGTAATATCCGAACATCAAAAATGCAGACCTGGCTGATGGGTCAAAGAATAGGTAATTATTTTTGAAAAAAAAAAAGTGTTGGAGGCGTTTTGAAATTTTTAAACAGCCAGCCAAGTTTTGGTGTTCAGATATTATAAATAATAATCGATTCAACATGATTTCGTGGTGCCTCAAACACTATTCGAAAAATGTATGTTGCCTCTTGGGCTATTAGTTTTTTTGCGGAGATTTAAGCACAAAGTTACGTACTTAGGCATGAAATTGATATGAATTCATAAAAATAATTTGAATACATTTTGCATAATGATTTAAATTCCCTGTAACTATCGGTGTATTATTATTCTAATGTCTGTCAACCATTAATCTCTGCATGGTCGGGTCTCCTCTCAGCATAAGAAAGTGTGCCTTAGTCCACCACGCTGGCCTAATGTGGGTTAGTGGACTTCACATGCCTTTCAGAACACCATGGAGAACACAGGCATGCAGGTTTTCCTTCACCGTTACAGCAGGTAACATTTACCGATGCAGATGTGACATCATTTTACAATGCTGTCATTTTTCGAAACTAAAGTCATTTTCACAAGTCCATCAAACGTTGACAAAACAGTTTGAGTTAGTACAACACTCACAAAACGCAATACAATACAAATTCTGAGTCACACAAACAGACATTTGCGTGAAATCCGTGTGGGATCGCCTTTACAATACATGCATTACAATTGTCAAGTTAACTCTGGGTAACCTTCGAAGTAATGTGTTCCACCGTGCCCGGGCAAACTAATATAGCCCTCGCATATTGGTAATACGCATGGCCGCCGTTTCACTGACGTTTTTTGGTAACTAGGTAAATATTTACTCTCTATGTCAATAATATGTTTTGTTATTGACTCCGTTTTAATAACGTTAATGCGACAATGTTCCAGCCTATTAGCAATTGGCGGAAAATATAAGATAGCACCATATAAGATAGGACCATACAAGATAGGACCATATAAGATAGGACCATATAATATAGGACCATATAAGATATGACCATATAAGATAGGACCATATCCTTAAGATAAACGGTCTGGAAAGAACACCGATAACTTATTTTAATAGCATTAATATCTTGAAATTTTTACAGTTTGTAGAGCTAGCTCGTAGCATATTTGCTCGTCCGGGGATGAATCATACCGCCAGTGTCTCCATTATTATTACCGTATAAACAGCATGTTTTTCTTATCTTGTATTTCTGCTGGGGTGGTAGCCGGGGATACTTTATTTGAGGCGAACATCTTAGTCCTCATGAGTCGCACCCATATACAACCTCATGTAGGAGTTTTTCTCTTTTATTTTATATAATTAAAAATAAAGCTATTGGCTATAACCTTTTTTGCTTATTCGTCACAGGTCAGACATGTCAATATTACGACACCATATTTAATATTTGCTTGAAATATGCGACCTCCAATTAAATAATGGCTACCAGAACTTATTCACATACAGATTTGTATGGGTTAATTTCCCACGTTTTTAGTTTAATGCAAACTGGTAACCTTAGCAAGCGAAGTTTCAATTAAACGGTTTTTTGTCACCTTTGTGCATTTTTGCTCTTATACAGATGTTTAAGGTTAATGAGTTATATTCTATTTAGGTACAATTAAGTAACGACGAACATAATATTATTATCCCAGAAATACATATTATTATTATGCTTAAAAGTACTGGCTAAAACGTTATTGACTTACTCTACCACTCAAAGATATATAATATGACGACCTGAGTGGCGCAGTGGTTAAGACGCCGGTGCGCTGCGCGGAGGGTCCTGGGTTCGATTCCCAGCAGAGCAGAGATTTGAATGATGAGTTTAAATTTCTGTTTCTGGTCTGGGTGTGTTGTGTTCATGTCTTGTGTGTGTCCATAGCTTCCACGACACAGGGAATCCTAGTGTGGGGCTGTGAGTGTGAAGCGTTATTTATTTAGTGTTATTTATATGTACGAAAAAGTTTGTATAGTCGATTAATAATACTAATATTATGACCAACATGACGTATTTAACCGTCTATTGTCTTTTCCTAGTAATAGACCATTATTGTAATCGCGTCTATTCATAGCATGGCATTTTCATCCCATGATTCATTGAGAGGTGTCTGAACCGCGCGTGTCTGACGACGTACGTGACATTTTTATGTGATTTAATGTGACATAACAAGAGGTATACTGTGATGAATTACCATTAATTTACCTATAAATTATACTTGGTTACGTGTATGTAAGTTAATATATCATGTTGTTATGTTCTACTTCGCGAAGTGTTATTATTATCTGATTACAGTGACGCATAATGTGTTTTAGGATTATGATTTTTACAGTATGTGTGTATTTACAATCCGTAGAAGAATGAAGGTAATCGACAAAGCTCTCAAATTTGCAATAAAGTAGCCACGGGTTGGCCACATCGTTCGCAGGACTGAGGAAGAAAGGTCCTCGAATGGCGACTACGTCTAAGCAATAGGAGCATAGGCCGCCCTCCGAC
Source organism: Erynnis tages (assembly GCA_905147235.1). Taxonomy (NCBI): domain Eukaryota; kingdom Metazoa; phylum Arthropoda; class Insecta; order Lepidoptera; family Hesperiidae; genus Erynnis; species Erynnis tages. The sequence continues at coordinate 12,576,087 of LR990076.1, read as the reverse complement.
CTGAAGAAGAGTGCGGGAGTCCGTTGGATTCAAAGGACCCAGGAGCGGACGGAGTGGGGTTAATTAGTGAAGGCCATGTCCAGCAGTGGACTACAAAGGGCCGTTAGAGTTTATGAAATCGAATTTACTCTTAATTTTACCCTTGTATTATTCTAGTGACTTTATAAAAAATTAAATATCACCTGCTGTTACGGTGAAGGAAAACATCGTGAGGACACCTGCATGCCTGAGAGTTCAAAAAAAAATGTTCTCAAAGGCATGTGAAGTCCACCAACCCGCATTAGGCCAGCGTGGTGGACGGCGGCCTACATCCCTCTCATTGTGAGAGGAGACCCGACCCTGTAGTGGGTCATTAATGGGTTACTGACATTATTCTAGTAGATAACTCATTCCTGCAGTAACCAACGAAGTGTAACAAGGATCACTTTTGCCACCGCTACTAAGACAGTACAACCGTAAGCCAGTTCATTTTGGGGTTGAATTGCAGGAGTTCTTTTAATATAAAAACCTATCCTATACAATATTATACACGTTTGAGCATTGCAAAAGAAAACACGCATAACTTACCTACGTAGATTTTACTAGCACGATAACAATTTTGATACCGGATTTACCGGATGACCTGATGTTTTCGGCTAGTCACTATTTGCGTCGTGTTGAAACTGCGAAAGAACAAAAACAAAACGCTGAATATATTGTTATCTTCTTTTTTCGAGAACGGATGGAAAGAGAACGCTAATATTATGTTTAGTGTGAGGCCTTTGACCCTTGAATGAAATATTCGGTAATATCGTGTAAAACAGAATTCACTTTCGCTTCTGACGTCATTTTTATACGGTAGGTACGTTTTATCGTATAGCTTTTGATTGAGTTGTTATTCAAAAGACAGATTCTGCAAATTTGAAATTTTCGGGAAATTAATATCTTTTTATTAAAATTTATTAAAAAAAATTCAAAGATTCGCGAGGATCGTTTTATGACTCACCTCAAGTAATGTTACGGGATAGCCAGACTACTTAGTTTCATTTGTTAAAAAAATGTCTACTGTATATATTATGTTCAAATAGAAAAAATACTACCCACAAAATTAAATCTTAATTCTTTATCAGGCAGCTCATTTATTAAGAGTAATTTAAATAATATTGAACAGTTTCAAATGAAAGAAAATACGAACAAAATATTGTTTTGTTAGGAAAAAACATAATTTAAATTCTAAGAACACTATTGTTTTTCCATTTTCATTAATTATGCAGTATTTTTAATGTTGTGGCTGAGGATATTAACTTGTCAGAATAAATGAAGATGGGAGCTGATAATGGCACCATTTGTCTTTTTTGCGCATCTTTTTGATACAAACAATTTAGATTTCTTATTTATGAGCATAATTAAGTATTTTCTAGACGCTTTTTCGGCAACTTGTTTTTACTTATAAATTAACGTGTTGTTACGTAATAATATGCAAGATATTCAACTGAACATTTTTCTCTCATTTCTCTCTCTCTCCTCCACTAATGTTATTTAAGTTCATATTTAATGGAATTGATAAATATTTATAATTTATAACTAATCAATATTTATAATTAATCAATATTTAGGTACTTACCTATAATTAATTAATGTATAAAATGATTTATTAACAAGTAAGTAGGTACCTAAAATATAAATGCAAAACAGTAAAGCATAATATTCTTTGTAAAGATTTTAAAATTTTTGCATTTGTTTTCCGAAACAATAATTATTATACTAGATTTTTTTTTTCATTATGTTGCTGATATATTTTATTGTTTTCCCTTCATAGATGTACCTTATGTCGAATTAAAATGTTACGAATTACAGTTCAATTTCCACCACTGGTCGACCCTGGTGGTCGAATTTTATTAGATTAATAGTCATATTATTTTGTTTAAATTTGTATGTGAAACGGTCGTGTAATCCGGTTCTGAACAATATGTTAATATCAGTTCCTTCTATGGTGGGCGGCAGGTAGCCTCTTTATTAGGTGACTGTTAAATAAATTGCGCAATTTTTCCGGTAGCTCCAGTTTGCATAAGTGTTATTATTTTCTTATTCTAGACAAAAAAGTGGCAAGATCCTGTATGGACACAAGTTTGTGCTGGATGGGTGATCAGTACCGATTTACACGTGCGCTTCCATGTTCTGGCGTTATTAGTAGAATCGAGAAAGAATCAGGCGTTATTAAAAGAAACCTTGTCGGGAACCATTCTTTTTTGTGGGAAGAGACACGGGTCTCTTCACTGTTGGGTCCGTCCCAACAGTGGGAAATAAAAGGGTTTGCAGCCGAATGATCAGCAAACGGGTAAGCGACCTGATGTTCAGTGTCCACTACAGGCTATGTACCCCATCCCACCTCAAATTGGATAGAAATCGTGCCTTACTACTCACGAGGACTAAGACTGCGCTCAATTCGGACGCGTTTTCGTACGAATTTACGAGTTAAATTCGTACGCGTACGTACAAACTGAGCGCGATCTAAAAGGTTTGCCTCCTATAAAGTATCGCAATGGATGCGTTTATAGTCCATTTTTATTCTCTTGTCATATTTGGTAAATAGTCTTAGCACGTTTTTTGATTTTAATTTGCGATTAAAAATAATGCAGACACAAAATTATAAAAAATTAAAAACAAATGATCGTTTAATACAGAAACGAATTTCTAGAAACTATAATTTATTTTTTTAAAGCAATTTTAAATTTTTTTTCAATAAAAAGTGCTGCCAAGATTGTTTACCAAATAAGACAAGAGAATAAAAATGAACTTTAGAAGATGTATCAATATTTCACAACATATACCAAAGCAAACAAACCGATGACAGCACGTCGGTATAGGAAACGCCCCCGCAATATGTCACGACATACGTAATGTGGAGCACCGTAGAACCGGTCGAGACGGTTCCTTCTAGCTGTTTGTATAAGTAGTCGAACCTAATTATAAATAGTAGGTAAGTAAGGTTTTTTTACTTTTTAAGCGACTAAAATGGAAGTTATCAATTGGGCACACAATTTAGGGACTGGTAAAAGTTTGATCAAAATCGGTTTAGTAGTTTTCATGATGTCGATGTAAAACTAATAAATATTTCACTACAATTTAGTCCTTTAGAAATTTTATTCTATGTAGGTATGTCATTTAATTATACTTTCAGTCTGAAAAGAACTGTCAAAATGGATACGTTGTTTGTATGAGAAGGCATTTAATTTTTTACTTTATGGTGTGAATGTTGTATTATTAAAACCTACAATTCAAAATACGACTATAGAACCCTAAAATGTTCTCATTTATTTAGAATTGTAATGCTAACTAAGTACTACAGAATCTACAGATTGTTGATTCCAATCCATCACATCCACATTTTTCAGTTTTATCCAAAAAAGTAAAAAAAAAACCACAATGAACACCGTTTCCGAGTCCGGTCCGGTGTCGTGAGGAAAGAATTTCCGTAACTGCTTACATAAACATGCTATGTTTGGACGCAACAGACTGACCTTATGTAGACCATAGGCGCGGTCGCAACCTGAAATTTTGGAGGGGGTCACTCACTACACTAATATATATTTTTTTGTTTTGGGGGGTGTTGGGGGTTCATGTTTTGGGGGGTCATGTCCCCTGTGACCCCCCCCCCCCCCTTCGGGCCGCGCCTGGTAGAGCTACTTATATAGTGTTGTCTGAAAATAACGTCACACATTCATAGCATTAAGCGATGATAGCCCAGTGGCTAAGAGTTCGGCCTCTTTCTCGATGGGTCCGGGTTCGAATCCAAGTGCGCACCAATAACTTCCTTAAAAAGTTATGTGCGCTTTATAATATTCAATTAACTGTAACGGCGAAGAAAACTATCGTGAGGAATCCGAAATACCTAATACTTCAATTTTTTTTTTCAAAAGCATGTGAAGTCCACCAACCCGCATAAGGCCAGCGTGGTGGACTAAGGCCTACATCTTTCTCATTGTGAAAGGAGTCTTGTCCTTACAAATTGTAAGTTACAATGGCTCACTAATAGGTCAGAGACACATAGTGAAAGCGCATAAGTGATTAAGAGGCATTACATCAGCCGTAATTAGTACTCAGCGCGTTCCCATAATGGTAATGAGCGGTCAGTTATGGTTTTGACGTTTAGAAAAGAAAACAAGATGGACGCTTGCGGAACGTTATTGTTTAAGCCACAAGTATATTAGCTAATCTTGCTTCTAAGTACAAATTTTATTGTTCAGGTCTAACGTGGCCCGCTTGGCTGTGTATCTCTCTATGTTCCACTTTTGGTTAGTCGACCGCGCTGGCTTTTTGCCAAGACTTCACATACCGTTGAAAGCTTTACAGGTTTGAAGGAATAGGGAAGATCTCCTGTCTGCCGATGTCACTGCCTCTGGACCGCAGTCTGAATTAGGGATACCCAAAAACTGTGTTGTATCGATATATCGCAACGTGACTGTATCGTATTCGTTTTATCGATACGCGAAAATATCGCTTCACTCTGTATCGATATATCATATTGTGGCCATCCCTAGTCTGAATCCTGAATTCGACCAATTGTATAAATACTCAGATTCTATGGAACTTCGATAGCGCGTTTGGATAAGGCTTCTGATTGGTCGGTCTCACTAAGCGTGTGACGTTATATAAGTGGTCATAATGCTGTAAGTATCGCACCGCTACAGAGGAAATGAGCGCGCGTACTAATTACTCCTGATGTAATGCTTCTAATCACTCATGTTGAACTGCTTTCGCCTGACATGACACGCTGCGTATCATTTAGGAGATCTTTATCATTTTCACGTCATCATATTACTCCTAAGGTAAGTAAGAGTTTGATGGATCGTTGGTTGGTAGTGATGGTTTTGGTACTGATGATACTCATGAGGTGAACATCTTCATCCTCTTCAACCTTCGCAGACCTCATTCAGCTCGTTTTTAATATACTAGTTTATATACTAGCGCTATTGAATGTATGCTTCCAGTATGTTTTATAGTCTGTTGCGGCGAAGAACCAATTTCTTGCTACTGGCAATAGTGCAAATGATGACTATGTCATGATTTTGAGCCAATGCTTCTATAGCTGCGTCTCGTAACGGTGTCGCGAGTCCAGAGATTTTATCTCATCTAAAAATATGCGTACCGCGCTAAAAGAAGTTTTCACTTCAAAAATGTACCAATTTTAGTATATTTTACGGTACTTACAACTATGACCTAGCTTTATCGCTCAGCTAAAAGTTAGTTTCTGCGAAATAAGTATGACGCGTTCACGGCCAATTTGCGAAACAGATCATCGGTCGTTGCTCTTGGCTGCGTCGAAAAACGATAAAAAGCAGATACCCGATCTGGCAGATACCTAAGTGAACTGTCAAAATAACACTTCGTGCTAATTGATGGTCTTTTATAAACGCGGGGAAAAAATTGTTTTTGTTAGGGTCGAAATTAAATACCTGTCTATTGTTCTTGGGATGGTCGATTTGAAGAATTATTGCACTTTTTGGCAATTATTATTATATAACGAAAATGTTCCTTCTTAGTTCTGTAGTGAATAAATTTTACTAAATATAAAGATTTGTAACATGTGTTCATAATTCATTTATTTGCACTGATTATTATGTTACAATTAAAAATAGGTATTTGGTACCTAAATAATCTATATGTATTTTATAAGAATTGGTCAACTTGAATGAATAGCTACAATTATATTATATCCGTAAAATTTTTCAGGCACGTACTTACTGCGGAAACCTTTCAATGCTCGTAAAATGATCTCTTTGCTTCACTTAAACATCGATTTAACCTTAATAAACCGTAAATTAACCCTAGTTCACCATCAAACTGCCCAAACAACCATTAATGCATTTTTTCTTTTTTCAGGTAAAAACGAATTTATTCCACAACGGCAGTTGAGGCAACGGTAAATATAAGAAAGTGTAATTAGGCGTTTCTACTAAATTAGCACCGAGACTATAAATTATACGGATTAAGGTTTTTGAAGTTTGGACAAGTCAAACTAAGTGGATTAGAAAAGTTTGACAAAGCATTAAGAAAATTTAAAACATTGGGGAGAATTAAAGATTACAATCCCAAAAAAATCTCAAACGTGTAGCAAAATTGATAGTTAATTGTATAGAAAAGGCAACAGATTTTTAACGAGTTGATGGAAAGCGTAGGCACCTAATTAGCTAGATACTAAGAAAAAAAAACATAAAGACGAATTGAGAACCTCCCCCTTTTTTTGAAGTCGGTTAAATACTAGGAACCTGCTCATTATTTGTATTTATACGTTAAGTTCTACGCACCATTAGTATACGTAATTTTACAGGTTGTCTGTCGTGACAGGACTGTCAATGTGATTGACAGGGGTTGCCACAATTTGATGGCATTTCGTCACTTCCCTGGCTCAACCCGTCACCTCGTCACGGAAGATAATTTAAACCAACTATTAGTAAGAGCTCCGATCACGACTTGAGATTATTTAATAGCCCAAAAAACTGAAAACGTTTCCAAAGTTAGTTAAACAGTTTGTAAATCTTAGTTTTGCAACGTTTTTTACTGAAGACCATAGGTCCATAGCGCACGATGCAATATTTAAAGGCCATGAGGAAATTTTGACTACGATCTTGAAGAATGTAATAAATAGCGACGACCTGAGTGGCGCAGTGGTTGAGACACCGGTGCGCTGCGCGGAGGGTCCTCGGTTCGATTCCCAGCAGAGCAGAGATTTGAATGATGATTTTGAATTTCTGTTTCTGGTGTGGGTGTGTCAATTAATGACCGCCTACAGGGTCGGGTCTCCTCTCACAATGAGAGGGATGTAGGCCTTAATCCACCATGCGGGCCTACTGCGAGTTGGTGGACTCTCTCTTGTGAACTCTCAGGTATCCAGATATTCAATTTTATAAATCGCACATAACTTTATTTTACAAAGTCATTAGGATTCCGTGCCATTGGGATTCGATCCCGGACCCCTCGATTTGAGGTCGAGTTCTAGCCACTGGACTATCACCTCTTGCCGCATGTTATAAAACATGTATACAATGACTACGTTAGTGTCCAGACTAAATCATTTCTCTTTTGTATTTGATAAAAGCTTCTAAATTGAATTTTGCAGCCAAGTGAACCAAAATCAAAATTTGTGAACCAATTATCTAGGTGTGAATGCAGTTGCATTTATAACTATTTCGTAAGTGGGTCTAATCGTCTATCGGGTGCTGATGTAATCGATGTGCTAGTGTCGATCGGAAATCGATTGTGACATAACACTACATTGTATCGCTTGCATCGAGATTCATTTTGATGCTTTGTAATTGTAATAAACAACAATGCAAGAAGCGGTATTGTTTATTATATCAGCATGAATTCACAGTTTATTAAAATTATGTTATAATAACATAGTATTTAGGTATCGTGTGGTTTATAGTACCTATTATGAATGATTGTAACAGTTTTTTTGTTCTGTAGATTATAAGTCTGTGACTGTAGATTGATGGGATTTATATATCTACAGTAAATATTACCAACAATTTTATCTAACACTATTGGTTTGTTCACGATTTTGTGTACATACGGATGCCAGAATTTTCTGTGTCGGTTAAGAAAGAAAGAAAGAAACTAAGTCATTTGAATATTACACTGCAATAATCATAGTTAAATAATGTATACGGACTACCAACGTACTAACAACATTTTCAAATATGAAGTATTATTACCAAAATAATAGTTATAGTTTTATATACTTACTGTAATTTTCCGTTGCAAATGCGTACTGCACTCAGCATAGGTAATATTCTGCCAGTTCTGAAGTGAAGGAAGTTATTACTTCTATCACCTGATATTTTGATATCAGTCAAACATCGCCGATAATTCGATATAGATATAGAATAAATAGATATAAAAGATAAATATAGAATAATAGATATAATAGAAATAGATATAAAAGATAAAAAGCAACTAATTTGGCTTTTACGAGCAGCAAATAAAATAGATAAACATTGCTAAACACATCCAAATATTTGCACAAAAACCTGATAAATCAGTCACATAACGGACTGTGACACAGTTGACGTAGTGGGTCGGAAGTTGACGACACTCGTGTCACAATCGATGTTCGATTCGATTCGTTGCGATCATCGATATTGTATAACGCAGTGATTAAAGAGCAGATGCCAATGAAGAAATAGGTAATTATTACGATTGATATTTTGGTATTGAATACAGAGCAATTGAAATTGATTCGAATTGAATTATCGTATCGATGAAATTATAGATAGTGGTACCATTGTAGGCAACCTGGGCCTTAGTCCACCGCGCTGGCCTAATGTAGGTTGGTGGACTTCACATTCTTTTTAGAACATTTTGGAGAACTGTCAGGCATGCAGGTTCCTCATGTCGTCTTGATCATTATAGGTAACATTAAATTTTGTACAGCGCATATAGGTAATATTCGAAAAGTCATGAGTGCGTGCCACTGGGATTCGAGAAGGAGGAGACCCGACCCTGTAGTGGGTCATTAATGGGTTACTGGCAAAAGGGTGACAGAAAGGTACCTCCCGCGCGAGCTACGATATCCATTCCACCTTTATACTACATGTGTATTTACACCACAAAAAAACCACAATGCGTTTAGAAAACCGCGGAAACACAGAATCGATATAAACAGTGCGTAACCACTGCACTATGAGTGCGCTTTACATAACCGTCACGCTGAACTGCGTCCCATGACGCGGTAATAGCAGCCAGAGTCGCGTGCAGCGCTCTATATACATGCATGCATGCATTATGAGACGCATGGCCAGTGGAGCGAAAGTGGTATTAGGGTTAATGCACGAATAGTCACACTCCGTTACAGATAGACTAATAATAATTCGTCTTTAATAATAGTTCATCTATTTTGGTTGGTAATACAGCTCTGTGTCCCCGACTTCGTCTGCGTGGAATTCTAAAATAAAAGTAGCCTATAAACTGCCTTCTCGTTCGACCGGTCGGCCGATAGTTAAACGAATCCAAACACAATTAGAAATGTTATTACCTTCATCAAGAAAATACATACAATGTGTCAATTACGTGTGTTCCTTTATTGGGCCTAGCCATACTGCACTATAGACTAAGTTTTATTTACTTTTAAAAGAGTGCTGGGTGTTTTTTTCCGCCCGCTTTTTTCTCCCAGTCTACGTTTTGCGTGAGGGGCGATCGAAGCGGATGAAAGTAGAATGTATAATTTATCTGTATGACTTTCATTAAGAGTGCACAAATTGAACCTAATAATGAATAAAAGCTTTTGAGTTTGAGTTTACAGTTTGATATTCCATCAAAATTTCAGCATGCAGCTTTATTGAAGAGAAAATCATTAAATTGGGTACCGCAACAGTAACATTAACCCATAATCTAATCACACGGCTTTAACTAACTGCGGATATCTTAACGATTTCCATCCTGTGTTCGGCTCATTCATATTCAATACCTGGTCATTACACCAGTACTTATGCTAGCATCCGCCGATAAATGTCTGTAACGGCAGTTTTGATCCATGATATTTCCTTAATGAAGTTATGACTTTATTTGATAACGTCTCATAACCATGAAGCAGTATGTAATTCATTCAGGTCGGTTTCAGTAATCAATCTTTGGATTTTGATGATTAGCCCTTTCTAGTAAGTAGGTACTTAACGATACATCTTATTACTTCGAATTTTGGATGCACTCTATGATGGGACCATACGCTATAAAAGGTTTATATATCAATTTCACTATGCTAAGAAACAATTCGGTGAAGGAAAACATCGTGAGGAAACCTGCATGCTTGAGAGTTCACAAAAAAAAATGTTCTCAAAAGTATGTGAAGTCCACCAACCCGCAGTAGGCCAGCGTGGTGGACTAAAGCCTACATCCCTCTCATTACGAGAAGGAGACCCGACCCTGTAGTGGGTCATTAATGGGTTACTGGCAAGAAACAATTCTAAATCAATTTCACTGTGCTATCGCATTTCTTAGCAAAGTAAAATAATAATTGATCGCAAATCAATAGGATTTGCGATCAATTATTATTTTACTTTATTATTTTACTTTACTAAGGGTTCTGGGTTAATTTTTCTTGTCTTTCTGGATCAATTTATTTAAACGAAGTTGACCAACAAATTCAAGAGGCCATAACTATGAAAGAATTGAAACCGTTTACAGTGGAAGTTCATCTATAAATTCGTTTTTCACAGGACGTTTTTAAATGTAATTATTGTAATACATTCTTACTTTAAATAATAAACTATAACAAAGTTACTCAATCCTAATCGATATTCATTAAAATGGAAATACCAGAAACACAAGAAAACTTAACATACAAATAAACTCAGTGAGTAACTCAAGGCATAGTGCGTACCGGGCGTAACTAGGAGTTACTAACTACTCCATACAATCCGTCAAGTGACGTAAACTCTGTTATTGTACCCGATATCTCTCAATGATCTATTGCCACACACCCCATGCTTTTTGTGTATAGAAAATCATAAAAAATTGTATCATAAAACACAGTTGCAACAGACAGATGAATGACGTAGAGTGTAAATTAGGGATGCCATGATATATGGAAATATCGATACAGCACAATACGATATATCGATATTTAATGCGATATTTTGGGCCATACGTTTCAATATATCGTATCACGTCAAAAATATCGCATCGTATCAAACTACGACAATTTTTTTTTGCTTTTATGACTTGAAAATTCCTATTAAAACATAGCGAAATGCTGATAAATAATGCCACTGACCACTTGTTCTTTTTAGTTTTTAATTTCGTTCTTTTTTGCAGCATTTGTTCAAACTTGTTGTTGTTACTCGTAGGTGTGGATTATTTTAGGTAGACAGATCTTTTAACTTTGTAGTACTTTTCATAAAAAAAAAACACTGATTAAATAGCAAAATTCGCAAATCAATAAAAAAGCATGCGATACGGAAACGATACGATATTTCGATACACTATACCTACTTTTGGCATCCCTAGTGTAAATAACGTTTGTCGGTGCACAAGGCCACTTTCGAGCACCAACGGATGTACCATTCCGTTTGCTATTAGATATTTACTTGTAATACGTATGTTGCAGTAATCGGTGTTTGTTATATTTACGTTGGATGACTCAAGTTGTTTTGGTTTCGGTTTTGATGTAAATACGAGTTTAAATTAGCTTTATAGTCGGAGCAATAAAAAAACTGGTGATGATGAAATAAAATGTTACATAGTTAAATATTATCTGCTAGAAGGAGAACGTCGTGCTGAAACCTGAATGCTGGAAAGTTCTCCATAAAACTTTCAAGCCATGTGAAGTCTACCAACTCGAAATAGGCTAACCGTATCAAGGCTTTATAAAATACATTTACGCAATGCTTTTTAAAACACGCCATATAATCAAGACACATCAGAGATGTTACCTTTGGTCGGTCGGTTTGGAGATTTTACCTTTTTCAGTAGTAGGACATAAAATAAAAAAAATAAGTTGCTGCCCTAGTTACTTGCCATATCTACATTTTCAGATAAAAACTTCAAAAGAATCTGTTCATATCCACTAAGTCCACGGGACTTGTGTCGACGTTTAGTTATTGAGGTTGTATGTACTCGTATTTGTTTTTTGATATCTGATATAATAATACCCTCCTGTTTTTCTAAAGTCGTTTAAAAATATCACACAATCACGAATATCTCACGGGTCTCCTTAACTAGAACAAGTCTCTGTACAGTACACACAACACTCATTGAGCTCTTTCCTCCAAAAACGGTCAGCTTTGGTCACTTCAGCTCTTAATTGTCTCAAGACCACACAATAATCCATCAGTCAGGCTCATGACATATGATATCGTTCATAAAAATCACGATGTTGGACTTATTCGAAGAGCACAAGTCGTGACGGACCAAAATGTCGTGTCGTGAACGGTCCGAGATGATTGACGACCGTCACGAAGGCTTAACGACTTAACTGCTGTAAATGAGGTGATGGATCGCTGTTGAATGGGAGTTTATCTGAGAATCTGGTTAAATGGTATCCTGAGACAATAGTTCTTGTCGGCTTGGGTGGCCACTACACTGTGCTGTGCTCTAATAAGATGGCTGCTTCAGACTTTTCCTTTCCAACCGAACAATTGGAGTCTAAGTGTTTAGCACGTGCTTCGTGCTAAATGTAAGACCTCGTAGGCCGTCGGTTTTACAGCCAGTTATGAGATTACTAAGACCTTCCGCGCGGCTTCGTCCACGTTGGTTTTAGATCATGGTCCAGGAAGAGATAAAACAGGGTACTTTTTATCCCTTCCTGGACCAAGTTATTAAATTAATAACGTTAATCAAAGTTATAAATTACTTACGTGCATACCAAATTTCATCCAAAATTGTTCGGCGAAAAAGAGTAACAAATATCCATCACAAATATTACAATCACAAAAGTAGGATTAGTTCGTATGGTTGTTAATGTCGCTCAATAGCAATCAAAATAGCTGGAGGCCCTCTGGGCGGCTTACAGAACACCGAAATGCATTAGGTAGGCCCGGACCTCCACCAATCCGCACTGTAAAATACGTTCCAGGCCTCACCTGTCAAAGGGACTTGTAGCCATACTTCATATTTCATCATTCAGCTACATTATCGATCATTCATCGATCATTGTAAATATTGCATCGCATCGCATCGATACCATAGCCATCCGTCCGTCTCTAGGCAACGCGCTGCTCACGGTTGTGCACTAATGGAATGACTTAAAAACTGGCCTTCGAGTAGGGCAAACCATAGCTCCGGATCGTTGGGGCAAAATGGTGGAACCCTCAGTGAAGGCGCGCTGGTGCTGGTGCCGCAGGAGCTGGAGCTGGATGTGGAGCCACGTGCCGTCCGCATGCGCCGGGAGTATGCGCGTGCGCGGGCATGGTGCGCGCCGCCAGCGCGGTCTGATGTGTCATGACCGCTCGAATCCGTCGATGTGTCCCGCGACGAAGAATTGCGATATTTTGCCGTATCAATACTCATAATTCACTTTTGTTCAAAGTTCGGGGTCACCACTTTTAGTGCTGCTGGTATGGCACTAATTTTGTAGAAGGAGTAAAGAGATTGAAAACGGCAAAAATGTTATTTACACTTTGTATATTTACGCAGAAATTATGTACACAAAAGTATTTACAAGAAGAATTGCTATAAACTCATGTTATTAATAAAATATACAAGATTACAAAAATAATGAATTGAATGAGAAAAATTTTTTGAATAATGACTTTTTTGTTATTCCGTCTCTAGGCAACGCGCTGCTCACGGTTGTGCACTAGAGACGGACGGATGGCTATGGTATCGATGCGATGCGATGCAATATTTACAATGATCGATGAATGATCGATAATGTAGCTGAATGATGAAATATGAAGTATGGCTACAGACTCATACCGCTCGATAGCATTAAAAATAGAAGGACCTTTCTAAACACCGAAATGCAATGGATAGGCTAAGATCTCCACAATCTGAATTGTAGTTAGTGTAAGTCTCAGCTCCCTGTAAAGGCGAGTCAACCAAGTTACAGTTTGCCGTTAAAATCCAATGAAGAACATTACCTGCCCGGTAATGTTACATTATTTTTAGTAATGTAATATCTACTGTCCCATTGTTTGTCCACGGGCTAGCGCGCGCTGTTCTAACGGCGCCTAACGGTAATATCGGTTCGTGGTACTGTGTATACTACTGCTTCTGGTGCGACGTGTTTTGTAGGAGAAAATGATCTAATTTCTTATCCTTATTTTTAGCCAGAACAGACAAAGGATTTTGAAGACAGAGGTCTTCTGAATCAAGGGTTCCAGCTTTCTTCTTTAGAATCTCAGTCCAGCTGGTCATTTTTTTAGTCTTGCTGGATGTGGATCCTTCTATGACACCACTCTATCAGGTCTTTTTAAGTAATTAATATACCGAGGGTAACGAAAGCTTGTTCTTATTTTTCCTAGACGAAGTGTTCATTTGAGGGACTTTCTTCGTCACTATGCTATTTTAGACTGCTAACTTATGGTTGTAAGAGAAGATCCTTTATAAGTAATACCTAACAATACCAGGTCAATTAAGAAAATACGTAAGTGATTAATTTAAAATAACAACTTTAACAAAACCTTTTAAAGGTTTCAGTTTTAGAATTTAGCTCAAATGAATCGATTTATAAATTCTAAACGCGCACACTTATTGGCCGCACGTCACACCGAGCACAGCCGAGGAGCGCGTGCGGTTCCTGTTTATGTAACAGTTACGTGACGGTGTCACATCGTCCTGTATCTATAAACAGACAACACAGCTCCCGGTGTAATGTTTATGCTTTTATGAATTGTGTCAATAGTTGTGCATTGTGTGCCTTTTTCATCTGTTGTGGTATTTCAATTGCATCGGGTTTGCATGTTTTATAATATGTAGAAGTAGTTAAGGAGCGTGCAAACAATCTGAACGCAAGTGGTCACTGCATTCACTCAAACAAGAGCAAAAGTTTTTACTCGTCACAAATTTTTTACTTCAGTCACCAAATTTACTCGAACGATACCTACACGGAACATAATAAATAACATGGTAAATTCACTAAAAAGATTCAGTAGATCCAATCAGTAAAGTATTTTTTAAATTTGAAAATTTGAAAGAAAGAGAAAAACTTTTAAAAATATATTTTTATTTTCAGCTTAATTAAGTGGACAATTATACAACAATGAAGGAGGTTAAATTACTCTCCTTTTACATAAACTTTAGAGATATGAGGCAGTGGACTATAAGCGAAAGGACAAAGCAAAGCCCAATACCATTTCACACCAAACACCATACTTAAGTTTTCTTTCCAGTTTGACTTTACAATAGATTCTTTATTACGAACTATTCTTCGGTATTCATTAGCTGTAACTCCCCTCAAAACGTTTCCCATATGAAAATAAAATAAGAAACCAGACCACATAGCCAGTCCTACATTGGTGAATATAAAGAAAACGCATATATCGTTCATGCCCAAAGGCTCCGGTATCATGTACCTCAGCATGGGATTCATAATACGAAACGCAGATAACGCAAAACCGTGATCTTGAAATTTGGCAGAAACGTACCAGTAATTATAATAGGTAGAATAAACCATAGAGATGAAGATATACCCGAGATAGGCGACGTAGTATCTCTGATTGTACAATCCAACGCATCTTGAAAAGAAGAAGCAATGGTGGTCGCGTCGCAAAATGCATACGTTACACGTTGAGCAATGCCACGCCTTCGCAGGACGGTTCACTTTACACAGATCGCAGTAGCTATCCCCCATCGGGATGCATTTCTTCAAGCTAGTGTCAGTAAACATGCTCATCATCATATTCCCAACGATATTAATGAAACAGAAAGTCGAACAGATGATGTGAAAGATCTCCTCGATGACACTGAGTTTGTAAATCTTGACAACTGATGGCCTGACGATGGCTAACTCGAAGATGTAAAAACCAGGAGTTAACAAGAACACCAGCGTGAGGCAGAACGCTTTCTCTAAAATGTGGTGGAATTTCTTAATGCAAATTGTAAGAACACCCATTGTTCTAAATATCAATCAGATTGTGACTGATGGTGGACTGACGTAAGTTCTCTGAATGTCACATTGATAGAGTTTTAAGGCTAATGGAAACGCAGACATAATGCCATTTTGAATATCAAGTGGAATGTTGCGTTGAATTATAACCTGATTTCGTTTCATCGAGATCTACATAACAAATTTGTCACGAAATGAATAATATTCTGTGAGGTTTTTAAAAAGTATGAAGACACCTTTTTGCTTGATGATAAGGTTCAATAGAATTTCATGAATGCTAAGATTATCGTGACAAATAAAGTAACCAGCAAACGTTCCTTCACAAAGGAATAATAACAAAGTAATACCCACAAAGGGGGAAATTTATAAATAGCTACCTACATACACTCGATTTTTGATGACAGGACTGAAATTGGCATGATTGAAGTCTTGTATAATTTACGTTATTCCAAAATTTATTTTGAATCTTTCTGCGCAAAAAGGGGAGAATATGAAATTAAAATGTCCAATCCAATAATTTTAAGCTTTGTGCACTGTTTATCAATTTGCCGCGACATTTAACAGATCCCGATATTCTGATATCAGATCATAAATATGCAAAGCGCAAATGAGTCGAGTAAGTGAATGGAAATTCTTATCTGCAGACAATATTACTATTGCTTTTGAGTGTTTTTCTTATTAAATCAATATATTTTTATTACACCTACAGAATCAGATATTGTTTTGATATTTATTTGTGGTTTCAGCCAATATAAACATTATTTTCGGTAAAGTCTTAACCATTGACAAACAATTACATGCTGCCCTGCTACCCATCAAAACTTGTGAAGCAATGAACAGTGCGATATCACATAATCACACAGCCACGTCACAAGGTCCCCCACGTCACCGCACGATCCTGGCATTTGTGCGCCACTAATGGGACAATTTATCGGGCTTTACGTTGCCCTTATAACTGTAAGGGCCTCCGCGTGCTATATACCTTTTTACCGTTTTGTTTAAAGTTATCGAATAAATCTTATTCGATAATAGGTTCGTTTAAAAGGAGTAAGACTACGTTTTTAGATGGATTTTGACTTCGAAAGGACGAGAAACAACAATACTATGATGTTGTATACCTCGTCGAAATTACTCCTAAAGAACTATGGGGATAGGAACAATTTATTTTTGAATTCATATGAATGAAAAAGGAAAAACAAATTGATTTTCTTATTTATGAATACCACTACCAAGAGTATGAAGAGAGTATGTGTAGAGAATATATATGCAGAGAGTATGTAACTATGTATGTATGTAATGAACTCTTTGGATCTAAAAAATTTCCATATCCGATTTCACATAAAGATATGTAAAATCTACAATTTTACAATCCTGAAGATTTAATAGCTTTAGCTACAGAATTAAGAAACAACAATTTAAATACGAGTATTTACATCGTTAGTATCTACTGTTACAGAAACATTTATATACCAAACGTTATTTCGAAACAGAAGATGAATTACTTTTTGAATTAAGCAAGACGTTGCAAATAACGATTTAATATGTAACTTCTCTTATTTTGTTTAATTATGAAAGTATAGCGTTGCAATATAATCATGTTCAAATTAGCGAGATTGTTATAAGAGTTTCAAAATTAACGAGCGTAAACAAGATTGGAGGCTGTACGTTACCGCCAATTACTAAATGAAATCTAATGGTTTACTAAGATTACAACAACAGCAAATATACAAAAATATGTATAAGAAATATCTTAAAACAGCGAAATTTTAAGGTGTCCGAAATTTTAATCTTCTGTAGCAGAAGCCCTACTTAAAACCTTAGTCAGTTCTAGTTCAAATTCTAAGTTCAGTATTCGGTAAAAACGTGCTTCAAAAATAATATTCATGAACATCTATGCTCTACTACGAATAAGATCTACGCTCTCTACAACGCAAATAAAAGTTAGAGGGTTAAGGAGCCGACTAGAAATCTAATAATGATTTCGAATGAATCGATAAAAGCAGTGCAGGAGTCTTTGTTAATGACTGACGATCTAAGAATAAAGAAAAATCTTACAACATTAGTACGCATTCCTCACTTCATCAAGTAAAAACCGTTTTACTAGCAATGAGAATGCTAAACCTCATGGTATGACTAGCTACATTCTGCACCGCACTCAGCAGCATATTACACGGTTGTTAGGCAACTATATATCACGTTGGGCCATTAGACGCTAATAGAGCCTCCTTAGCCAATAAACTATGATGGATGGTACCTGGGAACAATGGACCAGCGGACATTACCGAGAATACCGAGGCACTTCTCGACTTATGGTCAGACAGGACGAGGTAACTGATTAACGATGTTCAATATAGAACTTGAGTACTTGCAATATTTAGGTGTGTCGTTGTAATTTAGTGACAAATTGTTTAAAAAAATTTGGCCTGTGCTCAGAGCATGAATATCGTCAAAATATTCGTACGGTTAACGTGGGCCCTTAGTATGGGAAGATGTATTTGGGCAGATCTCTTCCCCATACTAATAATGGCTCACAGTGTTCATGTTCGGAGCACTGTTTTTGTGTGTCTCCCTCCTAGGTTTCTCAATACTTACGAGTAAGTATTGAGAAACCTAACTAACGTTTATAATAAATTAGATATTAAGTACTATATCCCAAGAAATGTTTTATTGTATTCAAAACGATATCTTTCCACTTTGATCACCTTGGTTCCTAAATTGCAATAAGCTTCATTTGCTAACTACATACTGGTTTCTACTAGTCTCGTATGTAGCTTTCTCGTTGTTCGCTTTTAGGAAGACAACTTGCTTATGCTTCTTGAACCATTCGCTTCGAATATGTCGCCTTACAGGTATACGACAAGATGGCTATTTATAATAAGAGTTTTTATATCCAAAATGTAGATGAAACATTTGACGTCCAAAGTGAACGTATCAAAATGATAAAATGAACAATATACTCGCAATTTGAAAGTGAGATGATAGTGCGAATTATTAAAGTATTTATGCCATTGCCACAAGCGTTATTATTGCCTAAACCGACATTGAGATAAAAATAAGTAATGATGTTGAATTTTATATTAATGAGATAGTTGTGGGAATGAATAGGTACATGGATTTGAATATCAGATTCCAATAGCGGTTTTAGTCGTAAGTAATGCGTTTGAACTAGTTTATTTATTTCTATTTCCGCGTTAGACGTTGCATAGTTCGATCAGGGTCGACTGGCTGATTCTATTATATTCGTGGGAACAAAACAGTGATTAAATAAAATATTTTTCTAATCCTACTATATTATTATAAATATGAAAGTTTGTGATCATGTATGGATGTTTATTACTCTTTCACGTAAAACGACGAAACGAACGAAAATTTGAATGACTAAGCTCTGGACTAAGTTCTAAAATCCACGCGGATGAAGCCACGGGAAAAGTTTAGTTAAAAATAAGCTTTTGTTTTCGATGGATTTTAGGCAACACATGACGTTAGATAATGATCATACGGTAAACTTTACATAATAGTCAATTAAATACAAATTTGGCGTTCTACAACTACGTATTGATACAAATATAGAAGTAATTGCTACACAAAAGAATGTTGTCATTGCCAAAATATATCAAGATGTGTAACAACATGTAAATTACTGTCAATAAAAGTGTAAAATTGTTCTTTTAGACGGTTGCCATATTGAACACATTACGTAACAGACATTTGACCATTTTGACCCGTAGAGATGTTTTATAGTAAACAGTAAAATCAAAATTACGTTGGTGTTTCAATAAAATGAAGAAACACAGAAAGTAAGAAGAATGATAGTCTATAATTTTAGATCTACTAAAATACAGCGCATGATATGGAAATATGAAAAAGTCTTCGGCAATATTTTATAGTTAATGTCAAGGAATAACTATTGAAATGAATTACCGCCTAATAAAGTTATTATCTACTTGTAAATTACGTTTACATTCGCTCAAGCATGTAAGAAAGACCTCGTTGGATATGGAAATCGAAAAGGCAATGCTAATATGGTAAAAATGTTAATGAAAAGCTTTTGAAATTTATCACTGCCTAATAAGTTTATTACGATTTTTAGTAGTTTCCTGTACAATTTGAAAGGTAAGCACTGTAAAGTTTCAAGTTAATTATACGGGGTAACATAAATTCCGGTGTACCTCAAGGAAGCATTATTGGCTCTATGATTAACATGGTAATATATTCTTTAACAGAAAAATTAATTCATCGTTACCTTGTGAGTTATTACTTTTTCCTCAAACTTGAGTACCTTACCTTACTTCGAGGGATGCTCACTTTACTTACTTCGAGGGATGCTCACTTTATGATAGGAGTAATTATATTTAAGTGCTTGTTAACATGGTGAGTACTAGGTATTTACAAATTGAATATTTTAAGTCAAGAGGTAATTCAGCTGTCAGGTTATAATTAGTGTTCGTGTACAGGCAAATTGGTTGTCATCATCATGGATAAGGATATTTAGGTATAACAATGCATTTTTAATGATTTTTCAGGTTCACTTTAATTTCCTTTATGTGTTTAGGACTGGACTTGTTAGTAAGAGGTGGTTTGGGCCTGTGGACTTTAGGAACACCTTTGAAATTTTTTATGTTGGATTCAAATGCAAATTTTTTTTCAAATTCAAATTCAAAAGCTTTTATTAATTATTAGGTACAATTATTATTTATGAACTCTTAATTTTTTGTAGAGTTGTATTTTGTTTTGAAATCAAAGAATAGACAAAAATAAGGATAACATGCGCTTGTAGATTATTTTTTATTTCATATGTCAGTAGCGTGTATTGTGTTTTGAAATATATTCAAGGAATAGGCAAAAATATGAGCCGATTTTTAAAAGCAATGAAACAATTTAGCAGTAATTTAGTGTATTTTATAATACCTTTTATTACTTTCCTATGCAAAATGGAACAAGTTGAAAATGTCAATATAACGTGATTACCTATATCAAATCAAATCTAAATGTCACGTAGATTGGCTGTAAGTAATTAATTAGAGATACCTACATTTTGGGCAAAACAATAAATCTAGCGGCGTCGACTGGGGACTTTTTATTAAGCAATAAATTTGGTAATTTAGCTAATGTTTAATTAGCTCATAATTTTCTTAATTAAAATGCATTATTTTTAAAGGACGTTCTTTAGGTTTGTAATAACATAACAGAAGAAGACAGCGGTATTGGATTCAAAGGGCCCAGGACCGGGTGGAGTGACGTCGATTAGGGGAGGTCCAGCAGTGAACTACGAAGCGCTGAAATGTTGATGATGAACTACGTTTATGCGTTTTGTTTCGCAGTTTAATCATAATTGCTAATTTTACTAACTACTAGCTACGTTTATGCGTCTTATTTTGCAACAGTGAACATAATCGAAGTGACCCATCTGCCTCAGTACTAATACTCTCGTACGTAACTCTACGTGACGGTATTCCCGCTTGCAATCCGAGCCTATCAAATTACCATTGCCGTATACGCCTAATGGGCTCTGTAGAAATTTTATGGGCATTCGCGTTGGGAGCGCTCTTTATGTGAAATGAGTAGGTACCTATACGTTTAGTAAGTGAGGTGTTTTGTAACAAAGAAACAACAATCGATTGGGCAGACTACCTCTCACTTCAGTAACTGCTGTTACTGAAGTGAGTGAATTTGTATTACTAACATTAGTTCTATTTTTTTTATTTTTTTATTTGCATACCTGAAAAGGTGAATATGGATTGATCAAAATGCCCTATAAAACCAATAACTAACCCATATTCGTGCAAATAAATGATTTTGATTTTGCTGCAACATGAAAGACAAACAACATAAAGTACGGAAGAACGACTAAAGTTGTAGCGCCTTAGTACTAAATGGTCTTTTCCAACGTGTTTTAAGGTCTGCCATGGCTTGCCCTGGCGGCCCTTTGTCCAAAACGCACGCATGCAACGCAGTCACCCATTAATGTCGGGTCTCTTCTACAGAGTCGGGTCTCCTCTCACAATGAGAGGGATGTAGGCCGCCGGCCACCACGTTACAAACCATAAAATTTCTGCAGATAAAAATTTTTATAGACCTCTACTTGTCCATATCCAGAAGCTAAGTACTTATTACTATACTTTTCGTAACCAAACCTTGTGGATGACTGATCCGCCTATCAGCTTATTAAGGCAGTGAGTTTTGAAACAACTGCTTCATAACTGCCAATAGGCATAGTGTCACGCAGTGTTGCGTAGTCTGTGACTCTTGACAGATGGGTCAAGATTAGATTGGAGGCTGAAAATGTAATTGTAATTGTGTTGTACCTGGATTAAGTTACCTACAGGTAGAACATGTATTTAGAAGAAAAGAAAAAGAAAAGAATACGTTTATTGTTGACTGTTACATGAGAAAGATGTTACAAAAATTTATAATAAGTTTAGAACAGTCTAGTCTACGCCATACAATAATTATGTCTTATATAACTAAAACTTAATTTTATATTTCATGGCGATTATTGCTAAATTATATTTATTTATGTATTATTTTGTTCAGCAGTCCAAATTATTTGTTTATTTTAATATTTTACCTATTCGAACTCATCGGCTTACGCAGTTTTTCATAGTAATCGAGTAATAGTATAGTCTATGAGATAAAATCTTCGTTTAGTATAGTATAGTTTGAATATAACATATCTACTAATGACGGACGTTTACCGTACGAATACTTTGTCGATAATGTTCATGCTTATGCGGTTTCGTATAGTAATCGTATCGGGCTGCCATTAGTATGAGTCTGAGAAATACCATGACACATGACACCTGCATGCCTGAGTGTTCACAAAAAAATTAGTTTTCAAAGGTATGTGAAGTCCACAAAACCGCAGTAGGCCAGCGTGGTGGAGTAAGGCCTACATCCCTCTAATTGCGAGTGGAGACCCGAACCTGTAGTGGGTCATTAATGGGTTACTGACAATATTAATTTATAAAATGTGCCTATTTCTTCCTAATAATAGCCACAGGGCTCTAATTGATAGCGGTCCAAGACGGCGCGACGCGGCGTTTCGAATCGATACAAGTCGCATGTCGAATCGATTGTGCGTACCAATGAATCGATTAGCATCGTTAACGATGTGCGAACCCTACGGGGACCTGTAACCTTTTCCATTGTCTGCTTAGGGAACGGCTAAGATATCGATTTTGATTTGATAGATTTTACACAGATAGCACTTTGCCTGTCCAATAAATAGACGCAATCAGTCGCAATCGTGAAACAATGAGTATCAATTTGAGTATAAGCTATGACAGCGAAGTGCCATTTAGCCATTTAGCTTGAGAGATTTGGGTTTGGGTTTAAATTTCATGAGATGACTCAACAATTTATGTGAGTTTTAAAAATTAAATGTCATAATGATAATGAAGAAAACCATACATCTTAAGAAAACCTTTAACATACCTACCTGAAAGTTCTGAAGAAGAGATTAGACGTAATCTCAATAGTTTATAGTATATAGACCCAAACCAAACATAAGACAAAGAACCTTCTATACCATAGCAGTAAGTCTCTGCGGGCGAACTCTAATGGTTCTACCACCTTCCTTCCTCCTTCCTTTCAGCCCTTGGTAGTCCACTGCTGGACATGGGCCTCCCCTAATCGACGCCACTCCGCCCGCTCCTGGGCGCTCTGAATCCAACGGTTTCCCGCTGCCTTCTTCAGGTCGTCAATCCACCTGGTCGGAGGGCGGCCCGTGCCCTTTTCCCTAAACGTGGTCGCCATTCGTTCTACCACCTATTAGTTAACAACTCTTCAGGGAATCGAAATAAGCACGACACAGAAACCCACTCAGCAAGTGAAATAATAGTAAATTTATCAAAGAATATGCCATATTCCCACATGCCCTTCAAACGTAAAAGTATAAAATCTCTAGCCAATCGACAAGTACTTAGATTCCTTAGTCCACCAGCCACCAGTCAGCCCACCCAGGTAGGTACTGCACGGGATATTCGTTCCTAACTCGATAGTTATACAGGTGGTTTCGCCTTGAGGGTCAAGAGCCCTTCTCCTTAAAGGTTAGACTTATAAGTGCCAATGTCGTTTCAAGACACCTGCTGGCAAATAAAGTTCGCTTTGAATACAAAGCATTTGTTTGCTTAGTACTATTTTTTTATTTTAGGGGATCTTTGTCAGTGATCCATTAACGACCCACTGGCGGGTCGGGTATCCTCTCACAATGAGAGGGATGTAGGCCGCCGTCCACCACGCTGGTCTTTAATATGTGACATATAATATGCCAGTAACCCATTAATGACCCACTACAGGATCGGGTCTCCTTCTCGTAATGAGAGGGATGTAGGCCTTAGTCCACCACGCTGGCCTACTGCGGGTTGGTGGACTTCACATACCTTTGAGAACATTTTTTTTGTGAACTCTCAGGTATGCAGGTTTCCTCACGATGTTTTCCTTCACCGTAACAGCAGGTGATATTTAATTTTATAAAGCGCACATAACTTTTTTACAAAGTCATTGGTGCGTGCCACTGGGATTCGAACCCGAACCCCTCGATTCGAGGTCGAACTCTAAGCCACTGGGCTATCACCGCTTGATCACATATAATATACCTACTACAAATAGCTTTTTTCTTCTTGTGATATCCTTCTAGCTCTAGCCGTTTCTTAAATATTGCTATTGTTTATTATGTCATTTGTAATACTTATGCCACATAGCTATCTCTATTACCGTGACCAAAGCTAAATGATGGAGGCGTGCCTTTATGTTTGCGCACACTTATCGCTGTCCAAATGTAACCACAGTGTGTACACTAATCGATGATGAATGTCGAATACGAAACAATGAATTACAACGTACCTACTCGTAATATGCGGTCTTATTATTCAATCATCATTAGCTTATTGAATCGAAGGACACGCGAGGCAACTAGTTACCATCAAATATAAAGGACCACCGAGGTGATAAATGCAGCTATAGTTTAGGGACTGGTTTGAAGAGAAGCGAGGGAGTAACGTGCAGCGAACATAAGCTGATTGTGTAGATTGCAGTGTTCGGCAAAAGAAGAATTGTCACAAAACGAGATGATGGGGAACGGACATGCTCCGATTGCGTCACATCGGAATTTTGTATATTATTTTATTTTTCATTATTTATTTATTTTATGATTTTTTGTTTTTTTATTGAATATATGGCAGCGATGAAGAAAACTTCGATAGCGTGATTCAGGAATACCCGTGGCGCCATCTATTGAAGCTGTAAAGCGGTGAAGGTCACCACAAGTGAAATTTTGTTTCAAGTGCGACCTGTACTTGGATAGGTTCTAGCCTTCTAACCTAATCTGGTTATAAGGCTTCTACTACGGACACGACAATCGATCGTATGTAATGAGCGATCTTTTCTGTTGATTCTGGTTGTTGTCTAAAGAAATCATTCGTTAAACCCCTTCGTAATGCGCTTAGGGCTATTAAAGATATATTCGATAAAGTATCATATTATCCCCATCTTCGGATCTTGGTAATCTGCACTAAAACATCGTGAACGCGAAAATTGCCGGCAATTTGTGAGATTTCACACCACCACCAGTGAGACCTAGGGATGTTTTCGGGGATGACTTTTTCATCTAATATATTGTATCAGGCGTTACTTTGCGGAAATCCATTGTTATTTAAGTTGTATTTATATTTCTTTGCAACAATCCGCACACGTGGAACTTGTTTTGGAAGTTCCACGTGTGCGGATTGTTGCAAAGAAATATAAATACAACTTAAATGACTTTTTCATCGTTTATCCCTTCAGAGTGAGACAGGTCGATAATACAAGTATAAATCGAGGCGTTTCATCATATTTGAACTGCCAAGGACGGACCGTAGGCAATCCGACGTCTTTTTGATTCGCTTCGGTTTTGCTATTTGAGTTTACTTTGAGATGTCGGTTAAACGAACAAACGCAATGCGTTTTGTTATGCGTGAAGACTTGTGTTAAAATTGCGAATCTATTTCGTAATTGCAATTTAATTGAAAAAATGGAAAGTACGAATTTGTGAATCGAGCAAGAACTAAAAAAATATCTAGTTGCCGTAAGTATGGAAAGATGTTAAGATAAATTGATATATCGTATGACAATTAGGTACTAATGACTGACAGTTTGTTTACTAATTATGAATACTTACTTTGATGATAGTACCTATTTATGCTCACGGCATGCTCTCATCTCTATACTTTTTTTGATGTCCTAACTAAACCTTTCGGTTATTAACATCGGTTTAAGCGTGTTGGATAAATAGGGAGACATAAATACAGACATACATACGAGTACATTGACAATATCACATAATTTTCTTTTTAATACTCAGTGAACATGGTCGTAGGTTACACCCAGTACATAAGATTCTATGTGTAATGAACACATGGGCATTCGTCACATCTCCACACTTATAAATAAAAAGTTCTTTACATAAATTTGTATTAAGCCGAGGTCATCTCCGTCTTGTTTAAATATTTATTGGTTGGGTCGGTTTTCTAGGAAACCCGACGTGAAACATTTAAGGAAACTGACTTGTTTTTGTTTTAAAGAGCAGTATGTACAGTAAAGAGCGGCTGATATGTTTTGGTAAAGGTTTCGTTCTAAACTACTTAGTTAAAATTGATATAATTTCTTTAAAACGTTTTACTTGGCTGCAACCCTTTTCATGGCCCACTGTTGGACTACTGGAAGACTTGCTAAGGTAAAAGGCATGTGAAAGGGAACGTGAAGTCCACCAGCCCTAGGCCAGTGGGGTGAACTATGGCCTATATCCTTATTGTGACTCTGTTCAGGGGTGGTGGTCGCTAGTGGGTTTCTGACTCTAAAGAATAAATGTGTGTAAGGGTTGAAGTTACTTAATGTCAAGATAGCTTTTAAGCTGTTTTAAAACATTCAGGAGTTTAAACATTTTCACGCTCATCATTGTTTTTAAGACCGGTCTTATTCTCAAGAATTAATAAACTGACAAAAAAATCTGTATTACCAAACAAAGGGCGGCGATGGTAATATTTTTGTATTAGCATTTGTTTTAAAGTAGGTAATTGGTAGAAAAAGAGAAAAAAAAAACACGGAACTCGGCATTGTTTGGTTTGCAGTTCCTCGACGCGATTGTTTACCATTGTTGAAGCTTCCTTAAACAGTGGGCGGTTTGAAGACTCATACCTACATAATGTTATGACTTTCGATCATAGGTAGGTACGCATTTTCATCGTCACATCATCCCACTGCTGAATAGGCCTCTAGTCCATTCCTGTCTTATTAATCGATAGACTTTTACTTTTTTTCCCAATTACTTTTTAGAAAAGGAATACAAAAAACTAACTATGTTTCAATGTTTGAAGTGTACCTAAGTGTTTGAAGCAAATTTGACGACCCAAGTGGCGCAGTGGTTATACACCGGTGCGCTGCGCGGAAGGTCCTGGGTTCGATTCCCAGCAGAGCAGAGATTTGAATGATGAATTTGAATTTCTGTTTCTGATCTGGGTGTGTTGTGTTGTTGTCTTGTGTGTGTCCATGGCGCCCACGATACAGGGAATCCTAGTGTGGGGCTGTAAGTGTGAAGCGTTATAATTAATTAGTTATAATTAATTAATTACGAGTCACTTGTGTGTTTAAAAAAATATATGTGAAGTTACCTAATACTCATAACAAGTAACGCCTCTTCACACCAATAAATGCATATATTTGTTTGTATACATCTGTCGGCGCGGGCGACGGCGCCCGACCACTTTCTCCCGCTTTCTGAAGGACGACCACTTTCTAACCGAGCTGTTACCGTTCCGCTGTATAACTGGTCGGTAATTGTTATCATATTAGCGGTGATAGCCCAGTGGCTTAGAATTCGACCTCGAATCGAGGGGTCCGGGTTCGAATCCCAGTGGCACGCACCAATGATTTAGTAAAAAAGTTATGTGCGCTTTATAAAATTAAATATCACCTGCTGTTACGGTGAAGGAAATATCGTGAGGAAACCTGCATGCCTGAGAGTTCACAAAAAAACATGTTCTCAAAGGTATGTGAAGTCCACCAACCCGCAGTAGGCCAGCGTGGTGGACGGCGGCCTACATCTCTCCATCATTACGAGAAGGAGACCCGACCCTGTAGTGGGTCATTAATGGGTTACTGGCAATTGTTATCAGCAAATGGGGGTAATATTTCGACTGATTGAGTTTATGTGTCTCACGAGATCATTAGTTATGTTGATACTGTTGGTGCGTTTACCTTCGAACTTTTTTTTACCGACTTCAAAAACGGAGGTCATCCATTCAACACTTATTTGCCTAGTATAAGGTTAACGGAATTGCTCATTATTTACATAATATAATGTTGGTCCATAACGATTTCCAAACAAGTATAGATGCGAAATTTCATAGGCGTATGATCTACGTATGATGTATGTAGATATGTTTGTCCCCTTTTTTGTTCATGTGTCATCCTCCCGTTTTGTTTGTTTTTTACAATAGAGCATAGAATTCGCTAATGAGCCTCCGCCCAATTCGCATTAGGCCAGCATAGTGGACTACGAGCTTCCTTCTCGTTTACATCACCTTCTTTTCGGGGAGCCTGGACCATACTCCACCACGCTGCTCCAATGCGGGCTGGTGAAGCAGTATCTGTAGTTAATTCTCTAGCAGTCACACCACAAGATCTTGCATACCAATGGTTATATTCACTGTACCTTCTCAGCCTTGCTCCATCTGAGTTGAAAAACAAACGAAATAATTCAGAAAGGGCCGAATCGAACTTTACAAGTACAATGGACCTTATGGACCACTACGTAATCGCTCGTAACAATAACGCGAGTGGTTAGAAAGTCATTGTCCTTGCAGGGAAAGGTTTCGAAAGCGGTTTGGAATGTAAACTAATAAGATACCTTGCAATGGTCGGTGAGTTGAAATTAGACAGTAATTCTATGAATTTTTAATAAAAGGTAAGAAGAGATGATACCTAATTACAGGTCATACACAGAAGATAGAAAGCGGTTAAATTAAGAAGGCCTGTCGGGAGTTATGTCGAATTAAGGAGGCCTGTGTCCAGCTGTGAACGACAAAAGGCTGACACGAGAAAATGGGTACACGTCAATTCCATAAAGTAAGATGTTCACAACATGTCGATAATAATAAGAAGTTTGACATTGAACTTCTAAGAACTTTTAAATTGATGACAAAATAAATTGTTTTTTCTATTTTTTTGGTCAGTAATTCTAAAGCTTACATTAGCTTGTAATCGAGGCCACATTGAAAGGGTTATTTTTATTGATTAACAAAATAATGGTTTCTTAATTTAATACTAGTGGCTGCTTCTCACTAAAGAGCAAACAGCAGGTGGAACCGAATCATACTGAATTTTCTGTTGCTATTTGTCATTTTATTATTACTTGGTGTTTAAAAAGAAAAAAATAAAAAGATTGAAAATGAGCTTCCTTTCCACTGCCATTGCAATATAAAATACAAAACATTTCCGTCTATTAATCTAATTTCCGCTGGACCACAGCCGCAGAAAGCAAGACGGTCTCTGATTGTTCTCAATTCATCACTTTCTCTCGTCTTGCACTTTTTGCGCTAATGAGCTATTATTTTAGCAAAGCAAAACAAACATTACCACTAATGATTCCAGTGTTTACTGTAGTGTTACCTAGGTTATGTGCGTTTTATAAAATTTAATACCACCTGCTATTACGGTGAAGGAAAACATCGTAAGGAAACCTGCATCCCTGAGAGTTCACAAAAAATATGTTCTCAAAGGTATGTGAAATCCACCAACCCGCGTTCAGCGTGGTGGACTAAGGCCCACATCCCTCTCATTGTGAGAGGACCCGACCCTGTACTGGGTCATTAATGGGTCACTGACACAAGTATCCGCTTAACTAGATGGTAAGTGGTCATCGTCGCTAATTAACATGAGCTTAACCACGGCAGTCGTTGCCAGCAAAAGAGAGCTCTTATCATGCCCTCTATTTCAACACAGTAACTACAACGCACTATATAACTTGCTTATGTACCCTTGCTTAGGTAGATGTTACGTTGAACACCCTTGCTTATGTATTCTCCAAGATGTTACGTCGAACGCCACAATACCTTATGTCAGAGGGAGAAAAACCTCAGCAACCGTGCAGTAGTAAAAACCCGAACTATTGTGAAGCGTGGAATCGTGTCCACACAAGAAACAGCTAGGTCCCCGACCTGCGGTTACCGTTTGCTCTTAAACGCTGTTAGGGTTCCGCTGAAACGCATACAGTTACGTATAGACGAGAATTCATTGTAGTTTGTGTATCTACCGACCATAAAATCTGCCTACAAGCAAGCTACTCTAGAAATTTTTAGGTGGTAGCTTGCCCGCGTTCCTTACCCCCCCCCCCTTAGCCCGTCGTAAAGTAGCATGTTTTCATGTCTTGTGTTTCTGCTGGCGAAGTATGGTTGCCGGGGACTTTATAAGTTACTTTATAGGAGGCGAACATCATACTCCTCATGAGTAGCAGAGCATACATGATATAGATAAAAGATAGGTTCTCTTCTCTGGTTGGATGTGAGTGTCCATGGGCTGCAGAGACCACTTAACCGTGACCATCAGGTGACCTGCATGCCAGTTTGCTACTCAATTACTTTAAAAAATATGAAGCTGGAATATGAAGCTGGAATATGACATACTTATACAGAACCATTCACACCTATACCCGACTTACAATTGTTCGTTTTTTACAAAGTATCGGTAGTTTTTCTGCGATATAATCGCGTTTGTCGCGGTCCATCTGCGCGCTGCGGTCGCGACAAAAAACATACCCAGATTTATAAATCAGTCACCTACTCAGAATTGGTAAAGTTTACTAACTCTTTAAACGCGATGATATTACTTGATATGGCTTCTGTTCGTAACGTCAACGTTTTAATGCAAACTTATTAATTGAAGCAATGTGCGCTTTATATTATTAGGTAAATATCACTTGCTGTAACGGTGAAGGAAGAAATGTTCTCAAAAGCGTGTCAAGTCTACCAATTTTTCGCATTAGATCATGGTGGACTAAGACCTACATCCTTCCCATTGCGAGGCTCTGAAGTCCTGAAGTGCCGTTAGAGGTTTGGCAACTTCACACCAAGACTTTGAAATTCTCCAATAAATCCCATAAAATAGCGATTAAACGTATCGACATAATTAACGATTTATCCGAAGTAGGAAGTAGTCTTGGCTCGGTAATTACTTACATGTAACACCTACTTCACGCCATGTCGAAATAAACCTCTATACACCTTTATCATAAAAGTACGAGTACTTACACCAACCACTTATGGGGTTGTCGGAAGATGTTGCTCGGTAATTCGTATAAAATATTTAATTTTCTGAATCCTGTCAAAAACTTGCAAAGAAAACTGGAACTTATTGTAATGGCGTAAGGATCATTGTAATTTTGTAAACATATCCTGCGGTAAGCATTGGTATTTTATTAAAGCACTCCTACATAACTCCATCACTGACTACTTCTTGTAATAAAGTATGTCATAAATGTACCTATATTTTATTGTGTTGCTCATCAAAATATGTATGTAAAGAATATCGTTAATGATACGTGATTCTTTCTTTGTGAATGAAAACCAGTGGCTATAAGCACATTTCTACGAAATCGGACTTAACAGACCTAGCAAATTACTATTTGGAATTTAAGCTTTTAAACGGCGGATTAAAAAGGTGGCGGTAAAGGTTTCTAACTTTAATTAAAGTTTAAAATTCTTTGGTCGTGTTTTATTTCTATGACGCTCAGCGATCTAGATCATTGCTAGCTGTTTACCATATAAAGCTAGTTTTATTTTTTGTCGTTGTAGGACTGACCGTCGAGAAGTGTCGTTCGGGGAACTGGCTACTTACTGAGTCATCAAACCGCTGTAGGTATAAAAATAATGAAAAATGATAAAGTTGATTACAAAAGTGTTGCTATCATAGTGAAATATATAGTTGGTACAGGCATTGAGGGAAGATAGGTCGAATGCGACCAAGTCTCGGTAAAGGAATACAGGCCGCCCTCTGATCAAGTGACGATCTGAAGAAACAGCGGGAAACCGTTGGATTCAGAGGGTCCAGGACCGGGTGTAGTGGCGTCGATTAGGGAAGGCCCGTGTCCAGCAACGGACTGCCAAGGGCTAAAAGGAAGTAAGAAATAAATAAATAACGCTTCACACTCATAGCCCCACATTAGGATTCCCTGTGTCGTGGGTGCCATGGACATACACAAACAACAACACACAGAAATTTAAACACATCATTTAAATCCCTGCTCTGCTGGGAATCGACCCCCTCCACGCAACGCACAGGTGTCTTAACCACTGCGCCACTCATGTCGTCAAAATGCAGAAAGGCAAGTTAAGTACATTATAGGACCTATTTGAATTTTCTTGTGGTTTTAATGTAATTGCTATTGTAAGATCATTGTTAAGTTAACGTTCTCAGAGCTCCAAGAGCGGTCGACCTTAGCTTATCTATTCATTTTCCGTTATCATTAAGTGGGCGTGCTACTACTTATCTGAGCTTGTTTGTTTCTTTGTACGTGTGAAGTGTTACATTGGTATAATATAATGGTGCGAGATTATTGGGTGTTACAATTCGAAATTAAGGTTGTACGAGTTGTTATTTCGTATAATTTTGGGTGGTGTAATTTTCTTTGTCTCGCTAACCATCAAAAAACTCAAGTGGAAATGGGTAGGCCATACTATAGGAAATGACAGGAATAGAATAGGAATAGACAAGTGGTCGAAATTAGTGATGGACTGATACACAGGCAACAGGAACAGAAAACGAGGCAGACCACTCAGGCGATGGGTCGACGATATAAAGACAGTGACTGGCGATACTTGGACATCACTAGCCAGAGAACGAGAAGAGTGGATTCACTTGGAGCAGGCCTTTGCTATAACAAGCACACAGATATTACAAGAATAACAACACACGACTGAAGAACCTAAACGATCGATAAATATCTTACATAAGGCTTATAATAAAAATATTTTTTTTCTTTGTCTAGTTGTAGGACTATATCATTATTTATTAGTAGTCGAAGATAATTTCGTTTTATATACTGTTACCATGTTTTGTCCAGCAGTGGACTACTAAGACGTCCAGCAGTGGACTACTAAGGGCTGAAAGGAAGGAACTGTACTGTTACTGTCTTTTCCTGTTTTATGAGGCCAATCTTGGGTGGTTTGAACAAGTGGAGAATAGTAGATAATCGGACTGAGTGACGAGCCCTGAGAGAGGCCTTTGTAACAAGAATAGACTGATTGGTGCTGACAATACAATAAAAGTTTCTGTGCCACCCCCAACAGTGCTGAAACACTGTCCGTGGCAGCAACATGTGACAAAATTTGTGATGCAGTCGAGTTGCACTTAAAATAACAAAGACAAGACTTTGTATAGATTTGTTACAAATCATTTTAATCAATCTATAATTACAATTTTAGGTATGGCAATATTATACGCTTTTATCTCTACACTGCAAGAAAACGGTATAAGTCTTGTACCTATTGATAGATTAATAGCGTTAGGTTAAGCGGTAGCGTTTCGATCTACAATACTTCTACTTATAATAATAGAGTAATAAACAACTTTAATCTCTGGTGTTTTCACACTCAAAGGCGCAGACTTGACCTTACATATTCGGAGTGTGATATGAACCTTGTGACATCTTTATAAGGCACGCGTGGTTTCCTATTGTCTGACTACGTGTGTGCCAATATATCTACCTACTTACTACTAGTAATATCTACTTACTACTAGTAATTTGCCGAAAAACAATTTGATTTTTTTTTAATATATTAGGCTTCATCTTATTTTTTATTATCTTAATAATATGACAAATTAGTTTTGGGTTTTGCAAAGAATGACCAATTCTTATTTACCTTTTCATATTCATATCAATCAATAAAATTAATATCATTCAATAAAACACTGAACTGTCTATAAGAGATTTTAAAATTTCCTAAAGCCCAGTCATTAAAAGTTACATTTCCTTGAGTTTCCTTGACCCTTAATAAACCATAATATTCAAGTTTTTGAATTTTTTTCCTATAAATGAAGAAATGGATTAGTAATTTAGTAATTTAAAGAGACTTAATAAATAACAAATAACAAGAAGCTATTAGTTACAAAACACGTGACAAATTTATGTTTTTCTTTCATTCTTACAGACAGACATTCCAATTTTATGTATAACTAGATATTATATCCATGAACAGTGGGAGCTACGGTCGGCTACCAATTAACACCGGCATGCGACTTGTTCTGTGTTATTTTGTTTTATAACTGAGGTTTTGTAAATAATACTTATTTATGTAATGCCCACGTAGATAAGAATGGATAAGCATTTTGGGTATTTAAATACAAACATTATAGCTAGTTATTTAGTTTATGTATACTTCGCAACAATTTGCAGATATGGAGTATGGTGGTATATACTCCTACCCCCGAAATAAGTGAAGAAAAGTATATACCATCAAACTTACCAATAACAATATGACACATGTTTCGCCCCAAAACGGAGGACCTTTCGGTGATACGCCTTTTCTAGACAAATGGCGAAAGTGATGTCAAAAGTTATGTGCGCTTTATAGAAATTAAATATCACCTGCTGTTACGGTGAAGGAAAACATCGTGAGGAAACCTGCATGCCTGAGAGTTCACAAAAAAAAAGTTCTCAAAGGTATGTTCGTCCACCAACGGGCAGTAGTGGTGCGTGGTGGACGGCGGCCTACATCCTTCTCATTGCGAGAAGGAGACCCGATCCTGTAGTGGGTCATTAATGGGTTACTGACGACGAGGTCGTTAAGGTATAAGTAAAGTCGACCCAATAGAAACTTTTTGAAATTTTGTGTTTCGGTCGTAGGGATGCATTTAACACTGCATAGGGTAACTGATACTGCATAGAGCAATTTACCTATTTTAGATTCAAATTTGGTTACTGACTGCACCGAACACACACACACATACTCACATACTCCCACACACATGACTCACACACACACACTTTTCACTTCATCTCATTTCATTACTTGTAATTAATTAATTAAGTCTGTAGGCTTGTGTTTGTTTTTTCTTTAAATTTTAATTTAATATGTTTCGTTTTTGGTATTATTGTAATCACTCTAGTGGAAGAGCGTAGGTTTCTACTACAGGCTTTTATCCTACTTAAAAGAAGCCTCCTTCCAAACTAATGTACAAAATGTTGTTTACGAAATAAAGTTTTATTATTTTATTATATATTTTTTTATTATAAAATTAGATTCGAAACAACACGCATATACATATTTCCAAGTCAATCGTTTGCTTAGTAAAACATACGAGTACAATCATTTAACCGGTTCAGGACAAAGTTGACGTATCGAGGCCACATATCATTATGTAACGAATAAGTCCCTTCTAAACCACCTTCACAGACATCTGGCGGTACCGCAAGTCCGCAAGCTAGATAACTTGAGGAAGCTTTTTAAAAGTTAGCTCGCTAGGGGATGCTTTTTATATTACTAGTTGACCCCGCAAACGTTGTTTTGTCTAGGCATGATGACAGTAATCAAGTATCGCCAAAATATTTATCCGATCTAATGAAATAGGATTCAAAGATTTCGAAACATGTATTTATTCTCTTATTGATGTCGAGATTAATAATTTATTTGTTAAGATAAATCTACAAAATACAACAATCCGCCATGATAGCTAAAACACCCATCAGATCGAATTACGTCAAATTACGTCACGTCTTAGTTAACGTCATTTTTTTCGTAAGCATATTATACGCGATCTGGCATTTTTTACTGAGCCGTGGCGCAATGACAGACGCCATGACACGGGCGAGCGTTTTGGAATGAATTTGAAACTTAAAATTTAAATGTACTTTTATCACACAAAAACCTTAATTTTGTACAAAAATATGATATATTTTAGACATAATAGAAACTTCTGAATATCATAGAAGAGTTTTTGAAAATTAGTCATCATGCCTAATCGAGCGGGATGAAAAATTATTAAATTGCTAAAATGACTATTAAAAGACAGGGGTTGGTGATAAAAGGGTGAAAATTTAAGGTTGTATGTATTTTTAAAGCCACATTATTATTATTTTTTAAATTAAATTAGAGATCGAAGCGCCGCTTTTGACTTGCGTTAGAAATGTGATCGAAGAACCTAACCTAACTGGGGGCCTAACATGAACTTTTAACAACCGCCATTACACTATGATGTTCTGTTTCAGTATCAAAACAATACTAATTAAGTTCGTTCCATGAACTCTACAGAGAAATATTGTTTCAGTCCTGCGAAACAATATTACTCTATATCTATCTATCTGCGACACAACGGCTTATAAAGGTCATAGGTACTTTCTGAGACGAGTTATAATGACCAAACCACCTACGATATAAGCTCCTTTTATCGGAAAACGTAAATCCGTACATAGACAAGCCCTTATTGAGACATTCTGAGTTCCTGAGTTCTAGTAAACGGTTGCGAAATGTACCCTATTAACGTACCTAATAAATTGCCCGCGGGCAATGTTCGAGTTGTAGGATGCAGGATGTAGCGTTGATTTAACGACATCTGGCGGTTTCTTATTGCCTGGTACATTTGATGGGTTGTCGGACTCATTAAATTAAGTCAATATCTACTCGGTAAGTCAATTTAATCTGAAACCGGTGATAGCCTAAAGGCTAAGAGGTATTTTAGTCGAAAGCTCATGGTTCGAATCCTAGTCGCACGATAATTTGACAGTTTGACGTATAATAAATAAATAACGCACACACGCTTCACACTCATAGCCCCCCACTAGGATTCCCTGTATCGTGGTGGTCATGGACACACATGAGAAAAGAACAAAACACACGCAGACCAGAAATAGAAATTCATTACTCAAATCTCTGCCCTGCTGGGAATCAAACCCAGGATCCACCGCGCAGCGTATGAGTATCTTATTAACCACTTCAGGTCGTCAATATTTATAGTGTTATATGTCACCTGCTGTAACGTTGAAGGAAAACGTGAGAAGAGACGCAGCGAAATCGACCCATGCGTAAGAAACCCTAAGATTAATCAGTTCAGAAAAATATAGCCATTGTGACATAATAATACACACATAGACTAATCAACTGTAACAGATACAGCCTTCCTGTTTTTAAGTTCCCACGCGTTACCGTCTTGTGTTACATCGACTGATGTTAGATGGTCATGTTTAATTGAATATAAAGCCACTGCCCTGAACAATAATTGGCGTTGACAGCTGACCTTGCCACTGCCTCAGGCTGGCGTGAGAACAGGTGACAAGATGACTTTATTATAGCCTATTGCTCCTACTAGTCTCAGAAGACAGCGGGAAACCGGTGGATTAGAAAGTGAGGAAAACCGTTGGATTCAACGGGCCCATGTCCGGACTCATCTAATCAATACGTATCCAACGTATTGACATGTCAGTAACCCATTAATGACCCACTACAGGGTCGGGTCTCCTTCTTGCAATGAGTGGGATGTAGGCCTTAGTCCACCACGCTGGCCTACTGCGGGTTGGTAGACTTCACGTACCTTTGAGAACATTTTTTTTTGTAAACTCTCAGGCATGCAGGTTTGCTCACGATGTTTTCCCTCAACGTAACAGCGGGTGATATTAAGTTATTTGTAAAGCGCACATAACTTTTAAAATCAAAGTCATTGGTGCGTGCCACTGGGATTCGAACACGGACCTTTCGATTCGAGGTCGAATCCTGAGCCACTGGGATATCGCCGCTTAGAATAATCCACATAATTCAAACATCACCGACATTGTCCACCGACCTCGTCGCCGCCTTCGACTCGGTTATCGAAGTGAGAATTGATCAGTGGACACTATTGTATAACGTTGGATAACAGTTCGATAGGCTTCGATAATAATGAATCGAGGCTATTGTTATTTACAAGTTTTTGGTGTCAGCAACCCATTAATGACCCACTACAGGGTCGGGTCTCCTCTCACAATGAGAAGAAAGATGTAGGCCTTAGTCCACCACGCTGGCCTAGTGCGGGTTGGTGGACTTCACATGCCTTTGAGAACTTTTTTTTTTGAACTCTCAGGCATGCAGGTTTCCTCACGATGTTTTCCTTCACCGTAACAGCAGGTGATATTTAATTTTTATAAAGCGCACGTAACTTTTTTTACAAAGCCATTGGTGCGTGCCACTGGGATTCGAACCCGAACCCCTCGATTCGAGGCCGAATTCTAAGCCACTGGGCTATCACCGCAAGTTTTTGGTATTGTTCCTAATTCATTAGCGTTGAAGTACAATGACTTAGTATTCTTTTCTAGTTTATTAGCGTTGATACCCATTTTCACTTCAAGGTGCTTTTACCGCATTACTTTATGTCAAAAACAAACGTAATACAAGCGGCACTCCCGATTCGGTGGACTGATAACCGTTGGATGCGGAGAGATCAGGACCGAATGAAGTGACGTCGACTAGAGGAAGCCTATTTCCAGCAGTGGACTACCAAAGGCTGATGTCAGACCTATGTTTGCCAGTTGCCGGAGAATGCCGTATTATTGGAACCATAATTATTAGAATCAAAAGTTTTTAAATCAAAGGTTTTGATGCCACTCCCATATTTTATATACTTGAACTTAGAAAAACATGCAAATTCAACCACAGCCTATAAAGAATTCCTTCTAATCGCTAAAGGAACCAATCAGCAGCACCGTAGATCAAGCACCACATACAACGTGACGTTTGGCAAGTGTGTCACAATCGCTAAGAATACAGTCCATTGCGCAATTAGAAAGAGTACGCGATGGATTCGCGGTACTTAACATGCAATGTAAACGCGCTGAGGTAATAGTTTAGTTAACACGTAGGTAATGGAGTGGTGCTAATTCGTGTACCATTTGCATTATAAGGATCTCGTTATTCTGATATTGTAGGCAGTTGGCGCATATTTCTTAATCGGGTAATGGAAAAATTTAGGTTGACCATTACAATGTAGGTGCTCAGGTTTGCCAGTAACCCATTAATGACCCACTACAGGGTCGGGTCTCCTTCTCGTAATGAGAGGGATGTAAGCCGCCGTCCACCACGCACCACTACTGCCCATTGGTGGACTTCACATACCTTTGAGAACATTTTTTTTTGTGAACTCTCAGGCATGCAGGTATCCTCACGATGTTTTCCTTCACCGTAACTGCAGGTGATATTTAATTTTATAAAGCGCACATAACTTTTTTACAAAGTCATTGGGCGTGCCACTGGGATTCGAACCTGGACCCCTCGATTCGAGGTCGAATTCTAAGCCACTGGGCTCAGGTTTATTACTAGAAATATAGTGGAAATAACGTTAGCGACGATGTCAACTAGTGTTACGACTTACCTATAGTCGGTAGCTACAAGACGTAGTTTCGTTACTTTTTGAAAAGAAGGACTGTCTTTTGCATGCTACTTACTTTATGATCTTGTATATTGTATCCTCAAACCAGACGGCCTCTATGAGAAGAGTTCAACATAATGTTCTCAAAGGCACGTGAAGTCCACCGACCCGCAGTAGGCCAGCATGGGTAATCTGCATGCCTGAAAGTTCACAAAAAATGTTCTCAAAGGCATGTGAAGTCCACCGACCTGCAGTAGGCCAGCATGGGTAACCTGCATGCCTGAAAGTTCACAAAAAATGTTCTCAAAGGCATGTGAAGTCCACCAACCCGCAGTAGGCGAGCGTGGTGGACTAAATCCCGTTTATAGCGAGAGGAGACCCGATCCCGCTGTCAATAAAATTGGCAGTGTCAGATGTCTGGTAAATAGATTATTCCAATCAGCTCTACCAAGGCTAAAGCTATCAAGTGTTAATTTGGTAAGGCTAAGAAACGCCATGATGTATCGCCTTGTTAAACAATTACATTGTATTGCTTCATTAAGTTTCAATCAAGTTTACTCTTTAAAGGTCATCAGTAACAAGAACCGAGAACATCAATCTCGCTTATCTGCCGAGAAATTGTTTGTCCACTACGAATAGACGGTAATACTCGTATATTATTTATTAGTCGGCGTTGCCTGCCTTGCCTATGCAGTGCTTTGGTTTAGTTTTAAAGCGGTGATAAGTAGCCCAGTGACTAAGAATTCGGCTTCTTACTCGAGGGGTCTGGGTTCGGCTCCCAGCGGCGCATACCAATAACGTTCTTTAAAAAGTTATTTGCCCTGTATAAAATTAAACATCACTCGCTATAACGGTGAAGGATAACATCGTGAGGAAACCTGCATGCCTGAGAGTTCACAAAAATATTTTCAAAGGCATAGGAAGTCCACCAACACGTATTAGGCCAGCGTGGTGGACTAAGGCCTACATCATTCTCATTGTGAAAGGAGACCCGACCATGCCTGCCCTGTAAAGCTTTTGCTAATATCAACGTATGTAATATGATTGCCTATTACGAAAGTCAAAAGGCTATAATTTAATAACGATTCAGACATGATCAGTATGCAACCGGCATGTGGTGATCCAGTTTAGATGGGCATTAGTGATTGCAACGTGTCGAAATGCGCCGCGAAATTATAGTGAGGTGGTCGACCTACCACGAGTAGATCTTTGGCAAGAAACTCAAGATTTTATTACTTTCCTTAATCTTACGAGTAATCCTGGCAGAAACTGGCAGTTTCAATAGCATACCGTCGGACATGGATAGTTTGATTACCAAGCAACATTTCTTAAATCACAAACAAACAAAACAAATAGAGATAATTTTCACACGCAAACTGGTCCTAATCATATCACGTCAAATTCAATCATTGATGTAACAAGCCTTTGTTCATTTCATTGTCGGTTGTATTGGATAGTAGCCGACCTACACCTAGATTCATCTGTGTCAACATCTTCATATGATCCAGACAATACGCTGATATGAATATGAGATCTAACCGGTTATTTAAATTAAGGCGGCTACATGACGGACAGACATCATGAAACTCGCAACAAATTCTTCTATAAGTGGCTAGCTGTCCCGGCACACTTTGTTCTTACTAATATAGAAATTTCTCCCATTTCCATCGCCTTATTTTCTCACCGTATAAACATATTTTCTTGGACTTATACAAACATATCAAAACTAAAGAGAGTCAAATCGGTCCAGCCGTTCTCGAGTTTAGCGAGACCAACGAACAGCGATTCATTTTTATAATTATCATTTCACGCTAAACACTGTGAGATAGGTTTCCGCCTACCTCGTAGGTGGAATCCTATCTACGAGAGTGAAGAACAAGAAGAATCTACAACGCACTCTTATGTAAAACGGCTTACAAATCACAGGTGGCCTGCACGGCATTGGCATACCTTAGTTCGCCATGGCTGCGGTCCAAGTTCTACCACCTAACCATTCCCGAACCACCAATAGGTACCTTGGTTAATATTCGGCTATTGGTAATCAGATGTGTAATTTCCCACTTTCACGTGCAATAACTCTACCTAGTGAAACTGTCACGTTGTCAGTTTGAAAAACATGATACCGGATCTTAATTTTGATATTGGACCAGAATTTCTAAATCCATGGTAGTGAGACCCATACTATATGACACCTATTTTCTTAATAACCACAGTACGTTCATGGATTATTATTAATTTGGAACGCGCCTACGCAGTGTTGCGTCAAAGTGCGTGACGACACAGTCGCATTGTCTTACGAATTAACATGCGATTTGCATGCGACTCGGGACTGATCACGTATAGTTGGATACTAGAAACGTAAATGTGTAAAGGACCAAGTTCAGTACGAATAACGTCCGAGACAATCGGTGATACGCTGATTAAAAGTTGGAACTTAAAGTGTCATGTATTACAATGATTTGTTAGATGCAACAGAGATATTCAGAAATATTCAAGATTCTTGTTTAATTTATATAGAAAATGCAGCGTTCTTAGCAATTAATAATAATAATAAATTAGCTTCAAATTGTCTCAAATTTCTTGTAAAAGTAAAATATTGTTTGCAATTAATATTAAAAATAAAAATTATTTTTATTGGTTCAATATTCAATTTGTGTTTGTGTTTTTACGTTGAGCATTATTAACTTTAATATGCTCAATCCAAAATTGTGATATATTACGTCAAAGTATTGAGCTCTATTACCCTTAATAATAAATGTTTCATGTTAATTATTTCAGCCTTTTCTTTTTTCGAACTTGGCTATTACACTACTGAGTGTCTAAACTTGCAAACTTGCTTTATGATTTGGCAACACATATTTATGTTTTGTGGCAGTAATTTTACGTGTGTTAGAGACGATGAACATCTGATTAGAAAAGACAATGTGGTATTCGTATGTGTGTATGTATGTATGAATACATAACATTCAACGTTTTGGGTCTCATGATTATTATTTTTGTTACAGGTACTTAATTCTTTGGAAGTTGGAATAAATTTGACGGTGGCGTAAATTCTTAAACAAGGTATAAGCTAAGTATGTAAGGTAAATATAAACTAACAGTAATATTATATTTCGAACAGTCTGTACAGCACGTCCTTTAAATCCAATTATCTCTACATCCAATTATACTATGATGTCTTCTTCTGGTCGTCACTCGTCAGTCCAGTGGTCGGAGGGCGGCCTGTGCTCCTTTTGCCTAAACGTGGTCGCCATTCGAGGACCTTTCTTTCTCATCGGTTGTCAGACCTGCGAACGATGTGGCCTGCCCATTGCCTCTTTAATTGATCAACTTTGAGAGCTATTTTAGTCACCTTCGTTCTTCGACTTTATCACGCAGAGAAATACCGAGGTTTCTCCGTGGCCCTCTGAGCGACTGTGAGCCTCACTCTGAGGCCATTTAATGATAAATATTCAATGATAAATAAGTGAAATGTTGACGTTCATATCCATTAAGCAAAAAGTTATCCAACGCTTCCGCAATTCTAACAAAACTGTTTAAATCAGATCGCTTCCCACATTAACTTTTTCCAGATGCATGAGATGACAGATTGTATGAAGACAGCTCATCTGAGATACTTGCACAGATTACAATCGCTTACGTAAACTATGAGTATGTTCTTTTGCATAGAAAGTTATGATATATCAAACAAATGGTAGATTGGTTTTACTATGATAGGATTTTGAGTGAGGAGATCTAATCTCATGGGGATCAGAATACAGGCTCTTGCTAAGCTCGTGGGGTTCAGGTTCGAATCTCGGGAGCATGCATCATTGACTGTATTAAAGATAAATTACGCTTTTTAAAATTAAATATCACTAGCTGGAACGTTGAAGAAATAGTAGGAGAAATAAAATGCAAATACACGAAATTTATTAAACAACACGCCATGACTACTACCTAACATAAGTTAAGTTGAGTTCTTTGACTTGCACACATAGACAAACATGTCATATTGCACATGCCGTCAAAATAAAACTTCAATAAATTATACTCAAATTTTGTCTACTTAGCGATATCTAGTACTTTTTTTACTTACTCCAAATCCCACATGGACGACGTCGCAACTAGATAAAATCAAGATAAAATCGTCAACGTGAATCGTCATCTTCTCTTGAGTCACAAAAGGTACACACTGCTTTCATAACAGCCAAATCACTTTCCCACACAAATTGAAACATTCCTTTCATACTCGAGCTTTGAGCCGCAAAAGCTAATTGTCGACACCAGAGTGAAAGTCCCTGGTGATACAACCTAAAAGATACAATTGTATGCACTTAAAGTGTTATGTAAAATGCAAATTTAAATGCCTTAGGAAATTACGGATTTGTGGACAACAGTACGTGAGTACGTAGGTATAAAGAAATTTATTTTGTATTTAAATTTTTTTCAACATAAAGAAGTAGAAGACATTTAGCCTAATGTTCTACTGTCACAAACTTTTGGAATAAAGACGTAATATTTTGAAATTTTTATTTATAACAAAAAAAATTCAAAATATTCGAATGTTGCGGCTTATATTTTTTATCAGTTTAGCTGTTTTATTTATTAAGCATTAATTAATTAAGCTTTCCCTCTAATAAAAATAAAAATTCAGATATCGCACTGGGTCAATTTCATTATAATTATATAGACTTAAATCACTCTCTTAACTTGATTAATTTACGATGGGTTTTTATAACCAAACTTTGGGTTGAGGTAGATACTGTTTGGTTGCCAGGATATTCTTTTAAATTCCTTTCAAAAATAGATCAAAATTCAAAAATCAATGCAAAGATTGATCACTGAAACCGGCCATTAAACAATATTTTAATAATGTCTGGATCACTGAAACCGTTAGTAGCCATTAATTAATGTTTTAATGTCTGGTAGTACAAATGCAGCGCGGTAATGTTAGTGGGTCGCGAATTAAGAGCGCTTTAATGTAGAGTAGGTAGAGCTTTACTTTCCAATCACTACGCAAACTGTAGACATCGTTTTACATTTTTTTTTTAATTTTACTATTTTTTTTAATAGTAAATCACAATAATAAATCGGAAGCCTGCCAAAATCTGAAATCTGAAATTTGAATCAGACTCAATTATGTAAATTATTCCTAAATAGTAAATTTTATATTGTGTATAAAAATGACGATAAATCAAGTTCTACTTATTTTATGAATACCTGTCTTTTTAAAAATCAATTTAAAAAATACTGGAACACTGATTAAATGGAAGTATTAACATACCTATGTATACTCACAAGGTATTGCTTTGACAACGACAGACAGACAGAGCCTTAAGTTTCCCTGGTATCTTTTAAGCACATACATGTATCAATAATGTTCTCAAAGGCATGTGAAGTCCACCACCTAAAGGCCTGATGGATTAGAATCTACATTAATCTGATAGATTTCTGTCTCCAACTAAAGCACAAGTAACACGGTAGTTTAACCGGTTACCTTCCGTAACTGATATCATGAACAATGAATACGATCCGTTACCCAAGTCCACTGCGTGCGTGGTCATCACAATATCACATTTCATGGTCCAGATGTACGAGTACCATTACCACCGGAACCGGATGTGACGGACGGATGGATTGAATGTGGCGACCGACACAGATAAATTAAGGCTATTCTAAATGTCATTCGGTTAC
Organism: Erynnis tages; assembly: GCA_905147235.1. Taxonomy (NCBI): domain Eukaryota; kingdom Metazoa; phylum Arthropoda; class Insecta; order Lepidoptera; family Hesperiidae; genus Erynnis; species Erynnis tages. The sequence continues at coordinate 12,531,524 of LR990076.1, read as the reverse complement.
TGCAGTCCAATAGGATTCAGGTACTAATTATGTATTTAAATAAGGTTGAGAATTATGTTGTGTTGTATTATTAGAGGTTTTCAACAATTGTATTCCTGTAGAATTAGTTAATAAACATATGGATTTCTAAACTTGTAAGATATGTACCTATTTTAGATTGCTATTATAGATATTTGTAGGAATGGATAAAGATGTCTGCATGGGTATTGTGCCATTGATAATCACATCTAAGGGTGCCTGCCTTATTTTTACCATCAGTCATTAATTACATATTAGTATCATAATTATAACTCTGTTGATTTACAGCTGAGTCACTACAAATTACGATAACTTCTTACAAAAGAACGTATTATCCTAACTCAAAATAAAGTGTACCTTTTTGTATTCACACAATAAAACTAAACGACTCATATTGTCAATAAAGTTTATGTTATTACTAAAAGTGAGTGAGTTCAGAACAGCGAACTTGTTTGGTATTCACAGTCTATCAAAGTTTATTGACTGCGTGGACAGTTTTCACATAAAAATAGTACATTTTCCTCGTGTTACGGCCGGCCATATTGTTCCAATTCCGCGAAATGACTGGAGGCTTGCCATTACTGCCATGTGCCACGCGTTCTTAACAAGGATGTCTCATTCACAAAATTTACTTAATGTAAACTTACGGAAACGTATTACCTAATATTCAATACGAAGCCCCAAAATGAAAGGTGCATGATAGCGTCTCTCATACAGTCGTCGTTATCACCAGACACACAGGCTCCTGTACTTACTTCTCGGATGTCAGTGAGGACGCCTTCGCGAGTTTCATAAAACAGGCCATAGAGGCAAAAACCCCCCACTGAATGCTACCACCTGGCTACCGCTATCAGCAACAGAGAAGACATACGAGTAGTTATAGAGAAAACCCTCGAGTAAAAGGCCGCATTCTGAGCCACTGGACTATGACAGCTATTCAGATTGTCAGTAACCCACTAAGTACCCACTACAGGGTCGGGTCTTCTCTCATAGTGAGAGGGATGAAGGCCTTAGTCCACCACGCTGGTCTACTGCGGGTTGGTGGACTTCACTTGTCTTTGAGAACATTTTTTGTGAGCTCTGATGTGAGCATTTAGGTTTCCTCATGATGTTTTCCTTCACCGTAACAGCAGGTGATATTTAATTTTATAAAGCGCACGTAATTTTTTTACAGTCATTGGAACGTGCCAATGGGATTCGAACCCGGACCCCTCGATTCGAGGTCGAAATCTAGGCCACTGGGCTATCACCGCTATTCAGACTACCTAGTAGGAATAGGGTACTGTGGCCAATTGTCTTGGATGCCCAAACTGACCATAGAGATTTCTTTCTTCCTTCCTTCCTCCCAATTCCAAAAGAAAATCCAAACACTGAAAAAAGGGTGGAAAATAAAAAAAGTCGTCAGTTTTATAGATGGAGCTGAGAAAAGCATCGGTAGCTTTTTGTAGGTTGTGGTTGGTATATGACAATATTTTATCTTTTTTATTTATTTTGACTTGTGTATCTACTTATGATAGGTAACCCTAGCGCACGAGTACTTACCTACGTCATAAATCTCGTCTGTGTCAGACCGTGTGGTTGCGCGATTTCTCAGAACGTTTCTCAGAGATTTTTCTATCTTTGTCTTGATTGACATTTTATTCAACTTCAGAAGTTTATTGTGTGAATACAAAAAAAAACAGGGGAATATCTATATTTCTTTTAAAGATTCTTCTTAATTAGGTGCCTATATTCATTTAGTTGGTACCTATATGTTGTAAAGCAATAAGCATTAAATTGTGTTTCGATTGAAGAATGTATCCTTTCCTGCAGAAATACTAATTTAGGGAGGTACATTCTTTGAAATAGTAGCGCATCCAATAAGTTGGGGGTTTATTCTCATCCATGGACTGTAGTGACGGATTCGTTAGTCCTTTAACCCTTAGTAGTCCACTGCTGGACATGGGCCTCCCCTAATCGACGCCACTCCACCCGGTCCTGGGCCCTTTGAATCCAACGGTTTCCCGCTGACTTCTTCAGGTCGTCATTCCAGTTGGTCGGAATCTGTGCTCCGTTTTTGTTTTTACAAAAAATAAGTCTTGAAACAGTATGGTCCGCAAGGATGTAAGCGATTATTTCGGCCAGTATGGACCGCATAGGTCAAGGCGAGCCATTATGCAATTATATCGACCAGCATCCGTATCGAGATCTGCATAACAATCAAAACTTTACGTGTTTTTTATTCACGAAGATCTTTGGTCGAAAAGCAGATTAAGATAATTTAAAAAATGTTGACGATTTTTTTCGGAAATTATTCTACGTTCAGATGTTATAAACCTACATTAAAATCCCATTGGATATTGTTGTGAAGTAAATTTCCAGGCATTGACTTTAATTTTACTATAATTAAGAATCAGTAACTAGAACCGAAGAAGACTTACTAGAACATTTTTTAGCAGCCAGTGTAAATGCATCTTTTTGATGGCGAAGAATTAATTTTCACACTTAATGCGACCAATATTAATAACGTCTCCAACTTTTCCGAGCGTTTCATAGCTGCTTTAACAAAAACTGAAATTTGACACAGATTTCAATGTATTTAAATTTTGTTTAATTATGGATACGTAATGATAGTGGTTATTTCATAGCAATTAATAAAATATAAGTATGTTGCAACCAAACTGTCGTAGTGCTATCCATACCTAACGATAGCTTATTAACAGTAAGTAGGACATAAAAAGGGTTGCTATTCAGTAATCCCTGTTTAAATGACTACCTAATCGAGCATTCCATCAAAATTCGCAGTAATCGGGTCGGTTGATTCAAGCTTCAAGCCCATTCTAGGTTTGGGCGAGTTTGTCTCAAGGCTGAACCGTCTAAACTTATCTTGTTAGAAGGCGTCACACGCAGAATATATTAAGTAATGATTTATAATCATACGCAGTGATTTTACCGACCACAATTTATTATGAAGTAACATGTTTATTACAGGCTATATTGAGGGGCGTGGAAGGAGACCAACTAGAGTGCAAATTATTTTTTATGTTTATAGTTATTGAGTAGCAAGGGCATGCAGGCTACCTGATGTGATCACTGCAGCCTGCGGACACCTACATCCGACATCAAATAGAGATGAAATGCTATCTGAGGTTGTACGCGGGTGCTTTGCTGCTCATGAGAACTGACATATTCGCCACAAATAATGTATCTCAAACCTCCCCAGCCGAAACACAAGTCATGAAGAACGTGGTGATTTAAGACGGGTTAAGAGGCTGGCGGCAAGGTTCATCGTCATAAAGTCATCGACGCCCTTATTAATAGCTGTAAAGTGACCAAACTTTTGTGTTTTGACTAAAGTGTGTTTCGGGAGGCGCTGCATGGTAGAGGCGTAAGAGGGAATAGGTACATATATAAAAAAAAAATGTTTTAGCTACGAATGGAAATGCAATACTTTAAATAAACTTAGGTACTTACATATTTAGAGACACAACAAAAAAGCCCATCAGATCTACACGTCGATAACAAAGGCAGAATTGCAACACTACAACAATATTGATCTAGTTCACACACACGCCCCACTGTCAATCAAGTTTAATAATGATCCGTAGTTTAATGTGTAATATCGATGATATATAGCCTTAATTAATGTCTAGCTCATGCTAGAAATCTGGCTACCTGCAACCGTTGATTGGTGTTTTTCCGCCCAACTTAAGATTGGATAGGCGTGGGAACGGGGAGAGTCCTGGAGTGTAGTATAGCTATGGTAGCTATGGGTTTTTCAAGCTTGGCAGGCCCTCAAAAAAGGTTGTGGGCACAGGCACCTCAATATCGGCTAGGAACCAGCCTTTAAAAGGTTGTGGGCACAGGCACCTCAATATCGACTAGGAACCAGCCTTCAAAAGGTTGTGGGCACAGGCACCTCAATATCGACTAGGAACCAGCCTTCAAAAGGTTGTGGGCACAGGCACCTCAATATCGGCTAGGAACCAGCCTTCAAAAGGTTGTGGGCACAGGCACCTCAATATCGGCTAGGAACCAGCCTTCAAAAGGTTGTGGGTACAGTCACCGGAATATCGGCTAATGGCTTGCCTTCAAAAAAGTTGTGGGCACAGTCACCCCAAAGTCTATTATGAACCAGCCTTCAAAATAGGTTGTGGGCACAGTTACACGAAAATCGGCGAAGCGCTAGTCGGAGTATGATTTTATAAAATTTACTAAGTAAATATCTAAAAAAGTAATGTCAAATTTGGGTCTATATCCAGGTACACAACTGTAGCCCACTTATATTCACGAGACTCGCATCGTGGGTGATTGCTCATCGTAGCCACAAAGATGGATTCGTGCTTGTGTTTTTTGTGTATGTCACAGTACTATGAGTTTCATGTGTAGTTACTTCAGGTTTGTAAGATAGAAAACTTCAATTTAGAACCTCACAAGCCAGTTGTAGTAGGTATAGCGAATATACTACTTCAACCTAATAAACATTACAATAGGTTCTATGAATGCCATGCAAAAATAACGCAACTGCTAATGTATTCTGGGCGCGAATTCTTTGACCGCCCACCACCGACGATATAATCATTGCGAACAATCAACGTTTCAAACGACATTGTGCTGCAAATATTTGCAAGTTTAATCTCTAAATGAATGATTGCATTGTGAGTTTCATATCATTAACGTTTGAGAATTCTGAATCTCTTTAAACCGTCCGAAATTTGTCTGTCTGTATTCCATCGGTAACTCACTGCAGAAACGGGTCTCTTCTTACAATGAGCAGGATCTAGGTCTTAGTCCACCGCGCTGGCCTATTGCCTGGCCTACGGTGGACTTCATTTGCCTTTGAGAAGTGAAGTTGCGTGTACTTTAATTGCGTCGATAGCCCGGTTATTGAAAGACGTCACCGGATGTCGTATTCGAGAGATTCGATTCCAAATTCCAGATGATTTTTTAAGCGTTACGCGTATTTAACACCCCGTAGATCAGTTTTTTAACCGTCTCAGAAATTGACGAACTGTTCCTGGAATGTCCTGTGTAATGTAAATGCTCTCAAGTTCGGGAGTAGTGAAAGACGTGTTGATGGTATGATGACTTTAATGAGACTACTCGTATAACTAAATGTTTCTTATAATATAAAGTGCTTAGCTTCACACTACACCTGGGTTCCCAGCAGTGCAGGGATTTGAATTATGAGTTTAAACTTGTGTTTTCAGTCTGGGCTCTAATCTTGTGTGTGTCCATGGGACACACGACACAGGAAATCCTGGAGTGGGGCTATGAGTGTGAAGTGTTTTGTATTTTAAAGTCGCTTGCATGCAGCACTCACTGTGCTAAGGTATTATATTGCATTTTCTTGCTACGATTTATCGGTGGCCATAAAAATCTTTACGACTGTTTCTAGCGATTCGATTTTCTCTGAAATATTAAACGTTGACGTTTAAAGCATTTTCTCGTTGAAATATAAGTTAAGTTCACTGACATCTGCTCCAACATCTTTTTCATTTTACTACCTATTAGTATAGTAGGTATTTGTAATATTAGTATTATTTGTAATATTAGTACTATAAGTCAGTGACCCATTAAAGACCCACTATATGGTCGGGTCTCCTCACAAAATGAGAGGGATGTAGGCCTTAGTTGGACTAAGGTTTAGAACCATTTTATTTGTGAACTCTTAGGCATGTAGGTTTCCTCACGATGTTTTCCTTCACCGTAATAGCAGGTGATATTTACGAAAAAAGCAAAAACGGGTTATAATAACTACCTACAAGTACCTACATATATCGCCTGGTTGCCCGAACGTTACCTACTTGTCTAAAATTCATGTTCTAATCAACTAGTGAACGTTGCATAATACATTCGGTATGATAATAATATATTCGGCCTACGGTGTACAATACAAACATACCCAGTTGCATGTTGGTTTGTTCTCAATTGTTGTGATATGAACACAAGGCTGGTGCACCTTATTATGACAATAAAGCGTAAGCCAGACTATCGAACGGACTCAACCACATAATTATGTTTATCTCTTTATTTTTTTAGGTAAAGTTTCATGTAACGTACTCGTAACGTTAACGTGAGGTAAAATGTCTACTGTTTCTATCATGTTTTCCCTGTTTTGTGTGAACTAGAATTAATAAATAAATAATAATTTCGAAATCTAACTGAGCTTTTCTAAATTCACGTAAGGTTTATAGTAAATGCAATTATTTTAAGAGGACCAAGACTTGGGGTTCCTAGACGTATCCACGCAAGGGATGGAGTGTAGTGCAATGCTAATTCTGTGAACTAACAAAACCGTATGTAGACTGTCTAGTGTGCAACATAATCTTCCAAACTAAATAAGGCCTAAATAAGATCTAGATGTAGTAATCTAGATTTTAAATATCGGGCGAATAACAGCTATTTTTGTACGCCTTAAGAAATAGTGCTCTATCATGTTAATAAAAGAAATTAGTCCCGTAATGTGATTTATTTGTTTAGTATCGTGTGTCTTTCATGTGTACGAGTAGGTTTCATTCAATAATATGGTGTTAGCTTTAAATAAAAATAATAGGTCCTTACATGGAGTGATTCGGGACCAAATAATAATTATAATTTATGCATTACTCACAATTACATTTGTGGTTAACTTATTTGAATTGCGAGCAGGTGGCCTCAAAACATTTCGTGTGTTAAAATTTAAATTTAGCGTGCTAATATAATTAACATTATTTTTTTATCTTGACCTGCATTTGTTGCAAATGTTATAGTATTAAAAATAGAGCATATAATTTTAACTTTAGTACTCAGTTTTAAAGCCTAATGTGTGAGTTGTGAAGCAAAAAAAGAATTGTGGTGTGGCTTATTTTATTATTAGGTATCTTACTTTACTCTGCTACTTAATACTCGTAGCACCTACTATTAAAGTCTGTACCTTCTCTTTCACGGCAACTGGAAGAATTTTCTTTAACTAGACATCCCAGGTAGTCGAAATTCTACTATAATTTATTGACATTTGAATTTGACACGTATACGTCAGCTTATATACATATGTGTGCATGTCAAAGTACCTACTCAAACTTATGGTAGTGTGCATGACGTGGTTTTGATAAATTCCATGTATTTCTAATGCATTTTATCTATACTAATATTATAAAGAGGAAACATTTGTATTTTTGTATGTTTGTAACGTATTAACTCAAAAACTACTGGGCCGATTTCAAAAATTCTTTCACCATTGGAAAGCTACATTCAGCCTGAGTAACATAGGCTATTAAATAAAAAAAAATAAAAATAAAAAAATTCATTGGCAGACCGACGCCTGCTGGGTCAGCTAGTTTAAAATAATGTTAGAATTTGTACCTTCTTCTTCAAATAAACTTTAATTGTGCCAAATTTGATTCTGCTCCGCTCGCGTATTTAGCTGTAAATTGTACGCAACCCATTTTTGATGCACGAATTTATGAAATAATAATAAATAGTACAAAGTACAATAGTACACAGAACTGAAATTAAGGTATTGTATTTACTTTTTATATTTGTATTTTCTAAGTACAAGAAATGAATAAATAATATTCACATTAATAATTTTGTGGCCTTAATACACCAGACGACCATTTACAGGAAATAAATAATTTGTCACGCAATTCTGTGATTATTTTCAATGCTAATTCGCTAATTTGATTGCGCTGACCGCCAGGTCTGTCGGGAGGGCTGCTCTTTTATTAATAAGATGATAATTTCTGGTGAATCAACTAATCTAGCAACTTATTTTAATTTGCTTTGCGTATAAAATCTTAGGATTTAATTATTAGGCACCCACTCCTGGGTATCGGCGATCTTTGTAACTAATAATGATTTATTGTGCTAACGACAGTAAAGGTTAAGCCTTTACTGATAATACGAGGTATGCGGTATCACAGATATAACTACGGGTTAAGTTAACTTGCGCTTTATAAAATTAAATATCACCTGCTGTTACGGTGAAGGTAAACATAGTGAGGAAACCTGCATGCCTGAGTGATCACAAAAAAAAAAATGTTCTCAAAGGCACGTGAAGTCCACCAACCCGCAGTGGGTCAGCGTGGTGGACTAAGGCCTACATCCCTCGCAATACGAGAAGGAGACCCGACCCTGTAGTGAGTCATTAATGGGGTTACTGACAAGTTAACTTGGTTTAAGTTATTTACCGAAACGCATAAAGCCCTGCGGGTGTAAATTGCAAATAGTCAATATAGCGGAATTAAAGTTTTTTTTAACAGAATGACAACTGACAAGCTTTAATCCAGTATCACTAACGGGTTACAAACAGGGCCCTGATTCTGTAAGTCCCAAAAGATTTCGTGCGACATGGGCACGACATGGAACCTTAATGTCTATTCTATAAGACATACAATAGATTGTCACGAAATTATACTTTTAAGCCTTTTTTAAATTTTTATCACGGGTAAGACACGACATTGCCGCGATACGAGTGTGTATGGTCATACAGAATCAGGCCGCAGTGTATGGACAGTATTAAAATGGTTATTATTTCTTGCTTTAATCTAGCCATTACTCATATCTTACGTAGTGCATCGTGTTAATAGCGCACGCTCCATGTTGTTTGGTTTATGGAGTTTCGCTCAATCAATTGGAATCCGCTGAGGTCATGTACACGATAAGGATTGAAGTCAAATATCTAAGTACGAGTTAACTTAATCAGTTCATAATGTTTTCTGAACCTTCCTTCGTTTCAGCCCTTGGTAGTCCACTGCTGGACACCACACAAGGCGACTATAGTGAAAGTGAACAATATGTTGAAACTGAACAAGAAGTGAACACTGCAAATACCCAAAATGATCCCGCTAAACCCCGGAAAAGATGGTCTAACGATGTTACGATATCATAGAGATTGCAGGTACGATCGGTTTAACATCGCCAAAGACAAAGCCACATGGAAAGAGATCGTGGTAGCTTTTACTCACAATTTTTTTTTAAATTAGTTAAACTAATTATATCTTAAATAATCTAAATTACATCTTAAGATAAAATTATAATTATAAGAATTACATTTATACTTACATTATAATAATTAATTTAATTAATTATAATATTAATTAAATATAATTAATTATATTAATGATAATATGAATTCTTATATATTATATTATATTATATCTTAAGATAAAATTATAATTATAATTATATCTTAAGATGTAATTGTGTGAGGAATGAAGCTATAAGTAAATAAAAAACAATAAAAATAGTGTGGCGAAGTTACCACCTTTTCGGGATCTACCATCCAAAAATTGGCAGATACTATAATGAAGAAAAACAATATAATAATATATAGCTAGTAAATTGAACCTTCAACACGTTTATTCTGATGCAGCGTTTGTTGCTTGGTTTATATTCCAAATGCACTTACCATTCATGCTCATATCGAGAATAGCATCAACAATGCAAATATTCGCTTTGTATTTGGCCGCAAGCATACCTACACACGCATACACCCACTTACCTTTACTATATACATAATAAGTATACAGAACTTTGGTCACCAGAGATAGAATGTCTCTCCTTCAAAGCCGACAACGTACTAACTACTCCCCTGGTGTTGCACGAGTCAGTAGACGACGTTGCCCATTTCTTTTCTTCAGTCCTCTCCACAGACTCTAAGTTCGTGCCTTTTTTGCATCAGGTTATTTATCTGCATTTTGCCTTACATATCCTTTAAAACATATTTGCTCCAGAAAAATGTTTTAAGTGTGATTTTGGCCCGGTGTCTTCTTGGATCGTCTCGGGCGTTTCTTCAGAGTTTCCTATATGACTGTCTAATCTCTGTGGCTGTGTCTAATCTCTGGTAGCGGTAGCCACATAGAAGACAGAATACTAATGTTCTATGGGTAGCCAGGCGACCACTTACCAACGACGTCTGTTGCCAACGTTATCTGCCTATTTTCCTGCAAACTCAAACTCAAACTCAAAAGCTTTTATTCATTATTAGGTACAATTTGTGCACACTTAATGAAAGTCATACAGATAAATTATACATTCTACATTCATTCTACATTCATCCGCTTTGATCGCCCCTCAGGCAAAACGTAGACCTGCCTTTCTTATAACAAAGAACAAAGCTTTTATGCCTGGCAACTACAGAACTGAAAGCGAATGGGGTCACCACAAGCGGCCTTACGTTCACATACTTGTCGAATCTCTATCATATGTTCAGTAAACACGTCCATTTATCACGAGGGTGTCAAGTAAGCTATAAACAATTTGCTGTTCGACGTGGCAGTGATAAGAATTAGATACAGGCTCCATTCAAATTGTAATCGTGATTTATTATTCAGGTGCTAACGGTTTATAAAAGTAAAGTTATAATCTATTAGATTTATAAACTAAGCTGTCCCGGCACACTTCGTTTTGCCAAATATAGAATTTTCTACTTCTTTCATCGCATTTCTTTTACTCCCTCCCTTGGACTTATACGAACATATCAAAACTAAAATGAGTCAAATCGGTCCAGCCGTTCTCGAGTTTTAGCGAGACAAACGAACAGCGACTCATTTTTATTATTTAGAAGAAGATACGAGTATGTACTAGCTTCGTGGTGCTACTTGACTATGGGCTCCATCCTTTTCATTGTGAGAGAAGAATAGAACAACTGACCTGCTTTGGTCATCGCGTTTCAGTCTCGTAGCCTAATGCCTCATGCCTATACATGTATAAAGATTTATTACACTCAGTTGCTTTGTAGAAAGATAGTCAAGAAATCTCAAGAACGGTATTAAGTGAAGAATTTCACAGTAGTATATCAATTCCTTTTGTTTCAATGTCGTACAATGCCGCGAATGCCCGTTAAGATAACTCCATACTAATTTAAGTCCACCATGGTATGCTTTGCCATAACTTACAATGTTATTGTGCATAGCTTTGTGAAGTATAGTCATCGATATTCAGCGGCGTTATGGCTGGTGTCTTTGTGATGATTATGGCGAAGATATGTTAAATGTATTCTAATGATGCGCCATTGTCGGAGGTCGTGTTTGTAAGGGAGAACGATTCGTTGAAGGTGTATGCGGAAATATTGCTTAATTACAGTCCATTTTCTCTTGTCCTATTTGATAAACAATCTTGGCACTACTTTTTTTTAAAGTTGCTAATTGGTCTAATATATAAAATTATGTTTACAAACACTGGACAGCAAATAAACCGAATCACCTGCCATCTTGTAATATTTATTATCAGATTTTCCCAGGAAGTATGAAACTTACAGCGATCATATTTATATCTACAGAAAGTGCGTTTTATGCTAATTAACCCTTCTAGACTCGTTACAACGAAGATCTGCTGATTCGAGCTGCAAGCGACCTCGCGTTGCCCAAAGCCTGCTTGAAGTAATGTAAGCTTGAGCTGTTCCTGAGGTGTTGTATCCATTTTACCCATAAAGGTGGCATAAGCACACGCGTTTGAGCAAATGATCTAAAGAAATGATTAGAAAATTCGACCACCTTTAATATCACAATTCTAGACAAAACAGCAAATCGTTAACATTTTGTTTGATGCTTGATTACAGTGTCAGTTGCCAGTACTTTAGATAAAATTTGTGGTCATTTTAATTGTTATTAAATACCCTTTCTGTAGGTATGAGTTTGATGGGTGTACGTTTTCTGCTTCCTGAGAAAATCGGATTAATGTTATAAGGTGGCGGGTGGCTCGGTTTATTTGCTGTCCAGTATAGAAATATTTTCAGCATTAAATGCCAATTTGCTTTTAACCTTTATACTTTTGTGTCTTTGTTTTTAAATTAGGAAATTAAAATGAAAAGACATGCTAAGATGGTTTACTAAATAGGACAAGCGTAAAAACAATTACTTTACTGTTAACTGTTATGATATTTATTTATTTCTTATGTGACCATTATTTCAATAATTATCAGTCTTTGATAAGGTTTAATTTAGTTTGATTTGTCCCGGTGTCTAAAATCAGATCTCTCGTGGAACTGAATTCGAATTAACTGTAAGCTTTTTTAGTTCGCAAGTTTTTGTGGAACCATACAAACATTTATTTCCACATCAGCCTTGTAAATTGCTCTGTCTCAATGCATTTCCAAATATTTACAAGAATGAGAGAAACTCCCGTGAAAATTCATATAACAATAGTGTGGATCGCAGAGAATGTCATTCAACTTCGTGTCATGAATAAATAGGTATTGGTAATATCTTGAGAAAAGTGTTCGCAATTAGCCACATAACTAACTGTTCTGTGCAAGCGCATTAATTATGTGGATCAAGTTTGCTTAGGCCTGACACATACGGTGCTATTTAAAAATAATTGCCTAGTGCTAAACACCGGTGATAGCGCAGTGGCTAAGAAATCGGCATCTTACGTGAAGGGTCAGGGTTCGAAATCCATTGGCACGCACCAACTAATAAATTAATAACTAATTAAGTTATGTGCGCTTCATATAATGAAATATCACGTTGTGTAATGGTGAATGAAAACATCTTGAGAGCATGCAAGAGTTCGCAAAAAAATGTTCTCAAAGGCATGTGAAGTCCACCAACCCGCAATAGGCCAGCGTGGTGGACAAAGACCTATTGGATACTCGACCCTGCAGTGGGTCATTAATTGGTTAAAGACAATGTATAATACTTATGAGACCACGTTAGCTATGTGAGAATCCAGCCTAACGTACTACTAACAGCTCGGTTGTACTGTCAAGATTAATCCGCTGACTGCAATACGATATTAGTTACAGGAACAATGCGAGTACCTACACACGTATCTCAGTTTTTGCCAACGGCGGAAAGCTAAACAATTATCTACATCATACCAATGATACTGTGGGAAGTGATTGTGTGAAAATAATTGTTTTTTTTTTAATGTCTGCTTTTGATAATGGCGAGATCTTGTAGAGATTTTAGTAGGCTTTGTTTTGATTGCAAAAAGTTGTTGAACCTCCTTGGTGCTAAGACACTTTAGTGGATACGTTGCAGAATATGTTGATAGATTTACAGTTTCAGGTTGGATATCGATTTACAGTTTCAGGTTGGATATCGATTTACAGTTTGAGTTTGGATTACAGTTTGTCCGGCTATCATATCCCCAAAACAAGAACTTGTTGGCATCATGGCCCTATGTGAGTGAACTGAAACACAAAAAAAACACAAAGAAATAGACAGTCTAACATAGAACCTCCTTCTTTTCTGAAGTCGGCTAAAAACTTGCTGGTAGGTAAATTTTAATGGTTCCATCGCCGAAAAGATTTATTTGGCTTTACTAGATCTAATAGTAAACAATGGTTTAATAGTGAATAATAGGTTTAAACAACGAAACGGGTAAATGAATGCGGCCGGCGAAGGGACGGCGCGCCGGTTCCGTTCCGATTGCGTCGTACTGTCTACTGTGACACTAAAATGTTACTGTTATACTATAAATATAGACTAGGTAAGCCCACGGGTTCGCCCGCGTAGTGCAGAATGATGAATGCTTAGTTCGCTGGGCAGATCATTTGAAATAACCATAGAAAATAGACTATGGAAATATTAATAGCTGGAGAGGGAAAACTATCCTTGAATAGCGACCACGTTTTGGCAAAATCGTGGTCGCCATTCAGTCTGATTAGCTGGAAACACTCGATACACTGGGATGCGCTGGTTTTAGATGGCCTGAACCCCGATCCAGGGCCAGGGGAGGCTTGATTTAATATGTTTGGAGTTTTGACTCCACGCATATATGTATAAAGTAGCAGGGATATTGATTAGAAAGACTTGAACCAACTTATGAATAGGGGAGAGGAGGTGTAAACCAGCTAAGATATTGTTACACCTTCTATTCTACCATGTTCTAGCAAATAAAGAATTTGTATTGTATTGTATTTGTATTAAAGTAGTGTGATATACAATTAACACTTCTTCACATCTATATTTTGTGACGCTAATAAATAACATTCACAAATTAAGTATCAGTTACTTATTAGTATCAGTCGGTTGGTGTAGTAACAGCGGCATTTTAGGCACGCAGCCCTAGTTTCGAAATTGCAAATTTTCCCATAGCTTGGTACTTATCGCCGCTAAAATGTACAACCGATGTGCGATGTTGCGTAAAGCTTAACTGACTATGAATAGTTAAGCAGCGTTATCTGATAGCTTGGTTTTATATGGTTATTTGGTCTTTTATGAAAGGTGAACTATAGTGTTTAATTCATAGAACCGATAGCATAAATAGGTTTCATAATAGTGGTGTAATATGAACATGAGTACAATGTACATATATGCAGAAGTACGTATCTATTATTATCGCGACACCTAAGCAATCATGCAATTTTTTGGAGTTCTAACTCCTTTCTTTTTCATATAACAAAACACGTATAGGCGCAACGATGCGCGCCGGAATAAAATATTCGACCTAACTTTTTTCCATACTGACAACAGTCTGAACATAGGCATACAATATCACGCTATAGAAAGAAACAGTAAATAGATAAACTGGTGTGAATGTAGGCTTTAAATCATAATTAATAATTATTATTATAAATAATTTTAATTTATGCTTTTTGATGATAGACTTCGAAGATAAATAGGAATCATACATTACAACTACAACTTACCATATTATTATGTTTGTCTGCATGTCCTTTTGCTATTCATTTACTAATGTTTGTTGTTACATCTATAATTATGCTTCTTACAAAAATAAAACGTAGAGACAGTGACAGTACCTACTGGATGTCATTCAAATATCGAACGTTACCATTTCGCAGCGGTTAATGAATGCTGGCAATTAGAAAACGTCGCGTGCGCGCTAGTTTCTCCGAGCGCATTCTTTGCTGTTTTTCAGCAGCTATTTTATTATTAAGGGTGACGTGAATGTCTGTAAAATATGTTGCTTCATATTGAGTAACTTTTTAGCGAGTTAAGGGGGTGTCGGTAAAACGCCTTGCGGGGCGATTTACGACGGCTTTACCACATAATTTTTTCGAAAAACCAATCCACGGGAGGAATATCTATAGGTACAAATAATAAAATTGGAGTGTCTGTTTGTAATATCAAAATAACCGCTTTTACTAAATGCATT
The DNA here is from genome assembly GCA_905147235.1 of Erynnis tages. Classification (NCBI taxonomy): domain Eukaryota; kingdom Metazoa; phylum Arthropoda; class Insecta; order Lepidoptera; family Hesperiidae; genus Erynnis; species Erynnis tages. Next base: position 12,516,482 of record LR990076.1, on the reverse strand, counting down.
GTTCATACACGGTTCATAATTATACCAAAATGATATTTTTTAACATTTTCGTCTGACTGTCTGTTTGTTCCGGCTAATTTCTGGTACGGCTGGGCGGATTTTGACGGGATTTTCACTGGCAGATAGCTGATGTAATAAGGAGCAACTTAGGCTACTTTTATTTTAGGATTTTATAAGCAATAACTTTTTTGGTAAATCCCACGCGGACGAAGCTTCGGGCACAGCTAGATACTAAATTAATAATATTTTATATCTTACGACGCAGCACCGAGCTATTTAGAGATGGTTGTCAGTAACCCATTAATGGCCGACTATAGGGTCGGGTCTCCTCTCACAATGAGAGGGATGTAGGCCGCCGTCCACCACGCTGGCCTACTGCGGGTTGGTGGACTTCACATGCCTTTGAGAACATTTTTTTGTGAACTCTCAGGCATGCAGGTTTCCTCACGATGTTTTCCTTCACCGTAACAGCAGGTGATATTTAATTTTATAAATCGCACATAACTTTTTTTACAAAGTCATTGGTACGTGCCACTGGGATTCGAACCCGGACCCCTCGATTCGAGGTCGAATTCTAAGCCACTGGGCTATCACCGCTTTATTTAGAGATGGTTATTTAAATAAAATAATAAGGACAATTTGAAAAATAAGAAGGTAGGTACTCAATGATTTAACAGTAGTCGGTAAGCGATGGATCGCGTGAACTCGCGTGATGACAATAGCAGCAACGATTAGCCATCCTTCACCTCAAACAACACAATGCTAGATGGGAGCCATGACACGATAGTGAAAGTCAAGATTGCTTTGTTTTACCAGTACCTATATATAATTTAAGAATTCTAAGCCGACAATTTTAAAAGTTGAATTTTTCAGGAGGGATTGCGAAAATCCTTTGAGTACGAAGCATTCTGGGCCCGATTTTGATGAATACTAAACTGCATCATTGGATTTCCGTGGAGTTTCGAATTGCGTTGCAGGATGTTATTTTTTTTTCAAAGTCAACGCATTCGATTCCTCGCTAGCACGCAGTTATAATCTACATCAGGATCGGCCCCCAATCTCATTTGAATACTTTTCGCTATTTACGAATTTTGCAATCCAACTTACTTGACATTTCATTCTGTATACTTTTATTTTGTTTAATTAAAAAATACCTGTATAGGTATCATTAAGTTAACAAAAAATAAACAGGGCAAGCTAAATAAAACCGTTTAATGAATATTCATTTCAAAATTTTTTTATACCTACGTTTATAGATTGAAAATATCAAAATAATTAGCGTACACAACCATAATTTATTAGAACCAGTAAAGAACAACATTAGATAAAACCCAAATTGCCGAAAAAAGGAAGTGATTCTCCAAATCTTGATACATATACTAGATATAAATAAGGCGATTCAGAAACTATGCCTTTATTTGGTAAAGTCAAGGTTCCAATAAAATCATAAATTCAATTAACTATTCACACTAACCAACTTGGCGCATAAAAAGGTATTAAAATAATAGTATCTATCTATTAATAGATGTGACAATAATATAAGATATCGGACTGAAGACGTATCTAACAACAAATCCCTAAGTATGTAGGTAAAATGCCTCTAAATATAACTGTTATTTTTAGGGACTTATTACCGCCGCACTCCGAGACATTCATTAACGTTAATGGTTCATTATGTAAATAACGATGACACTTATGTCAATACGAATAAAGACGATTTTATTTGTTTGTTAATGAACATTAAGTTAAATGACGTGACACTGAGTGCGGCCGTTAATTTTCTAAAAACTGCCTTAAAGTTCTGGGTCTAATGGCCGCACTCAGAGACGTCATTTAACTTAATGTTCATTAACAAACATAAGATGAAGAACATGCTGCTTTATGATAGGTTAAAGGCTCTCTAAACTAGCTACCACCTATAATAATAGACTATGAATCTTACAGCAATCATAACGCAAGTTTACCTATCCATTGCAGGCGGAGTACGGCGGACGACGACACAGAGTTCAACCAACGCGACAAGGGACTCGCAACTGTTGTCCGTACTCGCTGCGCGGCGTCGCCAGCTGCTGACGGGAAGATTGACCACGCACATCAACACCATATCAGCGTTAGCTCATAAACCCCATAAGTAAGTAGCTTTTTTTCATTTTCATGGACTCATGGCCCTTCATGTCTAACCTGAATTTGAGAAGAAATTATGACTGACACGATTAGCGTTAAACAGTTTTAACACCAATGTCAATGGTTTCGTGGACTGCATATTCAGATTTTTTCTTATGGTTTCACGCCTGTTTTTTTAGCAACTGTGCCCATATTTGAGGGCCCAATATGGGTTATATTGGCTGAAATCTTTTTAGTGCCACTTAATAATTCTCGGGTGTGATGCCACACCACGTGGATGTGTAAAGTAATAATTAATCCACCCAGCTGATCCAATGATGAGACGATGAGTACACTAGATGTTGACATCATTTTTATTTATCGAATTTGTGACTCAAATCAAGTAGCACAGAAGCATTGATCCTACAATGAAGAAGAAATTCTGATTCTGATACACTTTTTGTGTTAAATTTTTGTTGATTTAATATTTTTCTCTTTTTATTTCAGAGGAAACACCTCATTTGCCCAGTTGGAAGTCAGAGATTCAAACAACTCTGTTGTCAAGAGGATTACGTTTGACAATCCCAGCAATGAAGCAGGACCAACGCTTAGGCTCGTTACTACTGATGGTACCAGAGAAATACGACAAGACCTAAAGCCACATGAAGTCAGACACCTTTTTATACCTAGGATATACCAGGATAATAAGAACAGAGCAGGATTCATCAATAATAGACGAAAGGATATCGGGAATGCAAACAGGACGGTGGTTACAACTGAATCAGCCACTGAAAGTGCAGTGGTTTACATTCCTCCAGAAAAATTAGAGGGCCTCGATAAAGAAGTCGAGCTAGATCCCGATGAAGAATTTCAAGTAGACGAATCTAATCATGGTCTATATTTGCTTAATTATTCTGACAGCGATAACGTGACAAGTAGCCCTCTAAGCTTAAATAAAACAACAAACACAGATGTTAAAGAAAACAGTACTGCAAGTTACAATGAAAGTACAATTATCATCGTTGACGATGATCTCAACAGAAAGACAACAATAAAACCAGATGAAGATAAAGAAGATAAAACAGAAACAAATATTATCGCCAATAGTACCGACATACAAAATAAACAAATCAAGACTGAAAATGAAAAAGATAGAGATAACCAAACATTATTTATGTCGGACGAAATATATAATCATTTTCGACCTCTCGAAACCGAATTACCAGACGAAGAAATGGCTCCATTTATTTACTTTGGACAGAAACTGGGAGGATCTGTCATTAGTGATAACTTGACAAACTCACCTTCATTATCGGCTTCAACAAAATCTGTTAATTTTATTGCACCTCCACCCGAGAAAAGAAAATTCAACTCTCGATATTCAGCAACTGAAAAATACAGAAATACAAGTGCTGGAGAGGATGAAGTAAATGAAGACATGGATGTGTCCGTTGTGAAAAATATTATAGAGAAAAATAAAATAAGAAACACAGTTAAAGGTCCAGCTCCCGCTAGACCAGTAGGTTTAGTAAATGCATACAGAAAATATTCAAGCACAACTCAATCTACACAGAAACCGCAGACCACAACACCACTGTTAAATTTCACTGAGATTATACAAAATATTACACTTGGCCCAATACTTGCGAAAAAAGATACTATTCTTTTTAATGTTACCGCTATAGCTACAATTAAAGATCCTGTTTCAAAAAATAACACGACTAGTTTAAAGGAAACAGCAAATAAAACGAGTACAATTGCACCCGTCAGAAATTTCACACGCAATTACTTTAATTTACGTCGGAGACCATCTCGGCCAACTGTTTTATCTAGCACTGAAGCATCATTTCCAGTAACTGTAAATACAACAACAGAAAAAGTATCCACTTCTGTATATACAGCCGTAGTCACATCAGTATCGATCACTTCATCAATGAAAGGACAAAACAAGACTGATGGATCGCCTAAAGATGCAGATAACTCTACAGTTACTGATACCATTGACATCAAAGGCAATGTTACACAAAAAGTGATGACCCTAAATGATACTGAAACGTCTACTTCTGCTTCAACTACTACTACTAGACCTCACAAACATAGAATAAGAATACGAACCACAACCACTGAAAGCAGCTTAAACACTTCCCTTACTTCCACCCCTATCACATTTACGTACAAACCGACAGACTCTCCGTTTACCAGTGAATTGTCTACTAGAAATTATGGAGACCTCAAACAGGATTCAACTACGTCAAGGTCCGAGAGATTAGCGAGTTTATTTCGACAAAACGATTCTGACGACACGAGTAGTGGCAATACGACGAGACCGAAAAATATATTGAGGCGGCGTCGGCCCACTACTACTACGACTTCTACTACTGAAGCTAACGAGAAGGCAACCTTACTGCCAGTTACATTACCTCCCGCAACTCAGAAGTATGAATCTACAGAGAGTACACTGAAATCATTTGTTGTTACAACACAAGCGTCTTTAGAATCTGCCAAACCAACTGTTGGATCCACTAATGGATCAGATTCGGACGGTAACAAAACATTAGCTAGTGACGAAGCACAAAATGAAGAGGTTGTTATCGAAGCGGAGAAAACTTATACGGCTTCTTATGTATTGGCCGGTTTGGGTTTTCTACCAGTTGCTGCCGTCGTAGCCTTTGTTATTAGGAATCTTCTAAGCAAAAAGACCAAAGAGATAGATACAGAATACGAAGGCTACTTCGACGATGGCGATATAAAGAAAGAATCTCCTATAACACCAGTTGCCAGGCCTCCGCTGCCCACTCCCACGAAGCCTGACCAAAAATGGGAGTTTCCGAGGAATAAATTAAGACTGCAAACATTGTTGGGGCAAGGGAACTTTGGTCAGGTACGTATCTAAATATACAGATTTGATTATTTCTTGTGTAACAAGTATACAGATAAATAGGCCACCTGTTGGTAAATGACCTACTAACATGAGCAACACCAGAGGAGTGTCTTTCCGGCTTTGAAGGCTTTTGAGGTTCTCATGAGGTCTATGATAAATAAATATGTCCGACAAACATTGATGAACATGTAGCTTCATCGCAAGTAATGAAGCTGGTTGTAAGCCACCTCACAGCTGTACTTAGTCTCCACTATCTATAAGGTTTATTGAGAATTATGTTTTTGACTTTTTACCGACTTCAAAAATAGGAGAAGGAACATCAATTCAGCAATTATGTCGTCTGAAGTCTGCATCATGCTTTGTGTCATTCATCATTATTGTCCATTACAGGTTTGGAAGGCCGAAGCCGATGATCTGAACGGCCACGACGGTCTCACTCGGCTGGTAGCAGTCAAGAGCATCAAGGAAACCGCATCGCAGAAGGAGAAACAAGAGTTGTTGCATGAGATCTACATCATGCAGAAGATCGGGACCCATCCCAATGTCGTCACGCTCTTAGCTTGTTGTACAGAACAAGGTATTTTTTGTTAATTATAAGAGCTTTGAATAGCTAGTCACTTATATGCCTATTATATTATTATCAATTTTTATGATGATGGATGTTGACGGATTATTTGTATACCATCTTGACTGTGTTATATTGTCTTTACATGAAGTATTTAATTTTTTTATGTAGCTGCTTGCTACTTGACATAAAATCTAATTAACAAAGATTTGATACAACTGACAGTTAAGCTAAGCTGACATCATGCTATTACGAGGGACTGCATTACTAGTTACGATACCAGTAGGTGGTCTTATCCCATGTGAGTCATCCACGACACAGAGAATCCTAGTGTGGGGTTGGGTTGTAGTTAAAGTATAGTCTAGGATGATTTGCTATTATTTTAATCAAGTCGTATAACCGTCTAAATATTGCCTAAAATATTGTATATTGTCTTTCTAAGAAATCTTATCTATGTATTTTGTCTTAATAATAATCTTACTCGAAGTTGGACAGAAGCATCTATGGGTTGCAGTAACCACTTGACATGCCTCTTTGCAAACACTCAATGTGGTCCCTTTTCAAACCAAGCCTTCGGTACTTACTACCCTTCCATTCCAGAGCCATACCTCCTGATAATGGAGTACGTGATGTGCGGCAAGCTGCTCACCTACCTGCGGGAGAGGCGCTCGCGTCCGGACCGTTTCAGCGGCAGCGGGGCTCTCACCTCCAGGGACCTCACCGTCTTCGCCTACTGCGTTGCCAGGGGCATGGACTACATCGCTTCTAAAGGGGTTAGTTGTAATTAATTTCATCTTAAGTTTAATGTTTGCTTCCCACCATTTGAATATTTTTCAGATGATGCAATTTGACATTCTAATAGTGACTAGTCAATGTAATCTATGGAAACAATGATTGAGGTTGTAACCAGATATGAGGATTCTTGACGAGTAAAATTGGATCTCAAATTCTTCTCCATTATCACAACACAACGACATCCAGCAGGTAGACCATAACTCGACTGGAGACTTTTTGTACCTTTGCATTCCTTGAAAACCCTAAATTTTGACAACTTTTCATTACATGTCAAATTCTCAATTTCCCTCAACCAGATCGTCCACCGAGACCTAGCAGCTCGCAACGTGTTAGTAGACCACAACAAGCTATGCAAGATAGCTGACTTCGGCATGTCCCGCTGCGCCGGGGCTGGAGCCAGGTCCGGTCGAGGAGCCCTACCTGTACGTTGGATGGCTCCTGAAGCACTCCTGTACAATGTGTACAGCCATCATACCGATGTGTGGGCATTCGGCATCCTGCTGTGGGAGATTGTTACGTTAGGTGAGTAAAAAATCTCTTCGGATATTGCATTCGGAGAATGGAAGATTGGCTGATTAGATGGGCATCATTGCAGGTGACGAATGGATCAGCGACCATTGTTCTGGTTATGGCGTGAAACCTTTTGTAAATACCTTTTGTAGATGTTAAGTTGGATTCTCCCCACCAAATTCGTCTCGTAGTCCACAGCACTTATGGAGGACTGCTTGATCTAATGAACTAGTAAGAAACTATGTGTTTGAGGATGCTAACTTCAGATATCAATCGCTTTTTATTCTCCTGAAAGCATGATAAAGTGCCTACTCTGGTTAGTATTGGTAGATGTAAATGTCAATGGATCGAGTTGGAGAATCCTCAATGATCTTCAATCCCGCCAATCCATATTACAACAAATTAAATATTCATGCAGCTGTCCTGAAAAACGTTTATGTTTAGCTATGAGATATTGGAAACATCACCTAAAACATTGCCATATACCTTCCAACAAATCAACATACATTTTTATCCATAACCTTTTTATCAATTCGCAGCACTTCAGTAAACTGAAAACCTTAAGAAAGGCAAAGACAAAGACACCATTAACAATGCATCCATTTCGTCTCCCAGGTTCAACGCCGTACGCAGCGATGTCAGGGCGCGAGGTCCTAACAGCGGTGACGGAGGGCTACCGTCTCGAACGACCGCCTCACTGCAAGCCCCAACTGTACAGAGCCATGCACGCTTGCTGGCACGCTGATCCCTCTCAACGGCCCACGTTCGCCCAACTGAAGGCTCAGCTAGCGGAGTTGTTAGACAATGAGCCGTCTGAAGGGAATTACGTGGATCTGGACTCGTTTTACCAGGAGTCGTCCGTGTATAGCGATCCGTCGGCGATTATCCATGACGATGATGGGTTGTCGGCGGAGTATGATCGCGAGCGACGGTGCTTTAGAGAGTAAGTTGGGAATTTTTGTAATTGAATAACGTACAATATATTGACGATCTGAGCGGTGGAGTAATTAGGATGACGGTGCGTTTCCAATCCCAGCAGAACAGAGGTCTTAATGATGATTTTCAATTTCTCCTTCTTACGAGTCCATGGCATCCACGACATAGGGAATTCTAGTGTGATTTTTTGCTGTTTCTGTAGGTTATGATGGTCATTTCTAATCAGTAATACATAATTATATTATTATGTATACTAATTCTTAACACCAACTTAAGAGCCTTCTTGTTTCCTAGTAGCAGGTACTTTCTGGGGTTACCTAAAAATAACATTATATCGTGAAACTAATGTTCATTACTGTAATAGCTCAAACACATTTATTTTTCCAGATTGCAAACGGGCCCTCAGAAGTTTGAAAACCGCCCGTTCAACTTACGGGACGAAGAAATGCGGAACAAATTCGGCATTGGAACACCCAGAATGGGCGGTTTCGGCATCAGAGACGTGCCCTTCAACGAAAGAAACTTCAGCGACGGTGAATTCAACGAGCGCAACTTCCCCGACAAAAACTTCCCCGAGAGAAACTTCACCGACACCAACTTCACCGAGAGAAAAGACGGGAAACTCTCGACTTCAAGCTTCCACCGAGAGAGAGAAAGAGAGAATCCCCTAGTGAGCAGGAACAGCTTCAACGGCTTTCCGAGGATAGCTACCAGAGACACACATTTCCAAATGACAGCCGATGGCAGAAGTAAACGGGTTCCAGAATTCGAATGTGACATTTAATTGGCATTTCAAATTGGATTCTGAAAATGAATTTGAACGTTCTTCGTCCTCTTGTAAGAATGGAGCAGTGAGAGAACTCTTTCTCAATTTGGAAAGAAATAAAAACTGATTTTATTTAAACTGTGAAACGGTCTTTGAATTCGTTTCAAAAGTGGAAGAATTCGATGCGGGTGATTTTTTTAAAAATTGGGATTTGCTTCATTGGCATTATAAGTTAAGGGTTTTGCCATAACTGTAAAAATGACCTGTAGGAATAGATCGAAAATGATGATAATTCAAAATATGAATTAGTCTCTTGGAAACTGTTAGAACTGTTCACGCATTGAGTGGGTTGATTTGAGACACGTTTGAGGCACATGTGTCATGACATAGTATTGCTTTAAGTTTCAATTTCAGTTAATTGAAATTAAGTTACTTAAGACTTGTGTTGATATATTGTAAATATTGTTAATTTATAATTAAATTGTATTCGTTTGCAGTGAAAGGGACCTAGTGTTCAGTGGTTACGCGATACATGATAATATTGTAAATAAGTATTTTAGGGTTAATTCTTAGGTAGTTGGAGCATTGAGTTAATAAATATATTTTTGTATATGTTTGACAAATGGAGCGAATGTAAAAAAAATATTAGCATTTTTTTCATAAATATTGGATATATAAAGAGGAAGCCTTTTATTTTTAAGATGACTAATTTATTTTATTCTACAAAGTTAAATAGTAATCAATGATGTTACAAAATTAAAAGGCTGCAATTTCACCTATAATAAAGTTTATTTAACGTCTTTTAAAGTTATATATATAGGAAAAGAGGTATGATATCATTAAAACACCGAATATATCAGAGTAACTATTGATATCTTACGACACCCAAAGTTATATGCTAGTAAAAGAGATTTCTTACTTGAATCTGGGTTTACCTTTTTATATATTCAATTTCTATGGTCTGTTCTGTACTATGTAACACTTGTATATAATATTCAATATAATGTATATAGCGTGATTATACAAAAATAGCCTTGTTATAACTATCTATACCAATAACAAAGAATTATATTGTGTCATCTCGTTACCTTTATACTAAAAATACAAATATTGTTATATTATTACAAAATTTATTCTGTTGAAAGTTAAAGATTTTCTGTAATGTTGGATAGTGGTGCTAACGTTCTATATTCTAAAAATATTTATGGAAAACTTTTTCACTATATTTTTGTATTTTCAATTCAATTTAAATTTTCATGAGATTTATTTTGGATTGTTGGTCTGATCGAGAATCTTTATTTTTGATTGCAAAATTATTGAATATTCCATTGTTTTTTTTATTCTATTGTAGTGTCGCCAGTAAATAGTGAAATTTAAATATTGCCAGTAAAATAATGCAAAACAAAGCTTCATTTAAAATTGTTATTTTTTTAACGATGTTGTACGTAACCTAACACGTAATTTGTTTTCAATATTAAAAGGAAGCCATAAAATATATTTATTTTTATAAAAAAACATTGATTTAAAGTATATCAAAAATAAAAATATAAAACACTTTAAAAACTAAAATTTTGAAACACAAAAAAAACTTAAAAAAAAAAACCATTTTTCAGAAAATTTAGCATTTTTTCAGATTACTTTGTAGTGCAATTTCTCTGTTACGATTGTTACTGTAAATATCAGATATATTTTATATGTGTTACACACGATGATATAATATTTTCCTGAATCTCTATCAATCTCAGTTCAACATTACTTCTAGTCTTAAAATTGTATGGAACTATGGATTGTTGTAGATCTGAATAATTGGGTTAGCTTGAGAGATTTATTTTATTATAACGTATTGAAATATAGTTGGTGTTTTATTTCCTTTCTTTCAAATCCTGTCTGTATCCTAATGCAAGGCAAAGGTCTTCACCAAAACAGCTTTCACCCGCTGTGATGGTGAAGGAAAACGTCATGAGGAAACTTGCATAGGTACCGAGAAATTAAAGACAATTCTTCATACAGGCATGTGAAGTCCACCTACCCGCAGTAAGCCAGCGTTGTAGACTAAGGCCTACATCCTTCTCATTGTGAGGGGAGACCCGACCCTGTAGTGGGTCATTAATGGGTTATAGACAAGCAAGTAGGGTTAGGTGGTAGAGCCATGTAGAGAGGTACCATAGTGCCAGCCTCTTAACAGTCGTAAAGCAGCATGTTTTTCATGTCTTTTGTTTCGACTGAGGTTCCCTACCCTCGAGATATTACGTACCATCCAACCTACCCTAGAGATATTACGAAATATTAGACACCCACAACATGGACCAATTCACAGGTAGGAGCTAGTAAGTGGATGATAACTGCAATTCATACCTGTAGGCGGCGGGGTGAACACCTAGTGAAAACTATTGTCTTTTATGTTAAAATGTATAATTGAAAACGGTAAAATAACTGAACAATGAGAAAACAGGCAAAATAAACTATTGAAACTAAGTGAAAAACTATTACAAAACTTATGTGAAAATTGGGATATAAAAGCGCGCGGACTCGAAAATGCATACAAATTAGAACTGAAAAACTGATCTATTGTTTTCGCGGGCTCGCCGCTTCGCGCGCATTCGTTCCTTTTTTAAATAAAATACTTATGTCGAATGCGCGCGCCTTCATTCAGCCAGTGTCCTTTAATTAAATAATAAAAACTCAAACATTGAATTGCCTACTAAATTTAAATTCACCAATAATAGGAAGAAAATAAATACATATTTTAGTAATTATTATTTATAACTAATTGCGTCGCCAACAATACCTACATTGCGTAACTTACAAAAATGTTAACCATTTCTCATAAGGCATGATTGTTTCCTACAGTGCCTACACGCCTTACAGAATTTCAATTTCCAACCATCAAATTATCGGATGCCGCAAACATTATTAAAGAGAAACCTGCCAATTGATTTTGATCTCTATCTTATTTCTATAAGGTTGGTTGTGTTATGTTGTGATGTCTAATAAATAAATAGCATTGTAATAGTGCAGTGTAATGGGAGGAAAGGGTACGATTAAACGCTGGCGGTTTTGCGATGTGACTCGGTACTTTCTTTGTGATTGAGGTTATTGTTCATAGTTGCAGCGATGCTTCACAGGGTGTTGAAAATATAGCGTGCAAAACACGCAAAACACCCTGGATTTAAATAGAGTTGATAAATAATTGAGTAAATAAATAAGTTAAGCAATGCCGGGCGCGGTCAGTATACATAATTACGAGTATATACTTAGATTGGCCGATTACATATATACGTCGTTCCAGGATCCACGAGTATTGTTTGCCCTGGTTATTGATATAAAGCTATTAAGCCTCCTTTAAGCTTTCTTATTTATATAGTATGTATTGAGTTAACATTGGGAGGACTTAATTTCTAGCGGCATTTTCTACCAATAAACCCTAGCGATTCACTAACGGTTTAAAAACCAACCCGTCCTTAAACCTACAACCTACAATTTGAACAGGAGCAGCGTGGTGGAATAAGCCCAAGGTGTTGTTCTGAGAGAGACCTGTGCCCAAAAACAAACCGAAGGACAAAAAAGCCTGTGTATAAACTTAGCACATACTTAGGTACCAACTGATGTGAAACTTTATCATATCATTGTGAGAGCTTTTGTGTAACAGTCAACTTCAATTTTTCAACGCTCGTTAAAATATTAACAAATAGATCTTTATTATCCAGCCTGTAGATAATAGTTCTTTCAAGAAAAGTTAGCAGATTACTTAGCTAAGTGCACTGCAACGCTCAAGTTACGAAAGCTCGCTCAAATCGGCGATTGTTGTTAGATTTACGAGCGCTGGAGAAAATCAGAAATCTGAAGCCTAAATATTCAAGGGGTTAATAAAACAAAGTAAAACAATGTAAAGAAAGCTTATATTTTACGAGTAACGGAAATTGAGCTAAAACCACTGATTCTACTTATTTGTTTTAGACTGAACTTTTCAATGTTTGAAAATGTATGGAGAATCTGTGTACGAGAACATAAAATTCAAAATTCAAAATTCAAAAGCTTTTATTCATTATTAGGTACAATTTATGCATACTTAATGAACGTCATACATTTAACATTATACAAACATCCGCTCTGATCGCCCCTCAGGCAAAACGTAGACTAGGAGAAAAAAGCGGGCGGAAAAAAACTCCCATAAATTGCCTGTATGACCTTTTGTTCTATTGCCTATGTTCTATAAAAAGGTCAATGATCAGTCGCCTTGCAGAGAGTACGGTACCTAGCAACGCATCCACTCAAATCCTTGGCTAGTATTTCAGGCTCTGAAGCACCGCTCGTCCATGACCTGAAATGATCACACAAGATTCGACACCTAGTTTACATGTACGCTAATTTATTCCTGAAATAAAAAAACATTGCTGCTGAAGGGCGTTTAATAAAACGTGATAAATCTTATAAAATTTTTGTCTTCGACGTTAATTAACCGTTACTAATTTCGAGTCAAGAGTAAATCGCAGATAATTCTATGTATATTGAGTAATAAATGGCATGTCATTGCTATTAGACTCTGCCGCTTAAATTTTTCAACGCCTTATAAATTCAACAAAATTTTAACGTTTATTCTGAAGGGAGAAAGTCCAATATTGCGTGGATTAAATATTCGCAATCGCAGTAACAAGATTGTTGATAATAATCACCATTTCGACCTCCATTGATATCTTTCGTAACTTTGACGTAACTTCTGTGAAAGCATCTCTTCAATAATTCTGACGCGACAATATTATATTTGCCGCCAGTATCACAAGCGACGCTCTTAATGACCAGCACCTAAGGAACATAATGGTTTGAAAATCACTTTCGAACGGACGATGTGAACTTGTTTGTTGTTGTCATTGTCGAAATTTACGTAAGTACATACTGCAAGTGCAAGTGTATTGTTCGTGTGGCAAATGTGACCCCGGCGTTCGAGCGGGTCACATCTGACCCGGGTGAAAGTCAGTTCCGGCACAATCTGACACCTGTAAACAAGAGTTGCGTGCGTGTGTGCGATCATTCCGCGTTCGGACGGAAAGCCGCGCGCGCGCATCGCAGCTCCATCGCTACGACGTACGTGCCATGCGTGACTGTTGCGTGCTCAGTGAAAACACGTGAAAAATGACAATTTCCAACTAGCCAAACAAGCGGCAGTTCCGAAAATGGCTTTATTTGATCGTGTGTTAGTCGCCCTCGCGTTGGCTGCGGTTCTTAAAGCTGACCGTTCGAGAGACTTTGATTTCGATTCCAAGGAGATGATGATAGCTCAGGAGTCGAGGAATTACCAGACGATCGTCAAACCTCCCGTGAGGATAATTAAGCCGAGCGGAGTGACCAACTCGCACCGACCGCAGTACAACCTGGACTCGTTAGAAGCGGACCTCATAGATGAGGAATTAGACAACTTATTTGAGGTGACGACGAGAAGGAATTTGTTCAAGACGAACAACATTAAGCGGGAGAAGGAAGGGATGATACGGGATGCGGTGTTGAGGGCGTTGGAGAGGAAGGACCACGTGGGGAAGTTCGCGCAGATCCTGCCCATCATCAGGGCGATGTCGGGGAACCAGCGCGTGGCACTGGCCTCGCTGGTGGCGAGCCAGGTTAGCACGCCCCCCGGCAGGCAGCCGCTGAATCTTCCACAGGTAACATTTTAATTTAGAATGCTTTCATACTTACTCTTCTGAAACAAAGCAAAAATTAACGAAATAAAAAATTTAAAATGTGTATTAAATCTTAGGGCTATCTGATTTTCGGTCTGCAAAGCGGTACTGCGGCTGTTGTCAATTGTAAGTTATCGACCAGATTGAATATTGAAGGGCGTTGAATTGACAATCTTCATCAATTCTTCGATGAATGCCAGTAACCCATTAATGACCCACTACAGGGTCGGGTCTCCTTCTCGTAATGAGAGGGATGTAGGCCGCCGTCCACCACGCTGGCCTAGTGCGGGTTGGTGGACTTCACATGCCTTTTGAGAACATTTTTTTTTGTGAACTCTCAGGCATGCCGGTTTCCTCACGATGTTTTCCTTCACCGTAACAGCAGGTGATATTTAATTTCATAAATCGCACATAACTTTTATTACAAAGTCATTGGTGCGTGCCACTGGGATTCGAACCCGGACCCCTCGATTCGAGGTCGAATTCTAAGCCATTGGGCTATCACCGCTGCCAATTCTTCGATGAATAGGGCTTTGTAAGTAGATGCATCTCCTTAATTTTAGCCCGCACAAGTCAACTGCTGGGAACAAATAAGCCTCTCCCAAGGCACGACACTGAGCCCGATCTTCGGCATCTTTTGTATATAAATACAATGTAGTCATTAAACCGTGTCGCAGACTCTTTAAAAATAATCTGTTCAAGTTGGTTACTGGCCCTCATTTCCACTAACCAGTACTGAAGTAGTCTGATGAAGTATGTGTTACGGTTTTCCTTGTTCTGCGGAGAAATCTACCTCCATTGATAGGACATAAAATGAATTTGGCCGTGAATTTTACCCAAATCATTAATTTCTTTTATGTTTTAGTCATTTTAATGTCATAAAGCGAATATTTAATAAAAAGCTAACTTACGAGTAAAAGTATGGCATTTAGATGAAACGATGTTTTGTAGACGCATTTAATAACGATCTTACATTAAATCCAGTAACAATAGTTAGCGTTGCTTACACAATAGATTTAGAAAACGTGCGAACTTTGTTACACTCGCTAAAAACTTCTAATACTAGCACAAAAGCGGTCACAGCACGATAAGTGATAACAAATTAGATTTTTTTACCTAGAAGTAAGAAGATTACAGGTAGTATAAGGCCGTGCTCAGACCCTAGTCTAAGTTTTAGAATGTCGCTACTACACACACACACACATTGATACGTAAATCATACACAGCTTATTACACGGGAGTCGCACAGTGTAATAACTCAAATAAAGGTAAAAGATTTTTAGAAGAGTTAAAACAATTGAGTAGCAAACGGGAATGCGTAAATGGTGCAATGTGTCATGTGAGTAAGTAGTTAATCTCCCGCGTCTGACGTGAACGCGTGAATTCAATTTAATTTGAAATCGTTTGATTAATTTCTATCATCCTCGAAAATTATTTGCTTTAATTATAAATTTTAATTACAATTATTATGAGATCCGTGCTATGACTGTTTAAAACACCGATTTGTTTAATTCCAGCATACAAATAAATCTATTAATATGTATGTATAATAAAGCATTTAGGTGTAGTTTATACAGACGCATTTGAAATCCATCAGGTTTAAACCGATATGTCAGGTTCGGTAGCTTCAATTTCCGGTAAATATTTCATCCGAAGGTGGGATGAAGGAGAGTGTGGGCGAAATAATCATTTAAATCGAAACCCCTGTTTAATTGCTGTAAGACATGAAGTGGGTAGTATGGTAACAAAGATTAGTAGCGGCAGTATGGATATGTAGGTACCTTGATTTGTTAAAATTTACCCCTTTTTAGAACAGTTGAAAATCGATCAAACTGTTAGTAGGAAAGTTATTAAGAATACGCTATGAATAGCTACTTCGTACTGTTATTTTTAAACTGTGCCGCTATAAGTGTTTTGGATGCCAAAATTGCGCAATAACTTTCCAATCAGATTCTGTCTTGAAGGATGTTATGATTTACTAATGAGGTAAAGAAAAGAAAAGAAAAGAATGCGTTTATTGTTGACTGTTACACGAGAAAGATGTTACAAAAATTATAATAAGTTAAGAACAGTCTACCCTATGCGGGCATACAATAATTGTATCTTAAATAACTAATACTTAATTTTATATTATAATTATGTTAAAATACATAAGTCGTGATCGTTAAAATAAGTTGTTGTGAGGTGGATCTCGTGCATTATGTATGGTTGTTGTTAATTTATGGTTGTTTATGTATGGTAGTTTGCTTTAAAGTTAATAAATGAATAAGGTTTAGAAAATATAGTCATAGAGAAAATATTATTTGAGTACCTGGTTACATAAAAGGAATGTTGTTTTTAGTTTACGCGACGCAATGATAAGTAATTTGTAAATAAGAATAAACCCGTTGAGTAGGATGGAGGATGCTCCAGATCTCTACCCGTTTTAGAAGAAGAGACATGTAAAGGTTGCAGCCAAAAATTAAACAAAGTAATATTATTGCACACACTTTGAACAATAAAAATAAATTATATTTTATTCAGATGAAATTTTACCAGTTTTAAAAAAGATGCATTCAAACGTATCTTATCAACTTGCTTTATGTTACAAACAGCCCAGTTCCTTTGTCTAATGCTTTACTATTTGATTTTTATCTATATTAAAATTTAACATATTTTAGAGCCTCTTAAAGCAACTTTCTATCCTTTTAGGAGTTCTATGCATAGAAAAATTTTGAAAGTTTACGACGACGTGAAAATTATTTTTATTGTATGTTAATTTGTGGGCGTTCAAAGCCATGAAAATATTTGAATATGTACAGTTACAGTGCCTACATATACAATGAACTTATGTGACATGAGTAAAAAATGGACATGTAAGGTTTTTAAAAGCTTTGCTTCTACTATGTGGACATGCTACGTTTACCAAGAGTGCGTCTGGTAAACGTAGCATGGGACGTTCATCTTCTTGACGACTTGAGATGACGTAGCGAGAGGGGAAATAGGTTGAAATCTTACTCTTTCCATAGGCTGCAGGCACATAGAGATATTATAGAAGAACAGGGGAGACATACGGTTGCCTGTAAGTGGAAATGTCCGACACTTAGAAAGAGATATAAGATAATGGTACCCTATCTGTCTCACTACTAACGCGTGCGCATTAAAGAACCTAGTGCATTCGCGCGCTTTACGCATGCGCATTAAACACTTTCAATACCTAAAATTGTTTCTCGCTAATTGCACATGCGCGAGATGAGAGGTACGGCTATCTTCTCTCTCTTTTTAACCGTAGGACAGTTGAAAGCCTGGCTTCCCTGCTCTACTATAATATCTGGGACCATTTAACATCAGTACCTATACATTTGCAACTTCGCAAGTCGTGGGCGGAACCCAGGAATGTCTTGCTATTGAACGTTTCAAAATCCGAACGCCACTGAACTATAGGCTTCATTGTTGATACATTTGCTACAGTTTTTCTTTGGCATTCCGTTGCCAAACAAAAATGCTCCACTTAATTTACGACACGAATGGAGTCGATAGATAATTCTTTCCCACAACTTGGCTTTTTACCTTTTCATTCGAAGCGATAATCGTGGCGCAATGTGTGTGAATTTAATCGAAATTATAATTATAATTAACTTTATTGTTAAGAACAAATGTTACTGCGAGTAGGTATCTAGTTTAAAACTATAAGTGTACTAGTACGAGTAGTAAAAATAATATTAATAATTATTCATTAAAGTCTAAAACCTGACTATGGTGTATTTATCAAGGGTTGGTTGGCGAAAGCAAAACTTTGTTCACTGCTGGGCTTAATTTCCATTTTGGAAAACAAATAATGATACATTTCAATTTAGGTTTCTGCACTAGATCTAGGTCTGTTGAGTGTACATAACTGTGGAAGCCAAGATAGCCGAAATAATTTTATAATTGTTTTACTGACCCTACACCCTTAATCATCTCTTGTGTTGCGTTGCGAGTGGAGACGAGCGCTGGTCAGAAATACTTACTTATTTAATACAATCATAGTTTTCATGAGCAAAGTAGTCAATTATGTACAGCATATGTATAATTCTGTGGTACAGAATTCAATGTGAGGAGTCCTATTGATACAGTATCGCACCATAAGAGTAGGTATGTATTGTGCTTGCAAAATTTAAAAACTAAAATCAGCATCTACAAACAAATTGATCAGACTTTAATTAAATTACACATTGTCAGTGTTAGCTCAGTCGCCACTCTCGTAAGCCTCTCATGAGTTGACGGTCTAATAGACAATAGGAAACGCGTGAAACGTGCTCGATGCAAAAAACGCCCCCGTTCCAACTGATCCACACAATTTGATCAGCACTAACTAGGTATTACTTTACGAACACAATGCGACTATAAGTTGAGAGTTTTAGATTAATTTCTTCCTGCTTTAATTGGAAATTTTTAATTTTTTCTTTTTTTTTTTAATTTAAGCAGCAAACGAGCATTGTCGGTATGCCTGTTTGCTAATCAATTACTATTAAAGATAACTAATTAAAATACAAAATTTAAATGGCGTTCATTTCAAAAATAGAGGAGATCGATCCCTATAGGGGAAGTTTTGCAGATGAAATTAGGCCAGTTTATGTTATTAAATAATCGCTACTTCTAAAACTAAAACAATAACGTTTTTAAGCAATTTTTATCTTTACCCTCACTCGATACATGTAGAAACAACGAAAAAAATTTTAAGACACAAATTGCTTAAAATTTAAGTTTGCCTTGAACGTTTTAGTTGTTAGATTGGGCCGTTGGTTTATTACTTTGAAAAAGAACTAGCTTTTGGCACTTTAAATAGTTTAAATCCAAGATGGCGGCCGAAGCGGTCAATTCTCAAGGTAATAAATTTGGACTTATCACGGACATTTCATTTTCATTCATTCATTCACCTAACCAACATAATTATTTCAAAATTATGTTGACACCACATTTAAGGCACCTTTTTGACCCCACTGACTGGACTATAAGGCTCCCTCACAAATATTAACGATTATTATTTAGGTTTGTACACATGCGTGTCCAGTTCACGCATACCTCCAGAACGATTAATCGGTTTGCAACCAACATCCAACCAAGATGAACAGACAGTGTAACAGTAAACAGAGGCATCCGACTCTGATACACTTGAATGGCGGCCAGCTATGCCTAACTGCCGCATTAACATACGAGTAGTAATACAATCTAACCACGGACGCCGCTGAGCTGACGGAACCACTCTTCACGAAAGATTACATCGGCCGAGCCGATAGAAAGAAATCAGCAGATTGTGACACCGATTTGGAGAATTACCAGTGGCGCGTACCGCTCTCGGACACTGGGCTCCCCTGACAACGATAAGACTGATCAATTCGATTACTAAGAGCAACCCTAATCTGGACCTATTCGCATGCAAACCCCACTGTTTCCGTACAGCTGCTAGTCGCCTGATAGAGAGTATGGTCATTGGCAGCAGTATTGCACCTTGAACTTGTTTTATTGAATTTTTATTATAAACTCTTAACGATTAAAGTCTTTTAATTTTATCAATCGATTTTATTTTTAATGTAATTTTATTGTATCATTATTTTACTATTGTATAATTCAATATTCACTTATGTGTTTGGTCGTGTACTGTGAACATATTGTTGACTCAAAATAAATTACCTAGTTCGTTTTCTTGTGTTAAAATTAAATCAAAATCTGTCACGAAAATTTGAGGTAGGTATGATAAATGTTCATTTAGGATATACCTATGTGTTTTCTTTTCATTCTTCGTTCTACTCTTTGGAGATACTCAACACAGAATCTTTCTTTCACGATGGACTATATGGGTAATAGCAGTTGCTTCTAGATGTTCTACCATGTGTATTGCTATACAAACATACTATGCGTTTTATGCATAATATTCAAGGGATATTTGCGTATCGAATAGGTCCGATTACGATGTCTCGTGAAGGAAGCTCGCGTGCTTCCATGGTCAATTTAGTCGCAGGAAATCGATAATGTTGACATGCGTTGCTACTGCTTGCTACCAGCGACATTATTTGCATGACGTGTTTAATTTTTTTCTATTTTCATTGGATTTATTTTATGATTTTTACGATTCTTTGCGGTTTTTTAAAGTGGGTAAGGTGTTATGAAATATGTAAATGTAAATCACTTCCTTTCCTAATAAGTAGAGTTGTAATGAAGAAGAGTTTGTAGCAGTTGTTAAAAGAATTTTTAAATTGCTTTAAACTCTACCACAACAATTACGCTTTTCCTGCGTCACGCATTCACAGTAGTGTTTCTGCTCACGGCATTGTGCTGAAATACCTATCAGTTAGTTGTTTTTCCATTTGATGTCTTATTAGATTAAGTTTAGCTTAAATATCTAACGCAATAATTATATGTATAGATAGTTAAACATGATTTACACAATGTGCAACTATCAACCCTTTATTTCGAAGCCCTCAAAGCGTAAAATGGTTTACTCTAAAATAATAGAGATACAAAACTCATAGTGAAAGAATTAACTGCTCGAATAAACCGTAACATGACAAACATGATTGTAGGCTTTGCTTTCGTTCTAACTTCGCTAACCACTTTCGCTCTCTTATAACATGGCTTCAACTGTTCACTAAATTGAAAATTACTTACACGTGGTATATGTAATGATAGTCTTCTAAATAATGATTTACAATAGTAAATTCATTTTATAAGAGGAATAATAAGTATCCTATAAATTATTCCAGGTTCTAAACAATACATACCGTGCATACCAAATTTCATCCAATTCTGTTCAGCCGTTTTTGCGCGATAGAGTAACCAACACTGAAATCAACCCTCAGAATGAAACTGTATACTGAAAAGAAAAAAACTTACTTTTTGCCATTCATAAAATAAAATTGAGTCATTATAATAATATAAATAGGTATTTATCTACAAAAAGTATAATGAATATGGATAAGTTTATGAATGCGTGAATGCTAGAAAGTTAGATTATTTAGTAGGCAATTATCTTCGATTGTAAAAATTCTTTAGAATATACAGTCACTTAATGAGACAGTCAAAATGACTTATATATTCGTATTATTGCATGACCTATGTATTACTTCATTATGTATAAAATTAAATAATATTGCAGAAATTACGCAAATATTACACAATCGTATCTTATTGTTGAATAGCATTACATGACTAGTTCTTACATTATAAACCTTGAGATATTATCAATACATAACCCAATGCAACTGAAAATAAAAAAATAGATAAACGAATTGAATGCAGTTCGCACACAGTAGAGAAAAGATTAAATATAGGATAAAATTAATAGGTACAACTACTGTAAAACTCAAGACATAAAAATAAACAAAACTGGCTTAGATCTGTTAATCTCTTGACCTTTCCGAAAAGCACAAAGTTCCAAAATAATCAAAAGTAACTTAAAACAAATTGAATGCAACATTAGTGATTACGGAAAAGATTAAATCTACGACATTAACTGCAATTACGGTAAAGCTCGACCTAGAGACACAAACATCTAAACAAAACAGGCTAAGAAAATATCTGCAGATCTTTTGACCTTTCCGAAAAAGCACAATAAACATTGTGGTAAACAATAAAGCAATGAAAGTTGTCCCACAATTGACGCTGAGGTTTCTCATGACCGCGAACGAGTACACATTATAATACTAATTCAGATGGTAAAAATGGCGTCAGATAATACAATTTGTCCAGACAACGGTCTTGACCGTGACATAGATACATTTTTATATTTTTCTAACATAGAAATAACAACTAGTCCCTCCGTCCTGGTGACAAACTTTTTCCTTGCTTCACACACTTCCTTTTACACAAACTCCTTTACTAAATGAGGATGGAGAAAGGTATGAGTACCCTATCCAGGAAAACTCCATTCGAGTTTATCTATACCTATACCAATTTATAGAACGCAAACGCTACAGAAATAATACCCATTTTCTAAGCTTTTATTTTCTTTTTAGACATTTAGACATTTTTGTAATTTCAGTCTTGATTTCATTACTGTACCGTAATTTTATTTTGTGTCTATTCTGTAAAAATGTTTCTGTAATTTGTCTGACTCTACTTTTTATAACGTTTCAGGTGAGATCAATGTTTGGTAACAACAACAATGCAACGTCAGATTTAATGCTGCCAATTCTATTAGACATGGCGAATTTAATTCGACGCGCGGTCAGATCCGGCAAGGAATCCAGAGAAGTAAAAACACCTGCACTACCACAGGCACAGTTTCTAAGACGATCCTTCATAGAAGATGACGAAACCACACTCGACGATGAACCATTTGATATAGGAGTCGAAAACAAGACAGCACATACAACAAAAGCACCACAACTAACACTACAGTCGATACAACAGAGAAATCGCAACTTCAGAATCAGACCACAGAGAAATATACCAACATTTACGAAACTAAACACATCAGTTGATAGGAAAACCGCACAAGATAATAAAATTACAGACAACACCACACAAAGTAATATTAAAGAAAAACCCACTGAGGTTACAGCTAAGAGCGAGGCGGGAGACAATGTAAGTAGTGCGTAAAATTTTAGTTATAACCAAAGCGTCAGTAACCCATCAATGACCCACTACAGGGTCGGGTCTCTTCTCACACTGAGAGAGATGTAGGCCTGAGTCTACCACGCTGACCTACTGCGGATTGGTGGACTTCACATACCTTTGAGAAATATTGTTTTGTGAACTCTCAGGCATGCCGGTTTCCTTCACCGTAACAGCAGGTGAAATTAATTAATTTTATTACAAAGGCGCGGATAGATTTAATTGAAACTTTAGGCTTTGATAGTGTTAACATTACTATTTCGAAATTAAATAGGCTTAACTTTTTTCTTTCGACGTTTTTTTATTTGTTATTTCCAATGCTACCATTACTTCAAGTTGTTTTTATCTGATTTTGAAAGAAACTTTTGACGACTGTTGCTAATAAATAGCATTAATGCCAAACAACTAAAAAAAACGTCTTAGATCTGTCTTCAAATATTTTCAATATTTCGAATGATGCAATGTTGGTACCTACCTAGTTCGATTGCACTTTTTATAAAATTACAGCATGAAAATAGTAAGTCTGATAATAGAAGTTAAAGTAAAAAAAAAAAAATTGCATATTGAATTTTTCATTTCACACATTTCACAGATTTTATTGATTTACTATCTGATGATTAATTTCCAGAGAAACTTAACAAGGATAACAACAACTCCTGAGCCTGCAACATCTACGGTCAAGAAGGGCCGGTCAGAGAGCACCACCAAAGCAGCTGAGAACACCACCCTGGACCTCACTGCTGATGCTACCAACCAGACGCTGGTCCAGGACCTGCCGGTCGCGGAGAAGCTACGATCGCTGAACCGATATATTGATAGGAAAGGTAATAGTAAGAATCATCCTACTACAATTATAAATATCAAAGTTTGTGAGGATGGAAATGGATGTTAGTGACTCTTTTACGCAAAAACGGCTGAACAGATCTGGATGAAATTTGGTTAGCACGTAGTTTATATAAATTGGATTAACATACAGGATACTTTTTATCCCTCTCTGGAACAAGTTCTAAATCCACGCGGACGAAGCCGCAGGCAAAGTCTAGTCAGGAAATAATCATCAGCCTAAATAACAGGTTATGTAGAGGCTTGCAATCGTCGGACATCCAAAATATTTGAAATGTAAACCTAATTTCGAAATTATTTGGCAACGTTTTCAGGGAACCTCATCCGCCGAGGCACCTACCCACCGAAGCCATCACCAGCTACGCGTCGCACGACCGCGGAACCAGCCCTGAACCCCATCAGCCGACGACGACCGATCCCCGCGAGGAAGCTGCCCGTTCCACCAGGAGAGCAGGCCAAATGTGAACAGTTCACCAACACGCTGTGCTTGCATGCTGATGACTATCCCACGTGAGTGGCTGCAACACTTTGTCTCACTGTGGGGTACGGGTCTCTTCCCACAATACGCGGCCCCTTTATGTTCTACAGTTGAGTACACCCGTTCTCAACCATAGGACAACAGACAGGACTGTGGGAAGAAACCCCTTTTCTCACAAGAGTGAAACGCCTGGAGCACTCCACTGCGCTGCTCCATTGCAAATTGCTGGAGAAACGGACTAGTGGCCGACCCGTGTCGGATATTTTGAAACCGCCCGAAATAGGGCTTCCGACAAGGTTGAGCGACTGTTATCATATCGGCAACTGAGACCGACGGCTTAACGTTAACTGTTAAGCCGTAACGTGTCCTCCAAATCACGGAAGCGCGCATTTAATTCGCCTCTAGCGATCGGCCATCCAGGCACTGACCGCGCCCGACGTTGCTCAACTTTTTCGATCCCCTGCGATCTACTCAAGTAACGGTACTATGCGTGCTTCATACCGAATGAATAAGCAGTGTTAAGTCCGACGTAGTTTAACTTTTTCGATCGCTTGCGATCTACTCAAGCAGCGGTACAATGCGTGCTTTATCTCGAATGAATCGTAGTGTCAAGTCTCGTTTTCAAGACCTCAACAGGTCAACGGCGAGTCACAGACACGTGCGACCACTTTCCCTGCTCCGCTGCTCAACGGTTACCTTTATTTACTCTTACTTTCTTCGCGAATCGAGATGCTCTACTTACGCAACGTCTAACCATGGATGTGAGCTACCGTTTTGATTATGTACTCGTAGATAGGTTTTGGCAATCGAAAATCAAATTTTTCTAATATGTTTTTTTTTACCAATTGTCATTTGTATAATGTCATTGATATAATATTTCGTAATTCGAATATATTAATTTAAAAATTTTAGAAATCGTGCATTCTTTTCTGTATAAACTTAATTTAGCCAAATTTCAAACTGCTCCGAACGTAGTGAGCTGTAAATTGTTCTCAAAATTTTCGCTTCACGTATCTATACTATAAGATATACTACGTATGAGATAAGATGCTTCCAAAATTTCAAACTTTGTTGATTCTGATCAAAATTCTTACCTAAGGTTATTATTTTCAGAGAAGCTATCGTCCAATCGATTCGGCGCAACAAGGCTGCCGCAGGGGCTCTGCTGGCTGACTTCAAGGACCCTGGGGAAGGAGCTGTTGATGGCATCACGGCTGCGCAGGAAGCGAAATATACAGCGGAACACTACTTAGTGTCTAATAGGTACAGAAGATTAGATATCACTTTCTGTTATGAGCTTAAGATTAAGAGATGGAAACCTTAAAACATAGACCTAAGTGGCGCAGTAGTTAAGACACTGGTGCGCTGCCCGGAAGGTCCTGGGTTCGATTCCCAGCAGAGCAGAGATTTGAATGATGAATTTTAATTTCTGTTTCTTGTCTGGGTGTGTTGTGTTCTTGTCTTGTGTGTGTCCATGGCACCCACGACACAGGGAATCCTAGCAAGGGGCTATGAGTGTGAAGCGTTATTTATAGAGCCGAACGGTTCAACAGATCGTTAAGATAGAGCTCGTAGCATCGTAGAGTCGAGCATAGTAGCTCGTCTGGGGAGGTAACCGTCAGCCTTTTAACCCGTCATAAAGCAGCATGTTTTGCATGTCATACGTTTCAGCTACAGATGTTTGTTTGCTGGGGATACTTTGTTTCGGGCCAATATTTTTATTTTTACAACTTCAGATCTGATTTTTTTTTCTCTATTTGAGATTGGATGCGGGAGTCCATGGGCTGCAGTGAGCACTTAACATTTAGTGGCCTGGATAGTTGCATAAGCTATTGTTCAGTTACTATAAAAAAAGAAAAGATAGGCATTGGACATATAGCTTGTCAGGAAGGTCTCCGATCGATACATTTCAAGAATCAAAAGCTTACAGCTTGCAACTTATTTGTAAATCAAGAATTGGCTTACTTACTTGTTACACCTATGTAGCTACATTTTCTACGACGATATAAAGCCTGGTTCCACCAAGCTTACGAAATTAAAATAAGCTCAACATTATAACATTTCAATCCGTTATGCCTGCCAACGTTATCGTTACAAAACAGCAAAAAAGTAATGTTCAATATTTACTGTCAATCTTAACCAATATCTACAAATTAAGAAACCAGTTTTGGTTTGCCATTTGCAATACCACTCCAAACACTTCTTGCTTCAGTCGTACGTGCCCGACTCTTGGACTATTCAGTTTCCGTGTTGGTCACTTCACCAATTGGCATTCATAGTTGCGTAACTGGGTTTTAATTTTTATTTTTTGTCTCCTTGCTTCCTGATCAACGTAATAATTTGTGTCCTATTGTGACATGTATTATTTAAGTGCGTTTACACTTTGTTTTTATTGGCACTCTGAAATACGAGTATAAGGTTAAGACTTTAAATTATGTGTGTAATAGTCAGTAACCCATTAAAAACCCTCTACAGAGTCGTGTCTCTGTATTGAAATGGTAAAAGGCACGCACTTGTTACAAAGTTATCAATGATTCATCTGTTCTCTTACAACATGCCAAATTTCAGAGCCATCAATGCTAAGTTAAATATAAAAATCGAAATCGATAGATAAAAATTTTTCTAAGCCATTCGAGTATAGGGAAAAAGGGAAGAATAAAGATTGTCAGTTTTATTTTGGTAAATACAAGAGGAGCGTCCTGGGTTTAAATCCCAGGACCAGCTGCAGAGCTTCGAATGATAACTTAATTTCTGTTTCTGATCTGCGTGTATATGATCTTATTTAGTGACGACACCCGGGAACCCTAGGGATGATTGAGCGTTTTTTTATATGTATCATCATCCACAGGCGAGGCGACACAGCCAACAGAGACTTCGCGGGCGCCGGCGAGGCTGGCTTCATGTGCCCCAGCACGGTTAAGTACGCGCGGCCACAGCGGGCGCGCACCACGTCGGGCCAGTGGAAGTACATAGTCAACACGGGCGAGCACACCCAGACACTGCGCTTGGAGAAGTGCTTGTAAGTGAAACGAAGTTATATGTGTTAGTTGTCAGTAACCCATTAATGACTGGGTCGGGTCTCCTCTCACAATGAGAGGGATGTAGGCCGCCGTCCACTACGCTGGCCTAGTGCGAGTTGGTGGACTTCACATGCCTTTGAGAACTTTTTTTTTATGAACTCTCAGGCATGCAGGTTTCCTCACGATGTTTTCCTTCACCGTAACAGCAGGTGATGTTTAATTTTTATAAAGCGCACATAACTTTTTTTACAAAGTCATTGGTGCGTGCCACTGGGATTCGAACCCGGACCCCTCGATTCGAGGTCGAATTCTATGCCACTGGGCTATCACCGTTCATTATGACTGTTAATGATTGTTAATTGAAGATCGCAAGAGATCTGTAGAGTAGGTACTTTCTTCTGTCATACCGAGAAGGAGAGTCTACCAAGCTGGCCTGGTATGTTGTTGGACACAGAGAACTCTAAGGCGATCAAGCATTTTCCTCGCGACGTTTTTCTTTAAAAAATGGGCTACAGTGATTATTTAACATTTTCAAATTACGTTCATGCTTAAAACCTACTATGTACATATACTATTATAAATGCGAATGTTTGTGAGTATGGATGGATGTTTGTTACTCTTTCACGCAAAAACGGCTGAACAGATTTGGATGGAATTTGGTACATGGATAGATGTACCTAGATTAACATATAGGACACTTTTTATCCTTCTCTGCACCAAGTTCTAAAATCCACGCGGGGAAAGCCGCGGGCATAGTCAGTGAAAACAAGTATTCCCGTAAACTTATAATTTTTAACTATTTAACTTTCTTTCTTAGGAAACCCAAGGAATCCTGCACGTATTTGACGGATAACTTCAAATCCAAATGCGTTCAAGTCTACAATTATCATCGGCTTTTGACTTGGGACCAGCAGAATGGACTACACATGGATATATTCAAGGTACCATCAGTGAATATACAACGAAAATACAAAAGCATTGTTCGTATAAAATGGGTAAATTTAAATTTAAAATAAAATTGTTTTCAGGTTCCGACTTGCTGCTCCTGCCACATTGAAGGATACAGTGTATCATTCCCGCCATTGGGCCACAGAATACACGAAACATCATCAGAACATTTCCCAGGGGAAGACTTGTCTTCTGAACATGGAAATCACGCATTCGAAGCTGTACAGTCTACGGTTCAACGACCCAGTATCACAAAAACACCTCCCTTTACGTTTAACAAGCCTTTGGAGTCGTTTTCACCGTTCGTCGAAAACAGTCCCAATGTCATTCCAGGATCCTTCCCAAATGCAAAGCTAAACGAAAACGATGAATATGAGAATCTTCCCCAATCAAAACCTATGGACTCATATGGCAATACTTATTTCTCAGATTCGTTTAATCAAGCCAGCTCTATAAGAAATGTCAAACGACCTCTGCAGTCTCAGAACCCAACCAATTTAAACTCTTTTGATCAAGTAACGTTGCCGAGCTATTTAGAACCCCCAACCCCATCGGCGCCAGCGTCATTTGCCTTTGCAAAGGATTCGTCTAGTAAATACAAGGTGAATGAACAGTTCAAACGAGGGCCTATACGACCAAGTCGCAGGCCAATTAGGAAGAAAATATCAGGAGTGCCTGATGATCTCGTATCGTCTGGAACATCTGCTATCGGAGCGTTCTCTGGAGATGAATTAGAAACGATGGAAGACTTCAACGACGACTTAGAAGAACCTGATGTACCCAAATTTGTTCCAAATATTTTGAGACCGACTATATCACCGAAACTGCCGGCAATAACTCATGAGCCTGTGTCTTCCACTACATTTAAGCCAGTCGAACATATTAAGTCATCGAGAGAAAATGTTACAACAAGTGGGAAAAGAGTTAATTATAATTATCACCCAATAATAGATTTCTTTGACGAGGAAGGAAAAGAAAATGAATCAATCGATCGCGAAGATAGCGTTGCTGCGTATGTACCTTCAATGGAATCCGAGTGGAAGCCAATTAATCATCCATCTACACGCAATACAACTGGACGAAAGAAACATAAATAGAATAATAAAATACTATTAGAATATTATACGTAAAATTTCTTGTCCAACCAACTTTTTAGACTTAAAATTGTATACTAGCTTTAGATAATTATGTTCGTAAGTTATTATATTCGTAATCATACACCTAACGATGCCAAATCGATGTTGCAATGTAATGTAAATTATTTTATTTATTTTGTAGTTAATGTAATGTTAAATTTATAAATTAAAATTAAGAAACTATTACTCGTGTAAGCAAACAAAGACTTGCCAGAGAAATAAATTATAAAACATTCAAAGAGCTTTTATCTTTTGTAATAGGAATGACATAACCATTGCTACAAAATAGCTGCCTAACAATTCGACACGGAGGCTAATGTAATATTTTGTTCGAGTACTGTCCACTGGCCGGTTTAATGATACGAAGTGATCGAGTTTAAATGAAATCGTGCTACCGGCAAATACCAATGAAAGAGAAAGTTATCGAATAGAGGTGAACGTTCAGAGCAAAGAATAGAATGCTTAAATTCGTCGATACCGACTTACTAAAAGCTTCGTAAGGGAATCGTAACGACTTGATTTCATGTAATATTCTTATCAAATTGACCCAGTAATCTAGTGAACCAAATAATGTAATAATCAGACTGAATTATTTTTTTGAAGAATTTTTTTTAATATGAAACACGATGTATAAAAACTTATAAAAGTTTATTTATCACAGAAGCTTAGAAATACACAAACTTATAATACAAGTATTAAAATTAATAACAATCTATCACCATCATCGTCATAACATATCAATATTATAATTTAATTCAAAATAACTTTAAATATTTTGTCGCAATAATACAATAATAAATTTAGTGGCACTTTTTAGTTCCTAATATCCTAGTAATCACTTTAATCACATAATACAGAATAATAAGTTTAGGCATCGACATAGTAATACATCCGTTTGCTAGGGTCTAAGATGTATGCAGGAGTTGACGTTAAAATAGGTACTGCATTGGCAATGCTGCTTAAAAATATTGCTGCATCTCTACTTCCATTTTTGTTCGTTTGCTTTTTATCTTCATTTTCCTCATGTTCTTTAGCTTTAGAATGATCTGCTTGTACAATTTTAGCGCTTCGATAATTGCCCCCGTGCATACGACTTCTATCGCCACCTCTAGATCCATATGGTTTGAAGTCGTCAACCTGAGTGTTTGTAGAGTGATCTTCTCTCGAGTCATGATCATCTAGTTCAATTAATTTAGCATTTCTGCCACCGCCTCTACGTCGATCATTTTGTATGGATTTGAAATTACCACCATGCATAGATCTAGACGTCGAACTTTCGTTTGAATCGCTTAATTCTATTAACTTAGCGCTTCGACCGCGGTTGTTTCTTGCTCTTTGTATATCGGTCCTTCTTCTCGAGAACGGATCACTTTTTACATCGATTAGCTTAGAAGTTTTACTCTGTGATGCTACCACATCACCTCTTAAAGATTTCTGATTTTCTTTTCTAGTTAAAGGTAGTGATCTAGATTCAGTGAGATCCTCTGCACTTCTATAATTTCCACCATGTTTAGGTCCATTGACAAGATCTAACCCATCTTTGAATATCTCGACCCCTCCCAATTTGTTAACATCTTTAGCAAGATTTTCATCTTTGTATAATTCAAGTGCTTCAATATTTTTCTGTGGTTTCTTTTTCGTTTTGGGCGGTAGTTCTTTAATAATTTCAACTTCTTTAATGTCTTGTTTAAACTCTGTTATATGTGGTGAAGATCTATTAACTGGTAGTTCTTTGTGAATTTCAATTTTTTTCTTTACTACAACTGGTTTAACTTCTAATTTGGCACTACGTGCTTCAGTTGTAGTAGAAGGTGCTTCCGTTGTTCTGAGAAGAGTTCGTTTGGTGGGTTCAGGGGTAGTGCTTTCTATAGTAGGTTCTTCCACGCTTTCTTCTTCTTCATCGTCTTCATTTTCATCTTCGTCGTTTTCGTCTTCGTCGTCATCATTGTCATCATCTTCATGGATGTGGTCATCCTCATCGTCATCATCATCCTCATCATCATAATCTTGACTTTTGGAAAGATTTTCCTTAGTAGAATCCTTCTTTTCGTACTCTGGCATATATTCTTTGGTGTCTTGTTTAACGCCAATTAATGCATCGACTTCTTCTTTTCTGAGATCATCCTCATCGTCATCACCGTAGCTTTTAGTATCCGTAACTAAAGTGCTTTTTGAAGTCTTCTTCTTCTTTTCTCTATATTTGGGAGCTGTTATTTCTTCATCAATATTATGATATCTCTTTGTCGTAGGATTTTCTATCCGTTTTCTGACCCTAGGTTTGTCTGTTTGATAAGAATCACGGAATCTGGTTATCAAACGTAATTTTGGTACATCCGTTACAGCTTCTTCCTCATTTCTCTGTGGCTTTGCTGAAGTGGTCGTAGTTGTAATTCTTCTTCTTCTTAATGGCGCATTCGTAGTAGTAGTAGTAGTAGTAGTGGTAGTTGTAGTTGAGTAATCATCGTCTTTATCATTGTCATATTCTTCATATTCTTCTTCGCTTTCGCTATTTTCTGAGAAGTTATCACTTGGAGAGTGCTTATCTGTTTTATTCATGATTTTAATATTTGAATCACTAATTTCTGGTTCTTCTACATTGGGTAAAAATTTGGATACATCAAAGTATGGTCGGGTCGTAGTTTTTATTTGACGCTGATTACTGACCTTTTTGTTATCAGGTGAATCATAATCTTCAGAATCCACATCACTATTTGTGTGTGCTTTATAGTCCTCCATGGTCATCGATTTTTTATTTTCCACTGGTGTGTACTGACTCTTGTGATTAACAGGTCTTAGCTCGTATTTTGGTTCTCCACGGCGTTGATCTACACTTACATCGACGAAACTTGAGTCATAAACTGGTTGAGAACCTTTTTCTTTTCCGATATTTTTCTCTCTATCATTTCTGCCAATATCTTTATATGTTCGGGTATTAGCATTTCGTTTCACAACTTGATCTTTTCCTTGATTAGTTGCGACTCTATCGACTACTCTACTTGACTGCAGTTGTTTGATCAATGGGCTTATATTATTTGTGGTGGTAGTTTTTTTTGAATCTTGAATTTGTCCATCTCTTATGATTTTATAAGGTTCGTAAACGAAGGGCGTAGCTCTCTTTCTTCTCAAAATTTTAGGGGAAACTTTTAGATTTTCTTTTTGTTGCGATAATAATTTGGTAATGTGTTGACCTTCTAAATTTCCTTGAGGTTTTATCACATTTATCTGTGTTAATTCAGGCGTATTTTGTCGAATGTCCGCTGAAATGTTGGGTATATTATTGTATGACTTGGGATACAATTTATTTATCAATTCAAACATATTAATGTTGGCTTTCTCTTGTAGTTCTTTTGATCCGTCCAAAGGTTTATTTAGTTTAGGTTCTTGGGAAGTTTTCTCTTTTGCTTGTTTAAGCTTATAAATATCTATACTTGGTATCGTCACAGGTTCTGGATTTAATATAATTTCTTCTTGGAAAAATGGACTATCTAAGGGATTTTCTCCAAAATATTTAGCTTTAAAGCAATCAATTTTGTCACCCAAACCATTGAGCCGAGGTTTGTCTTCTAGTCCACTAAAATCAGCTTTATCTTTCTTTTCACCATCTGTTTCGTCCTCTTCATCTTCATCATCATCATTATCGTCAGGGTGTCCACCTTTCTTTATTTTTTCAGGTATTGGATCAACATTATCATCAACTTCCGGGCATTCTAGTTTTGATCTCGAGTCGTAGAATTCGGTTCCCCCTTCTGATTTTTTGGGTATTAATTGAAGGTTCTCTGCATATCGAAGTGGTGAATCTTTACTAATTGAGCTTATTTTTTTATTGTAATATGGATATTTCTCAGTAACATTCTCAATTTTAGGTACAATTTTTATTTTTGCAAGTTTTAAAATGTCTTTTTCAGATAAATAAGTTGTGTTCAAATTTATTTCCGGAACTTCAACTTTAGCTTCACGTTTATTAACATCATGTTCAATTGTTTTGTCTGAATTTTCTGTCGATGCGTCGCTATCATCTGACGTCTCCTCCCTCTTAATTCTATCAGTTTCCTCTTCTTGTGAACTGCTGTCATTTTCATCCTCAATTTTTTTGATTTCACCGTTTTTCTTTTTAGGGCCATGAGTGTAAATTTCACTTTCATTGGAATGTTCTTGTTCATCTTCTGAGTAATCCTCGGACTCTGTTTCTTCTTCTGTATCTTTTTTATTATCCTTCCACTTTTTACCGTCCAAAACTTGATCGCGATACTCGGAGCTATCTTCATCCTTATATTTAGCACTGAAAGTTGGTGCTTTATATTTTCCTCCACTAAGTTCTTTTTCTTTAAGGAAACCTCCGTGTCCCTCATTTTCTGATGCATGTTTTTGTTCCCCAGCATGATCATATGCGGAATCCTCATATCCTTCTTCCGAATACACTGTTTGAGCTTTGGTGCTTTTTACTGCTTCTCTTAATCGAGGAGCATTAAGGATTTCATCTAAGGTATCAGCATCACGGAACGCAGCTTCTTTTGGTAAGTGTTTGGTCGTCTCTGTTTTTCTCACTTGTGCATAGTTTTTGATTGGAATAAATTCATCTTCATCGTCCGCGACATTTGATTGCTCATTAGAATTTTCATTATTTAGCTCTAATTTTTGATTAACAGGAGGCCTGTTCTTTTGAACCGCTTCGTTTATGGATTCATCAACGTTGTTTCTCAATTGCACGAATTTTGCTTTGCCTCTTTCATAGATGTCGTATCCATCCGATGGTTCACTATATTTTTCAGGTAGCACTTGCGGATATTCATTACGTTCATCGTCGTACTTCAGTGCGTGATGCTGCCGAAGACGTTGCAAGTGATTTTTAACTGGACGATAGTGCATCGGCTTGACCTTAACATAATGTTGATGCCAAGGATGCCTGAACTTCTGGTTCAAAACTTGTTCCCTATGATTGGGAATAGACGGCGGTCTGTAGTACACTGGGCGGCGCTGTGGGCGGTGTATTTCGTAAGGCACGGGTACATTTCTCTGAGCAAACTTCTTTCGGTCCGTTTCCTCGGGGCTTTCTAGATATTCATCCTTTTTTATGTCAGGTTCGCCTGCTTCGTTTTCAAGTTTCTGTAATCTATTTTTACTGTTTTGTAAGTCATTTCTAATTTTATCCAAAACCGGGTCCTGATAAAGTTCCTTTAAAGCGGGTTCCTCTAGCTTGTAAGGATGGAACACTTCGTAGCTCGTGGACGACGGTGTGACGTAACGCTCGACTTCATCTTTGTTGACGTACTGTTGAAACGGGCGGTAGATTTTCTTCTCCTTGTCCAGCATCTGGTGCTTCCCCAATGCAGGCTTCGAGACTCCAGTATGCGGCATCACAGGGTGCGCCTTATAATGATTCTCGGGTGACTGCACGCCATGGAACTTAGCTATATCCGCTGCGAATTTGGGTTTTTGGGCGGTGTATTCGAAGTACTCGATCGGGACGGGTTTCTGGTTCGGAACAGTCTGTGGTTTGACCGTTTCCGCCGCGAACTGTTTATCGTTCACTTCACTGTTATCGTTCCACACAACGGGGACTCTGATGGCGAGGCACAGGGAGCACTGCAGCGCCAGAAGGAGGGCCGAGGAGTGCATGGTGACATCGCGCGCGAAGGACGGCGGTCGACTAGCCGCGCCGGAGGGCGGACAAAGTATTTATCTCCTCGGGTCGTCGTCGCGGACCGATTGCTCGACCGTCTCTTTACTTACCATTGACGGTTTCAAGTTACGGGATCAAAGCGGAAATTAAAAGATTTAAGAATGACATTTGGAAACGCAAATTCATAACAACAATTATTACAAAATGGTAAGTGGCGCAATCTTAGAAGCGGTGATAGCCGAGTGGCTTAGAATTCGACCTCGAATCTAGGGGTCCGGGTTCGAATCGCAGTGGCACGCACCAATGACTTCGTAAAAAAAGTTATGTGTGCTTTATAAAATCAAATATCAACTGCTGTTGCGGTGAAGGAAAACAACCTAAGGAAACCTGCATGCCTGAGAGAGAGAAAAAAATGTTCTCAAAGGTAGGAAGTCCACCAACCAACTCTCATTGTGAGTGGAGACCCAACCCCGTAGTGAGTCATTAATGGGTTACTGACAATGGTAAAGACGCCCGCGGCAATGCGGGGAGGGCTCTGGTATCGATTCCTAGCGGAGCGGAGATTTGAATGAGTCTGTTTGTGGTTTGTGTGTGTGATCTTGTCTTGTGTGCGTCCTTGGCATACACGACATAGAGAATTCTAGTGTGGGGGCTATGATTGAAGATGTGACGAGTCTTTTTACTATGGTAAATAAACCCGCCACCGCCCGTCACTTAATCGAGGGGTCGCAACGCCAGAGAAATTGAGCAAAAAGTGTACACAAGTTTAACGATTACCAGAACGATAAGCTAAACTATGGTGTTAAGAACAAAGATGAAACCCGGATGCGGGCTAGTGTGAAAGCGAAGTACGTGAGCTAGATCGACTTTCGTGAACTAGTGTGATAGCGCCAGACTTCCGTCCTGATATCTTTGAAAATCAATTAAAATAGATAATAACCAAATTTGGTGCAATAAAAATGGATAATGAACCATCGGATGTATGTTTCCGCTCCATAGAGATCACATAGGTATAAATTTGGTTCGATTACTTGAGTTGGTTCTCATCATAATATTTAATCAACAACTTCAGTAACTGGTATAAGTTTTGCAGGCAGTTAATGCTGTTTATATTAAAATCAAAAGCATTTAATTTTCTGTGCGCAGAAATGGCAGACACAGAAATTTGTTGAGAGTGACTGATTAAGAATTAAATAAGATGTTTCGATGTAATTTTTTATTTGATTCCGTATGGCGCACAATTGAATAATTATGTTTATTTAATATAATTCGAATATTATTGAATCGTAGTCAGCACATTAGTACCGAAAACCAGATATCAGTAAAGAAAAAGATTTCGTTAAAATTCTGACATTAAGCCGAAAGGGAAACTGTCACATGTAATATTATTAATATTATATTATCTAATATTCACACACCTGTTGAACAAACAATCACCGATTTCATACCAACATTACACATGGCTTTCAAAGTTTAAAGCTGGCCCAGAATCGATGTGAACCGGTCCGGTCTAATCCTAGCTTGCGTATTTCGACACGGTATTTACAATAACGCAAATATCTGGGTCTAACTGAACACTGAACTGATATGAAAGGGCAACGAACTCGAAAAATTGTACCGATGTGTTAAGAGGGATAGTAAACGACCTCCGCTGGTCAGTGCTTCGAATGGACCTCTAGGTACTTCGAACTATTTATTGGAGTTTTAACTCCTTTCTTTTTATTTATTGTAATTGACTAGCAAACGGACATGAACGCAAACTGTGCCGTATGCACGAAAACTATGGTCAAAGTATTCGTATAGTTAACGTGTGCCTTTGAGAAGAGGTCAGACGGACTGACATATGACATGACATGACTGACGTTTAGTATAGGAATACTTTGAGGATAATATTCAGCGGTGATAGCCCTGTGACTTAGAATTCGACCTCGAATCGAGGGATCCGGGTTCGAATCCCAGTGGCACGCACCAATGACTTTGTAATAAAAGTTATGTGCGATTTATGAAATTAAATATTACCTGCTGTTACGGTGAAGGAAAACATCGTGAGGAAACCTGCATGCCTGAGAGTTCACAAAAAAAATGTTCTCAAAGGCATGTGAAGTCCACCAACCCGCAGTAGGCCAGCGTGGTGGACTAAGGCCTACATCCTTCTCATTGTGAGAGGAGACCCGACCCTGTAGTGGGTGATTAATGGGTACTGACAATTCATGCTCCCGGTACTGGTGTACAGGTTACTGCAGTCAATTGACACCCACCTCCAACCTCAAATAAAGATGTCGTCCTATCTGAGGTTGCATGCGGGTGTTTTGCTACTCATGAGATGTTCTCCTCAAATAAAGTATCTCCGGCAACCATTACCATAACACCACGAGCCGATACAAACAATTCCGCGGGTTATGTAGCCTTACGTTTGTTACTCTGAGCACTCTAAGAACAAACACGTGGTCACTAAAGGTTGAACGAACTTGCGCAAATAATTACAAATCAGCGCAAAATAAATCTAGTTATCAAAGGAGTCGAGAAACTGTCGCAGACTTTTGAAGAATTTTCGTCATTTTCGCACGAAAGAATATCGCAACTCGATCGCTCTGTCGTCATACAAAAGTCTATTTATACTCCATTATCTGACGATATTATAAAGATTTCAATTATGTTCATTCTATTACTTCTTAAACTAAAACGCTGTTTTTTCAGGGGTCTTCGAAATGGCGGAATTCCATACAATATTTGTCCTTTTTTTATATCTACACTTTGTTTTGAATTAAAAAAAAAGGTTCCTTGTAGGAAACCTTTCCTATTCACGGTCCTAGCTGTGATAGCTGTCTGAGAATATTCCCTGAAGCTAGTTCGAAAATCGCACCACACTTACACACTTGTTTGTCTGATCGTCGATTGATCGTTTATTTGTCTTATCTACATGACAACTAAATATCTTAAGACATTCCCTGTTTGGTTGTATGTTGAACGATTGCAGTAATCGTATCCGGTGCTTTGCTACTCTTGCTTACAACATTAGAGCTTTTATTACAAGTATCACCTTAGAGAGCTTTTATTACAAGTATCTAAGGTGATACTTGTAATAGAAGCTTCGAGATACCCATAGAAGTCATAGTAAACGAAATTTTCATCCGAACTGTTTGCTTACAAACCGATCGAAGCTTTTGTTAGCATAATCATTATTGAAATTGACAATGAATGGCGTAATCGGTAATTAGGTATTATTTAATTGGGTTTTCGGTCGAGAATAATCGTTCAAGGTGGTCTTATTGACGGGGGAAGGCTTGACGCAATGTTACAAGTTACTGCAATGCCGTTGCATTTATTTTATGTAATTTATCTGTAACCATTTAGTGACCCACTGCAGGGTCGGTCTCACAGTAAGAAGGATGTAGGCCTTAGTCCACCACGCTGGCCTACTGAGGGTTGGTGAACTTTACGTAGCTCTGAGAACATTTACAGACACACAAGTTTCAACATAATAACACATTTTCCTTCACAGTAATAGCCTTGTAAGCGGTGATAGCCCAGTGTCTTAGAATTCGACCACGAATCCGTGCTCGGGTTCGAATCCCAGCGGCACGCACCAATGACTGTAAAAAAGTTACGTGCACTTTATAAAATTAATATTACCCGCTGTAACGGTGAAGGAAAACATCGTGAAGAAACCTACATGCCTAAGAGTTCACAAAAAAAGGTATTGGGTCATAAAGTCATGTGGGCTTCCATGGGCTGCAGTGACCACTACATCGAGTGGCCTGCAAGCCCGTTTGCTACTCACTTACCATAATAATAATAGATCTAGTTGACAAATTGTAAGGCTTTGTTTGACGCAACCCAGTGGTTGCAAGGTGGTGAAATGGGACGCACTTCTTTATGTAATTTGTTGGCGACTAGAGCTGAACGGTTGCCGGCATTGATGTAATGTATCGACCTTTTAGTGGCGACGCAACGTAGGTACAATACAATACGACACAGATTTTAATACTCTTTATTGAGAACTACAATCTGGCTACTGCTATCAGCCACAGAGACGAGACAGTCATTGCAGAAACCCTAAAGGAACGCCCGGGACGATCCAAGGAAACATATTATAAGAAATGCAGACAAGTAACGTGATGCAAAAAAGGCACGGACCTACTCGTAAAGTCTGTGGACAGCAATTAAAGATTTAATTTAAAAAATACTCTTTATTTGCGCACAACGAACGTACACGTAAAACAGCATTATTTATATATGTCATTGTAGTACAAATAGGCACAGTAGTAGGTACAAATAATAATTAAAAAAATTAAACCGTCCTCAAAAAAGTATGAAATAACATTTATCACATACTTTTAGCTTACTATTTTTAAAGTTGGTGTCTTTAGTATCCAGTATTTTGTTTACTTTGTTAATTTTTGGCACCAACCTCAAAAAAAGTAAATATTATGTATCAAAATAATAATATGTTATTTCATACTTTTTTGCGGTCGGTTTAATTTATTTTAAATTATTTTTTTTCGTTATTTTTAGTTTTAAGTCCATCCATACCATGGAAACAACTGGACCAACTTGGTAAAACTTTTACCATTCCCTAAGAACCCTACGAACACGATCCGTCAATTAGTTTTGGAGAAATCGAGGACAAACATACATACATACATTTGACGACCTGAGTGGCGCAGTGGTTAAGACACCGGTGCGCCGTGCGGTGGGTCCTGGGTTCGATTCCCAGCTGAGCAGAGATTTGAATGATGAATTTCAATTTCTGTTCCTGGTGTGGGTGTGTTGTGTTGTTGTCTTGTGTGTGTCCACGGCACCCACGACACAGGGAATCCTAGTGTGGGGCTGTGAGTGTGAAGCGTTATTATTATTATTATTATAGTCATACATCCATGAAATTTGGTACCTATTCTTGTTTGGAAGCCGTAATGTCAGTCACGTCAGTAACCCATTAATGACCCACTACAGGGTCGGGTCTCCTCTCACAATGAGAGGGATGTAGGCCGCCGTCCACCACCCTGGCCTACTGCGGGTTGGTGGACTTCACATGCCTTTGAGAACATTTTTTTTTGTGAACTCTCAGGCATGCAGGTTTCCTAGGTTGTTTTCCGCAACAGCAGGTGATATTTGATTTTATAAAGCACACATAACTTTTTTTACAAAGTCATTGGTGTGTGCCACTGGGATTCGAACCCGGACCCCTCGATCCGAGGTCGAATTCTAAGCCACTGGACTATCACCGCTTTGAAGGAAGCTTTCTCGGAAGCCGTAATAGACCAACATAATTATTATTATGTAAAAATTATGCAGTTCCGAAAATATTACATACACAAGTGTCGAATTGATAACCTCCTTTTTTAAGTCGGTAATACTCGTAATAAAAAACATTACATTTCGAACTAAACCTTCGTCTGAAGTGTACTCGTAGGTCACGAAACGCTCCGCGCCAGGTCTAGGTTGCTCCGCGAACCATGTATAATCTCATCTGTGGTTTATTTGTAAAGCCTTTGTTGCACGGATGGTGTCGGCGTGGATAATTTATTGGACAAGTTTAAAGCTCTTTGTTATCGTTTAGTTGAAGTTTATTGCGACTTGCTTAATACAATATGATTTCAACGTCTTGATTCTATTACACATAATAGGTAAGGTTGTATTGCCTTTATTTTTTAATGATAACCATAAGGACATAGAACCTACGGAACTTTCACATGCCTTTGAGAACTTTTTTTTTTTTGGGAACTCCCAGGCATGCAGGTTTCCTTACGATGTTTTCCTTCACCGTAACAGCAGGTGATATTTAATTTTATAAATCGCACATAACTTTTATTACAAAGTCATTGGTGCGTGCCACTGGGATTCGAACCCGGACCCCTCGATTCGAGGTCGAATTCTAAGCCCCTGGGCTATCACCGCCGCTAAATATGTAACAAATTTTATTTCATACATTTGTGATGGCGGTTTATTTTTTTTTATAATTTTTTTGGAGTTGATTTTGGTTGACTTGGTTGTATTATCGATTGTTATGTAAGCATTGCAAGACAATTCTTACATATTACAACCGCAGATCCATTTCCCTTATACAACGCGACTAAGTGTTATGAAAAAATAACAAAATGTTCATTGCAAACAGTTTCTTTATCATGGTGTTATGTTTCTGTTGTGTCACTTCTCTTGTGGTTAATCGTATATTTGCACAACTTGGACGCACATTGGGTACGATTATCTGTTATTGAATATTTTTTGAGATTACTTTCTGCAACAATATTACGAGACAATGCGTACAGAATATTTTCAAAAAACTGGAACCTAAGCACATATTTTTATTTACGGTCATAAGATACCGAAATATAAAATGGATGGATAATGTTACATTTTGGAATTTTGCATTCCATCCATGCAAAAATAATAAAAATAAACCAGATAGATAACATAACGTCCCCAAATGAAAGAGCCGTCTCATTACGAAGGACCTTGAACTAAATAATTACCTATGCATGACCGTCTACTCAATATAATTTGAGTCTTAATTTCTGCAAGTGTTGGCTGAAATTTAACGTTGACTTGACCCTAATTTTTGAAACAATTTTTTTAATTACTCATTACTTGCACATTCATTTATTTTCCCATTTTATTTATTCTTTGTTCTTCTTTTTCAATTTATTTGGACTGATCCAACTGACTGAAATAATGTATAAAAATCTTAATTCCTAAGAATTTTAAAAGCACAAACCAACCACTCGTGACGGCAACTATAACTACTTACCTACGCATATGCCTGATATGATGCATGTAACTAACCGCTCCCAATATTTCTTAACTCTATCAAGCGCGATTACATTTGCAATAGCAATGATTAATAATAATTGGCCATTATATTGTCAAAGAATCTATAACAATCGAGGGATGGTAATTATCAGTGAACTATGACGTATTTCAGGTAAGATGGCGTTGATAAGTTCATTCGCTTCGCTCTCGATGCTTAGGGATCCGCGAGCAGTTTACTGAACCTTTTTGTTCAATTATTTTTTATAAAATGCTGTTACTAAAAAATTTTTGTTCAATTATTTTTTATAAAATTTTTAAAGTGCTGTTACTAAAAAAGCGTACCTAATAATCTTAATTATAAATGATTGGAAGATTGAAAAAAGTAAGGGTCGTGGTTACAAAATTACTCGTGGGATGGTACCTACCTTACCTTTACTTAACCTTAGTTAGTAATCGAGATATCGAGTTATCTAGATGAATTATCATCATTATTTTATCTCTTCGTAGTCCACCGCTCGACATGGGCTTCCCTTATCGTCACCATGCCTGAGACTTTTGAATCCAACGATTACCTGCTGTCTTCTTCAGGTCAGGAGGTGACCTTTAATGAATCTATAAGTAAATCTTTATTATCTCTTTATCGTACCAACAATTACAGTTAGTTAAAAAACGTTGGAGTTGTATAAACTTAAAATAAATTTAATTAATTTCAATCAAGATGTAATAAGATTAAAATCAAAATTGAACTTACATTGTATAAAATCAAGATTGAACTTACATTATACAACTCATTTAGATCAATCCAGATTCACCTTTTCAGGTACGCCAATTTAAACAAATTTCAACAATAATAAAACTATATAATCTAGATTAAAATTAGGTAATGGACATTTAATGATTTACTGCGATAAATATTACAGTAGACTTTATCAGAGTTATACACTGTTATTTGTTGTATATTTGTATTGAGTTATTACTAAGTTATATACGGAACCCAAGATATTTAGACGACCGTTCGATATTCACATTTCAGTTTTTTGTAGAGCAGTTCATCGGTCAAAGTCGCCGCTTGATTTGCATTTGGCAAGAGTTTCCAGAAAACTAACTATAAGTTTTGAAACCCTTTATTAGAAAATACAAGTCAAGGAAATATTGTGTATTTATCATTACATTTTAAACTTTAATGAGTTTTTGCGCCGCAATTTTGTAAGTTATCATTGGGTAAGGAGTTACGGAAGTTATTAAAGAATTTTCAAATTGCT
Source organism: Erynnis tages (assembly GCA_905147235.1). Taxonomy (NCBI): domain Eukaryota; kingdom Metazoa; phylum Arthropoda; class Insecta; order Lepidoptera; family Hesperiidae; genus Erynnis; species Erynnis tages. The sequence goes on along the minus strand of LR990076.1, from coordinate 12,473,623 downwards.
TTAGAGCTAAGAATATTTATTAAAATCATAAATTTTCATTGGATATTTTTATTGATATTGCTTGATGGTCCATTGTTGGGTATTGATCCTTCCGGGTATCTCATGATTGTGTCCTTATCTAACTTATATTTGGTTTGTACTTCACCAATCCAATTAGCTCTTGTCAGTTACTGGACATAGGCGTTTCCCAAGGCGCGCACTGAGACCATTCTTCGGTTCACTTTACTTCATCACGCTGGTGATCAAACCATGTCGCATCGGTGCCTTGGAACTAACTGCCGCTCTCATAGGCCGCCACAAATGACACATATTGAAGTTGGTTGTCATGAGTCGGTGACATAATGTGACGTCTGAGACAAAGGTAAATTTTAAGTCTGTCATGTGAATGGGAGTATTGTCCTTTCGACTATTATATTTGCGACCCGGAGCTCCCATTGGTACCCAGCCAGTAACCCATTAGTGACCCACTACCGGGTCGGGTCTCCTTCTCGTAATGAGAGGGATATAGGCCGCCGTCCACCACGCACCACTACTGCGGGTTGGTGGACTTCACATGCCTTTGAGAACATTTTTTTTTGTGAACTCTCAGGCATGCAGGTTTCCTCACGATGCTTTCCTTCACCGTAACAGCAGGTGATATTTTATTTTTAAAAAGCGCACATAACTTTTTTGCAGTCATTGGTGCGTGCCGCTGGGATTCGAACCCGGACCCCTTGATTCGAGGTCGAAATCTAAGCCACTGGGCTATCACCGCTTTGGTACACATTGGTACCCAAGACGCCATAATTCATAATATTATATCTAAACTATTTCTGCACTATATCAATACCTAATATATTATGACCCCTTGTTAAATTATAATATTTCATCTATTCCTACATACGAATTACGTATCAATATCCGACATACTATATTAAAATAATACACTGTAACGTAGTACATGAAACGACTTCCTTGTCACTAAGGCGGTAAGGCCGCAGATCACAATGGAACTCGTTTGAACATACGGTGTCTTTGCTGGCTTACGACTGGCATTTAGTTGTCAAGGCTTAATAGTAAGGCTCTATGTCAACCGAGAAGATTGTATAAAGTTATTAACACTAAAGCTTAGAAAAAAGTTTTGTTAAGATCTTACCGAGCGTTGTTACTTGATAAACCACTAGACTTCAAACGTTGGAGATCTTTTGTTAGAAGATAGTTAATAGGGAAGACTTCCCGAAAGGATAGGTAACCATGTCTAGTGAGTTGCCGTGCTCTGTTCGTCTGAATTTGAAGTATTGTATTTATGCCAGAGGTTTAGAAAACTTGTACAGCGTGATTCAGGTCACTCTTGTGTTGAATAGAAAATAGGTGTGTTGTAGGTTACTCGTTATGTTTAAGACCATCGAAGGTCTAACCGAAAACGAACATGTTTTGAAGAATATTTCATTTACGGACTGAAATAATTCTACACATTGTGTGTTCAACGCCTTACGTCAAATGCATACGTGATCTGTTTAAAAGGTTGGGTTATTCTTAGAAATTTAGATTAATTGTTATTTGCTCAAGTTTTTGAATAAACTGCATGTACCTCTTTGATGCATAATTGTTATATAAGGTATACATTTATTAAAACTTTTAAACTTGTTTACACCCGTAAACAACTAGTGAGTCACTAATTTGGTACATAAACGTGTCTTTGTTAAGTCGAGTATCTTAGCAAATAATTTAGTAAAGTCAGTCTATTTCGTTCTATTTTTATCGAGCAATTAGATAGTCACTAGTGGTGACAAACTAGAAGTAACAAAGACGTTTAGGTACTAAATTATTGACCACTCGACTAAAACGCTCTCCTAGTGTGAACTAGAGGCATGATGACTAATTTTCAAAATCTCTTCTATAAATATCATAGAAGAGATTTTGAAAATTCATACTAGAAACTTCTGAATACAGAAGTTTCTAATATGTCTAAAATATATCATATTTCTGAAGAAAATTAAGGTTTTCGTGCAACAAAAGTACATTTAAATTTTAAGTTTCAAATTCATTCCAAAACGCTCGCCGGTGTCATGGCGTCTGTCATTGCGTTACGGCTCAGTAAAAAATGCAGAGATCGCATATACGCTTAAACGAAACCAAATGACTTTTACTAAGACGTGACGTAAATTGACGTAATTCGATCTGATGGGTGTTTAAGCTATCATGGCGGATTGTTGTATTTTGTAGATTTATTTTAACGAATAAATTATTAATCTCGACATTAATAAGAGAATACATACATGTTTCGTAGAACAATCTTTGAATCCTATTTCATTAGATCAGATAAATATTTTGGCGATACTTGATTACTGTCATCATGCCCATTGTAGAATCATCCTGGTAATGCCTGGTAATGCCGGCTTCATCTCGCGATATAAATATGAAGTGATTAGCGCGCGCGCACTCTAGTGTAGTGTAGTGTAGTGCCGATACCGATATGCTTTGTGTGCGACAGGTACTCGTATGCTAGTGTTACTTTACTTTATTGTTTTTATATTTATTATTATTGTTTATTTAAACAATCAAATATTTTTTTTATCACGGCGGTGATAGCCCAGTGGCTTAGAATTCGACCTCGAATCGAGGGGTCCGGGTTCGAATCTCAGTGGCACGCACCTATGACTTTGTAAAAAAGTTATGTGCGCTTTATAAAATTAAATATCACCTGCTGTTACGGTGAAGGAAAACATCGTGAGGAAACCTGCATGCCTGAGAGTTCAACAAAAAAAAATGTTCTCAAAGGTATGTGAAGTCCACCAACCCGCAGGATGCCAGCGTGGTGGACTAAGGCCTACATCCTTCTCATTTCGAGAAGGAGACCCGACCCTGTAGTGGGTCATTAATGGGTTACTGGCATTATTGTTTATTGTTTTTGTTTAATTAAATTTGTTGTTTTATCAAATCAGTCCTGTGCCGAAAGGCCTATTATGAAAGTAAGGACTATTTAGAAGATAAGAAAGCGTGGGATTGAATAACTTCACTATAGGCTATTTCTATACACCATGTAACAATATTTATTTGTGAGCGGATGGCAATGGGGCGATATTGACACACACGATAGCTGTCACGTGTGTTCCTTTATTGGACCTAGTCATACTGCACCATAGACTAAGTTTTATTTACTTTTAAAAGAGTGCTGGGAGTTTTTTTCCGCCCGCTCTTTTCTCCCAGTCTACGTTTTGCCTGAGGGGCGATCAAAGCGGATGAATGTAGAATGTATAATTTATCTGTATGACTTTCAGTAAGTGTGCACATATTGTACCTAATAATGAATAAAAGCTTTTGAGTTTGAGTTTGAGTTTTGCGATAAGTTAGTATTTGTGAAGACAGTTTAATATACCACAGTGATCGTATATTATATAGTAAAATCATTAATGTGGTCGCATTAGGCAGTCGCCGCCATCCTCTTAACTCACCGTGGAGCAGCGTGGACTTTGCATCTTGTGTTTCGGTTGAGGATGTATGTATGTGTAGGATAAAAAGAATTTACTCTTTGTAGTTATCATATATAATTATTCTTTGTTTGTTACTTTATTTAATTTGAATGTAAATCACTTGCTAGCATTATTTTTTTACTTAATTTAAATCAATAAAATATTTTAGTCCGAACGTAGTTTTGAGATAGCGTTCATACAAAAGACTTTAACGCGCTCCAAACAGCCAAAGAAGTGTGTATTTTTGTTAAAATGCATTATTATGATAGCACAAGACTTAATTTGGTTATGTATTTCGCTACTTATGTACCTACGTCAATATTTACATTCTTAAAAACGATGATTTCTGAAGCCATCGTAGTTTCACTGTAGCCACTCTTGAACTTGAATTTGAAATAAATATTTGAAGATGAAAAGGACTTTAGTTATTATATAATGTTAAATGACAACTAAAGCTTCTTTATACCAACCTCATAGAACGTAAAGTAATAACGTCAAAACAGATTTTAAATTTTAGTAGATTTTCAGCTTTTGCAGTTCTATAAAAGTTGCTGTTAAAATTATGATACATTCAACTGTACATTGCTGGCATATAATAGAACTATTAGAACAGTCCTCTAATAATAGCTCAAGATCAAATAACAGAAAAAAATAGACACCAGTAAGAAATAGTATCTCATCTGTGATCTCAAACGCAACGAACCTAAACTGTTAATGGTATAACCGCGGTTCTAGCTACTCGTAGCTTAGCAACGGACTAACCTTGCGCCCTTTAATGTAACTGATCTGTGATTTAATACATGTTCTAATACAAGGTTTCTCAATCTAATCGTTCTAATAAGAGTACATCTCTTGTTGGACTTTAAATATCAATGCGTAGCCCGTGAAAATAAATACCGCTTCACACTCATAGCCCCACACTAGGATATCCTGTGACGTGAGTGCATTGGACACACACAAGACACATAAGATTAAGAACACACACACTTTAGATACGAAAATGAAGTAAAAACATAAAAAAGCAATAGATAAACATGTTTAATACATATTGTTAATATTATGTTTAGAAAGAAGAAAGAAGCGCTAATGATAGGCGTCTATTGTTCTGTTTAGTAAACTAAATAATATCATAAAGAAGTAACAAACCTTAGTTGGTACTTAGGTTTTTTACTTAGGAACCTTTTTTACTTAGGAGGGGGGTGTGACCCAATGCCGTACCCCCAGTGGTACGTGTACCCCACTTTGAGAAGCCCTGTTCTCATTCAAGATAAATTGTATCGTTGTCTGCGAAAGTCGTGTCGACCCCGACCGACCACACTTGACCTTGTCAGACATGGCATAATGGTTATGAATCTCATGTAATACTGTGCGTTATGTTCCTAACACTCTGCAGCCAATAGTATTTCAGTATATAAAAAAATGAATCGCAGTTCGTTAGTCTTGCTAAAACTCGAGAACGGCTGGACCGATTGAGGTAATTTTGACTTTGAAATGTTCGCCCGAGTCCAAGGAAGGTTTAAAAGGTGTAAATTTTAAAACAAAAATATGAGGAACATAGAAAAACAACAATTTCATTTTCCCATATTTTTCAGAGCGAAGTGCCGGGACAGCTAGTTTATGTACAAAAGTTATTTATTTGAAAAACGAAAATAAAGTAATTCTAACAAATTAAAAAACTTAACCATTAAATTAAAACTAAGTATTTACAAAAAAAATAATAATAAAAAAAATCATAGTTTATTATAAAACGTAGAGCGAAAACTTTGGATCGATTTTTAGGAATAAACTTTGTAATCAACTCTGCATTTTGATCTGAGCACTCTATCATCCGTAGTCTTAAAATATCAATCTGGTGTCTACAAAAAGCGAGTGACATTTAGGATTGAATTATAATGTAAATACTTAAACCGATACAGAAGAAACATTTATGTTAATTAAAGTTGATTAAATTCAGAAAACTTTCAAAAATTGTATTCTGTAACAAGCAAATACTTTACATCGTAAAAGACGCATAAAAATAATAATTATTTGCGATTACATTGCGACCATTACAACGTATGTAGGTGGGTCATGTTTAACACATAATAATGTATTTAACTTTATGTAACTTACCTACACAAAATTGCATTATGTCACCAATATTACTACTTATGTGTATCATTAGTGACGTGATAATAAGGTATCCGTTTTATCAACAGCGAAAATAAATCTTATCTGTCTTGATAAGATGCCTAAACAAACCCGAATGACTGTAATAGTCATAATTTTTTTTCCTTTAAGAACTTCATATTATACAATCTACTATTATCAAGGTATACAAAAAATCAAATAATAAAATAAAAAATGTCATAAATAAAAATTGATATAACGCAACACACAGTTTTGTTTTGTTTTTGTTCTGTATTTACGAGATTATTTATCTATTATTACTTTATATTTGTATACCTAAAAATGGTAAATATAGATTGATCTAAATAATTTGTAACAACTCTATACCTATATTTGTGCAAATAAACGTTTTGTCTTTGTCTTTGTCTTTATTGACTTCTATTTCCAGGTAGCTATCCTTCTGTTGGCGGTGTTGGCACTGGTGGGCGTGGCACTGGCGAGGCCGGACAGTGCTGGCCACTACCCAGACCCTCCACCAGGAATATCTCACGGTATATCTATGAATTTGTTATCTATCATTAAAAAACAATGACTGCTCAAGTGCTCAGACAGCAATTAGGTCAACTTTTTATTGTATACTAGACTGTGCCCGCGGCTTCGTCTGGATTGTAGACCTTGGTCCAGAGTGGGATAAAAAGTATCCTATATATTAATCCAGGTTATGATCTATCTGTGTACCAAATTTCATCTAAATCTGTTCAGCCGTTTTTGCGTGAAAGAGTAACAAACATCCACCCATACTCACAAACATTCGCATTTACAATAGTATAATATTTTATAATAGTAGGATTGTATATGAGTGCAAACAGGCATGCAGGCAACCTAATGTTAAGTGTTCACTGTAGCTGATGGACATTTACATCAACCTCAAATAGATTGAGTATCAACAGAAATCGTATCTGAGTTTGTGGGTGCTCAAAGATGATCGCCTTAAGTAAAGTTTCTCTGGCAACCGTACCTCGCCAACCGAAACACAAGATTTGAAGAACAAGCTGCTTTACGGCGGGATAAGAAGACTAGCTGTATGACTCATAAAAAATTATTGCTGCTAAAATTTTCTAATTTAATTTTAACTTTATGTTTTTCTATTCACAGGAGGGATCCCATACGGCAGCGTAAGCGGGAACGTCGCAGCGTATTATAAGAACCAAGCGCCATCTAGTCGGAGTATCGGGAACTCGCACAACTCACCTCACGTCGATTTCGCGCCAATCGAACAGTGGCTGTGAAAATAAAGTTTACTGTCTTCGAAAATAGGTGGCGCTGATTACATAATTCATAAAGGCGCGAATCCTATGAAACCTATAATGTTGTGATTTTTTTATAAGGTTAAAAATTTATTTATTTTTGTATGTAAATAAAATGTTATTATTATGAGTTCGCGGTCTTATTAAGGTACAACATATTTTAGTACAAAATTTTAAGATAAACTGTGAAAACAGAAACATCGAGGTAGGTACCTCTAAGAAGCATCTATCTCTCGAATTGGCATATACTAACCCAGACAAATAAATAATAGTTATTTTGTACCGACCAAGTAAATATCACTTAACAGACAAAATCATCGAATCCAGCAAAGCAATCGACGTACTTACAATAATGATAGGGCTTCTTAATTACAGAGTGGTACCTTAAACGTCTTGTAAACACTAAACTTAGTCACGTCGGAAGTACCTAAAATCATTGTTCGCTAACATTCCCACGAAGTAGCCGGTATTGTCACAGAAATTATAAGATAAGTCCGAGTGTCACCGGCTAAGTAGGAGCTAATTATGGTAAAACACCATAGAAATGTACGTACTTGCATTCCTACGTAGTATTTTCTGGTGTCCACTTAGTGCCAGCTATTGTGTAATTTCACGAGCCATAAACATCTTTGAAAAGACATCAGATAGATGTATTTGCCCGTGTCCTAATTGCTAGGCAAAATTTACTAGTACGACAACGTCATTCCATACTTTTTATCGGATGTCAGCAAATTTTGTCGTATCCGTTGGTCGCAAAATCGATTACCTCCTATTGTACCTAAATAAAATACCTAAATAAAAACTTTTGACGTTGACTTTGACTTTTGACTATTGTACGAGAGAATTCTCAGCCAAAAAGCGAGTCCTCGAGGTCTGCTGCCCCTATCTCCCATACGGTGACCACACCACGGAATAAAGCTAAGTTCATGTTCATGATTTCTGATCACATTGCATTAGTTGGTCTGCACTTACATTTGCTATTTTAACAATAATAAAAACATCTTAAATGCCTTTTAAACACAACCACAACAGAATAACGCTAAAAAATCTATAATAATGACTATAAAAGCAACGGTATAATACTCTGACCTTGTATTACTCAATCTGAAATGACGAGTAGGTACCATCAATGACATAAGCTAAGTCTGTCAGTGGGTCCACGGTCACGCTTGAAGGGCTCCAGCCGTGGCATTACGAGCCCATGGTGCAAGCCGCGTAACCGTAGAATTGAAGGATGAGTCAAACTACCACATGGCTGCAACTCAATTATAGCCCACTGTTGGGCACAATGTAGATTGACGGAGAAACGGACTAGTGGCCAACCCTTGTCGGATGTTTTCAAACCGCCCATAGGACCCCGACAAGGTTTAACGACTGCTATCGTATCGATAACAACGGACTTTATGATGATTTAATCAACATCTTGATCAATTGATCCCGCTTTGCTAAGCTCAGCGTATTCTTAGTGCAATGTTGAACTCGATGCAGTCAATATCATACAGTTTAACGAGAATTAATATGTAATGTTATGTAATCAAACTCTATAACTATCGTTATTCCTTTGTAAATGCTTACAGATCTATCGATGGCTGGATCCAATCGACAATTCAAGTAATTATCCGGTGGAGTGAAGGTAATAGGTATTTTGTGAAAATGAGCTCTAGTCTTAAGTTTTGTCAATACTTCTCAGACTTAGGGGGACAGATAGAAATAATCCCTTCATTCCTTGTTAGTGACACTATCGGATGGTGTAATCTAAGAAGCAAACGTCTTAAGAAAAACTTGACCAGTAGATGAAATAAATTAAACCTAAATTTATTTTCCGTAACAACACAAACCCATTCATAAACCCGTACGTATGAGGTACGCGAAATTCTTCATCACCTCATTAATTCCGCTCACACGATCGATTCGTCGCCATGACGTTTATAGCGTTAGTATTACATAAAAAACACGATGACTTCAAAGAAAAGTATTTCAAAGTATTACAATTTCAGATTGCCCCATTCATAAGATTTTGGTGCGTATTTGTAGTTTATGCGGTACCGATCTTTGTATTATTGACCTGAATTTTTGTTCGTATGCCGTGATTCATTCTGCGAGGTTTATAGTAGGTACATTACGTGGTGGACTAAGGCCTACATCCCACTCATTGTGAGAGGAGACCCGACCCTGTAGTGGGTCATTAATGGGTTACTGACAAATAACTACTATAACCTCTACCTGTTTGGGAAATTCTTGACCATTTAAAAAGTTAAAGTGTTCGCACTATCTAAGGCATTTTATTCATCTTTTTTACATTCAAATTTAAATTTTAATCTTATTTTTACGACACGACAAGAGTTTACTCTCCAAGTGAAGGTTTTTGTTTGCTTAATATGGTTCTTTTGCATGCAAATATTGAAAAAGATACTTGTTTATCATCTTAAGACACGTCCAAAAAATTTTCCAGGGGTACCTACACAAAATACATCACTATGTGGACTAAGCCGAGAGTTTAAAGTTAGATACAATGACAAAGACACAAAATAACTTTTCAATGACAGATCTAATGACAGGAGAAGGTGGCGGAAAGAACGGCGGCGCGGTGGCTAGCCGACCACATTGTAGCTACGTCCGCTGGTGGCATTGTGGTAAGAGGGAGCGAGATTGAAAGAGCGGAAATAGCCCAGTGACTTAGAATTCGACCTCGAATCGAGGGGTCCGGGTTCGAATCCCAGTGGCACGCACCAAAGACTTCAAAAAAAAAGTTATGTATACATAACTTGTAGAATTTGTAGAAGTAAAGATACTACGGCCTTCACAAGTACATACCTACAAACCAATGTAATGTTATTTTTCATTTCTATTATTATTTCTTAGTGTAGATTCGAATCAATTTACGAAGGATTTCCGAAAAACCCATTTAATATCTAACAGCGTTAGGCTTGTTAGAGTTCCAGTATATATCCATTAATCCATCAGTCCTTTGGAGACCACAGACAGACATAGACCTCTCTTTATGCACATAGGTATTATGTTTGAAACGTAACAAAAATCCTATCAGACAAGTAAAATCGCTTCCGCCTGTGCATGTAAGCGACGCCTTAATCCAAGTGGAAACGACATCCATTGTATTAATCCCCAGCTAATAACGCGTCTTCCTCCATTTCAATTGAGCTGCAGGTGTTATTATCTTAAATTGTTTGTTTTGAAGGTTTTCGGCCTAATATTGTCAGATATTATGACAGCTTTATCGCTGATCCCGCAAACACCAGGATCCCACGGGACTTAGACCTCTCAGTCCCGCAAATACCTGGATTAAAATTGTGTTGTGGGATTGCATTCCTAAACCGAGACCAATTATAACAAAAGAGCATCAAGGTTCATAACAAAACGTATGAAAAGTCAATTATCTTAAAGTGCATCATTGAAAATCTAAATTATGGAGTTTGTCTATGCAGTCCCAAATCCATTGTTTTGAAGAGTAATGAATTATTTTTATTGTCTTCATCAAGCGAGAGAATCGTCATAAATACTCTACACAAGGGTATTCAATTTATTTTAATTGGGTGGAATAATTGATTTCCTCTGGACTTGGCTGTCTTTCCTTGTGACAATAATTAGGTTTTTTGTCAGCAAATTGTGTTTACGTTGTTTTTTTTAATATAGTAGAAATAACTTCATATAGCCTTGACAACGTATAACCCCTGATGTGTGGAGAACCACACTACACGGTCGCTACAAACTGTAGATCGAAAAAAATCTTCTTCAATCTGCATAGCCACTTAGAAGTTCCAACCTCCTTCTCAAATTTGCAAAGAGAAGTCCGTATACTTAGACAAGGCAATGATGCAGGTTTTTGATTTGGAGTACTATGAGGATGTGATAAATATGTACTACCTAGTTCCAAGACACAATAGTCCTACCACATATAAAACGTACCTACAATACTATGTCAATGTCGAGCCCTATCCCTTCGGAAAGGGTCGGCAACATTAACACTAAGCACGCATAGCTGTCACATCTATATAGAGTTTGATGATCCTTGACGTGCAATTAATCTTACGCGTCGCAGCTACAATATTAATTAAGAAACAACTTGACCATGGATCAGATAATCTTAATTTTATGGCAATGGTTTGGCCACATCGTTTGCAGGACTAACACCAGATGGGGAAGAAAGGTCCTCGAATGGCGACTGAAGCAAAAGAAGCACAGACCACCTTTCGACCAGGTGGACTGAGGACCTGAAGAAGACAGCGGGAAACTGTTGGATTTAGAGCGCCCAGGACCAGGTGGAGTCCATTTCGGGAGGCCCATGAACAGTACAGGAGTTTCAAGGTCTAAAAGAAAGGAAGGAATCCTATAACTATCTTAATAGAGCAGGTGTAAGGAGTGTATGAACCTGAAGCGTGATGTGGATGATGCGATAATTTGAGGTTCTCAGGTGACCATCACAGTATTCTGAAGTTGGTGCCTTTTGTACACGCATGCACATCATGACCCTTATGGAATTGAACCTGTGTTTCATCAGGTGTTTGCAAACAAAATTCAGAGACTGAATGCTTTCCCTTAAAGGAGTCAGATATCTCCAATAAGATATTTCAATGAGCCGACTCAAAGATAAATTCGCAACACACTATAGCATCGTCACACCATAATACATCCTAACAGCTAGAATAATCCCCGAAACCTTAGGTCAACGGCACTCGGGAAGCAAGTCAACCTTCCGCGGCAGGACGCGACCACCATATAAATGGTAGCTGACCACCACTCCGTACAGTGCGCCACACGTAGCGAACACGACATGGCTTGCAAAAAAGTAAGTAGCTTTGCTAAATTATTAGGATAGGATTAAAGAGCTAATTACTTGTTATGAAGGGAATTGTAGAGTTAATAAGTGATTTTGAGAAATTTTTTTTTTTAAATTTAAAACAAATTTAATTTTTTTATGAATATTGAAAATTTTCGATTTTTTATTTTATTTAATACGAATTATTAATTATAAATAAAGAAAGTCAATTTTAATTATTTTTTTATATTTTTTTAAACCAAATAACATAAACATTAAAAAAGAAATTACTTACTGCATTAAAATAACGAATAAACTTACATGTTTTTAGTTGATTTTAATTTATTACATTATTATGAACACAAATTCATCGTTTTTAATAGAAATTCAATTCTAAAGACAATCATACACAGGAATGACTAAATTTTTCGCGTAGCTAGCCTTCGCCTAAATTATAATTATACTATTTAAACATTATATGTAACTCTATTATTATTATTTAATTATAAGTATACTGCGTTTCAATTGAATTATTGTGAATAATTATTTAAGATTTTCATTGTTTTAATAAGTATTTACGAGTAATTATTACAACTATAAGTGTTGGACATCGATGATCAACTACAAATTAGACTTCTCCGGTTCTATTTGAGGTCCTACATTGTTGCTACAGAACTTTCCAAATTGAAAAACAGCAGAAGAGATACCCGATCTCTCTCTTGGTCAAATTCTTAGCTCCGCGTGGACGAAGTCGCGGACGAAAGCAAATCATTCGTATAGTAAAAAAGTTATCTATTAGGAGGTTGTATATTTCTTTAAAGTCATATCTTTAAAGTAAGTAATGAAAATGATAAATCATAATTGATTTTATTTCAAGGTAATTGTTTAAAAATATCCCGTTGTGCATAGTGTAGTGCCCACTCAATGCAAACAAAGCTGAGGAATTTTCTAAATTCCCACGTATTAGGCGAGGAGACACTATGCGGGTGTAATCTCTTTGAACTACCGGGTTTTTGTAATATGTTTTTCTAATTAGGTGAATACAATGAAATACATTACAATAACACGTACCTATTGAAAACAATAATTTACCTGCATACCTATTTATATCTATTAAATTATTTTTTATGTAGGTATATTACTTGACGCAATTAATCGTTCATGTCAATCAAATATAAATACAGAGAGAAAACAAAACTAAAAAAGTAGAGTTTCTTTCTCATCAGAAGCTATAATGTTAATGCTATCAAATGGTCTTCAACCATGTAGTTACTGAAAATAAAAAAATGCTTAACTCCTGTATAATACACCTACCGGACCTACCCATGTGTTATAGTACCTATAATGAATAAACTATGATAATGGTATAGATAGAATAGATAACGAGAGTAATTTTAAATATGTAATTTGCTTTTTATTATAATCAATTTTAGAATTTTAGCGCATTACATAGTTATAGCGGTGATAGCCCAGTGGCTTAGAATTCGACCTCGAATCGAGGAGTCCGGGTTCGAATCCCAGTGGCACGCACCAATGACTTTGTAAAAAAAGTTATGTGCGCTTTATAAAAATTAAATATCACCTGCTGTTACGGTGAAGGAAAACATCGTGAGGAAACCTGCATGCCTGAGAGTTCAGAAAAAAAAAAGTTCTCAAAGGCATGTGAAGTCCACCAACCCGCACTAGGCCAGCGTGGTGGACTAAGGCCTACATCCTTCTCATTGTGAGAGGAGACCCGACCCTGTAGTGGGTCATTAATGGGTTACTAACAACAACAAAACATAGTTACATAGTCTGGTAATTTATATAACCTATTAAATGAACATCTTCAAAAACAACAATAGTATTTTTAAAGGAAAAAAACATTTTTTTATAAGACAATGCCATACGCATAGCTAGTATTTCAAAAGAACGTAGATCCAACTAATCGGAAACACTTAAATAAACAAAGCTGTATTGTCTAAGTAGGCCCTAATTTAATGCGTGAAAGATTTTAAACACTTGAATAAATATTTTTTGTTTGTTTTCCTATTTGCGACTTCAAGGTTTGACGCATTATTAATATTATTTAGGTTAGGGGTACATATTTAACTTACGTAACTGTTACGTAAAATTGAAGTATAGATCAACTACATATATAGATATTGTGTTATTGATAGAGATTGTTTGCGCTTGGAAATGCATGCTTGTTTTTGTCTGGGGGTCTTGTGTATATTAATGGTACCTGTAAAACAGGGTATCCACTAGGATACCCTGTTAATAATATTAAGGTTTAATTATTATTAATCTGGGCTTAAATCTGTATAGCGCTTTCATAATTCAGGAATTTGTGTTACTGAATTATCAGAAGCAATGACGTCTAATCTTACAAAATCACTATCCCAAAATTCTGTTTAGGATGTTAAATAATGTGAATAAGGGAGTAAATGATGACTTAACTGTTAATAGCTGACGCTTGTGTCTTTATTGAAAAATTAATTTTATGTTCTACGTTAGGTTTCACCCAAAACTGTTCCATGATTTAAAAGATAGACAGTCCGCGGGGTTTTACCCACATAGTTCGCTTTCCCGTGGGATTTCTAGGATAAATCTAACCTATGTCCTTTATCGAGTCTCTAACTATTTTTGTACCAAATTTCATCTAAATCGGTTCAGTGGTTTAGGCGTGAAGAAGAGACACAGACAGAGTTACTTTCGCATTTATGATATGAGTAAGGATTATAGATACAGTCTGATACAAAAACTCTTCAACATTCCAGCTCGCGGTCTTCCTCGTGGTTCTTCTAGCAGGTGCCCTCGCGGCTCCAGCAGAGAAGCCCGAGCAGGAGGACCTGGCGACGGGAGAGAAGGAAGATTTACAGACCGCAGCCTCCCACTGGGGGGGCTACGGCGGCTGGGGAGGCTACGGCGGTTACGGCTACTACCCCCACTACGGCTACTGGGGGTGGCCCAGCTACGGCTACGGTTACGGCTACGGCTGGCCCTACGGCTACTACGGCCATCATGGCTACTGGTGGTAAAGAAATTCCACAATTTTTAAATTCGTGAGGCTCGGCACCCAAAGAGATTTTACAGTTACCAAAACGACCCAAAAAGATTTAGAGCGAAGTAACTTTATGTATTGTTTCAATCTAATGTTTCAGTGTGAATTCTGGATCTGTTTAGTATAGTGTTGATAAGATTATTATTATTGCTTGCCTTAATATAGATGTAAGATGACTTAGATTAATCACGACGAAATGAACCTCGAAATATTTCTTTATATTAGCAATCTTCACTGTCTTTCAAACTTTGAATGTTTCACATAATATTTTAAATCATTTCACAAAATGTTAATAAGTAAAATTTCCGCTTCATTATTTTGTGATAAACCGTTTATGTTTTGTATAAATAGTCCTAAGTACGTATTTATTGAATAAAATTGTCTATTTTAAAATGTCTTTTAATATCCTGAATTACAACTAATATTTTTTAAATATTTGTTTCTTCGTTCGCTCCGTTACGCTCTCCTAATATTCAGTGGTCACTGAAACCCATAGATACTCATACTGAAACAGCATGGGGATCGAAGTATCTAAGCCTTAAGTATTTCTTATTTCATTTCTCATTTTGAATTTAAAAATGCCTACTAATTTTGAGAATTAATTAGAGAAAATGAGAAATTTATTTCTTAGGAGCTGTTCTTAAGCTAAGAATAAGATAAATCGAATATAGAGATCTAACAGATTCATTTTAGAGTAGCAAACATCATTCAAGCCACCTGAGGTTAAGGCCACTGCAGCCAATGGATAACCACATCCAACCTCAAATAGAGAAGAAATATTATCTGAGGTTGTGTGCGGGTGCTTTGCTACTCATGAGGACTGGCTGAGAAGATATTCGCCTTAAATAAAGTATCTTCGGCCACCACACCGCAGCTGAAACACAAGACATGAAGAAAATGCTGCTTTACGACGAGTTAAGAGGCTGGCGGTAAGGCGCCTTCCCGGAGGAGCTGTTATGGCTCTACAATCTGTGAACGGTCTTACCTACTACTTGTGGTCTTTGTGTCATATTAGACTAAACTACCTTAGAAAATCTTAACTTAAAATCAATATTAACTTAATCCCGGACGAGCTATCTAAGTATTCTATAAAAAATGAATTCTAATTTCTTCTTTGAACTCTACCCTTTGCAATATCGACGTTTAAAAACAGGTATTATGATGCATATCACGCGACAGGTACCTTCGCGAATTGATAGAGACATAACTGTTACATCTATCATTATGAGTATCACGCGTGGAACGTGATGATACTCGTGAGTGGATAAGGTCTTTGTCTTAAGAATGAGGAATTTTTTATGATATAAAAGTAGCAAATGGTCGATCAGATCGCCTCGTCAGGTGGTCTGCAGCCTATGGTAGGCCAGTTTCGCGTTCAAACTGGACTGGTGTATACTGAGGTTGTGCGTTGTACGTTGCTACTTTAATAGACTCAGATGTTATTTAGTAAAGTCCTATGAACTATGAAGTAGAGCACGTATTTAGTAAAGCCCTATGCAGTAGGGCACGTATATGACTATGAGTCGGATCGACGTGCTGATCTAGATCACAAGAGGGACGCCCTTAAAGCCAGAATACCTGCGGCTGTAAATTACAACTTCATAAACGGTGTGCTGACGTGTCCGTTTCTCTGCAAAAATTGGATACGTTAGCCATCAACAAGCACATCGGAGAAGACACATCATTCAGTCATAGAAACAGTCGCTGTGGCCGAAATCGGCTAGGAAGACGTCATCATGAAGTAGGAATGATAATATATTGTAAGTTAATTTTTCGCTACTTGGAATGCGTAGATCATCTCAGAAAGAACTGAAAATCGAGAACTTTTTACGTCATGATATTATGAACATGAAAATCGTTATTTGGTCCGAAATTAATAATATACTAGAAGAATATACTAGGATAGTTTGCGCTGCTTTTTGACCACCCTTAGTTTACGAAAATTAAGACAAATTTCGAATTGCCGTTGTGATAAAAATTCTACGAGGATTGCGTGTTTCTGACAGTTCATGAAAGAAAACGATGGTAATCAACTCGAAAGAACACCTGACATCTTATTAAATCTAACATTAAGTCCTGTATAATGTACCTGCTCGTATCATATTGTAATACACTTGAGATTTATTCCATAGAGATGGTTCCGAAAGCAACTAGCAATACGCAACAGTGTTTAGGTAACTATGTCACTGTGTGTGAGGCTCGACAGACGTCTCCAGGGAGTTAAATGTCTATCTGGATAGTTGGTTTAAATTAACCAGTCAAGCAGTGATAGCCCAGTGGCTTAATGCGACCTTTTAATTGAGGGGTCCGGGTTCGAATCCCAATGGCACGCACCAATGACTTTGTATTTAAAAGTTATATGCGCTTTATAAAATTAAATATCACTTGCTGTTACGGGTAAGGAAAACATTCTTTGTCATCTTTAGTTTTCTAATTAAAAAATATAATTATGTATACCTAATGCAAAATGATAATTATTATAATACACATTGTGTTTATATTTCTCTTCAATCTTAAATACAGTTCACTCATTATAATAACGGCATTAAATAGTTGTTGGCATTTCAAAATTAAAAATTGTTATCCTAAGTAGTTGCTCTCTACCACTGATAATGTAAAAAAAACTCAAATATTAGGTATTTTAGCATCTTCTAGAGCAGTATCGTAAAGTATAATCTCAGTTTGACATATTTGTAGGTTGATTGTAGATAAAAGGTTGATTTAGAGATATGATAATAAGAGTAAGGTGTTACAGCCGTACTCAAAGACATTCATTAACGTTAATGGTTCATTATGTAAATAAAAATGGCACTTATGTCAATACGAATAAAGACGATTGAATTTGTTTGTTAATGAACATTACGTTAAATGACGTCTCTGAGTATGGCCGTTAGAGAGAAAGAGAAATATCCGTAAAATTCAAATAAAATACAATAAATTCAATTTAATCAACAATTTTAAGGCTGTCGAGAAAAGTACTTATACGACACAGCCGGGACTCCGGGAGTTCATAACATTTTTGAAACATCTCCCTTGTAAATAGATTTTAATGGACTGTTCATTAATAATAAAATTTGTAGCTTGATTGCTCTGATTTACATACACAATTTATTTAAATGTTTGTTAAAGGTCAACGTGATATAAATTACAGCATTTATGTTTTGAAAAAACTCGTCTGGTACCTACAGGAAATCAAAAATTTTATTAAATGTTTAACAGTAGGAGGCAATACAAAATTAATTAAGTAATTATTTTAGTGATTTTTGTGAGTGATCTATGCTATAAAGCCTGAAGTTTTGTCTGCACTTGGCACACAAAGTGTTATGAGACTTAAACCCTACAAATATAACTATACTATTATCTACTACCTATTTACAATTTAAAAATTATAACCTACAGTAAAATAAAATAATACAATAAACTTAAATTTTATTAAAAGAGTAGTTTAAAATGTAGTTAAGCTGAAATAAAAATGAGACTTGTATTTGACGTAAGTATATTGAGTGGTTTTCGATACGTAAAGGAGGAGACATTGTAATGCGCCTGTTGTGAGTTAAAGGCAAAGCGTGTCTGTTAGTAAATAAAAGTTGCTGTTCAGAAATCATAAGGAATGTAGGATTATATGTACCATGATAGCTTTATGTTAGTCAATAAATAGTCTTTATTACTACACGTACGTACAAACGTTGATTTTACCAACAAACCTTTATTTCTTTTTGTTATTTCACTTAATATTTCTTTATTGTTAAAATTTCTTAATTTTTTTCAATTGTTTCTTAATTGTCAAGCACCTGTGAAAGTACGTTATTTTTCGATTTTCTTTAAACTTTCAGTCTCTACATAATTATTAAGATCTTTTCTATAAAAATATCAATTGTTTCTTAATTGCCGTGCCAGGTGCACGCCAAGGCACATTATTTTTCAATTTTAACTTTTTAGTCTCTACATATTAAGATTTCATTCCATAAAAATCATGATACGATTCCTAGTCTACCAGCAAGAGCAGCAAGGTACCCGACCTTGCTACCGGAAAGGTCGCAGCCTGACCTTTCAGTACTGGCAACAAATTTATTCTCGCCTTGTTCGAATGCTTGTGTGATCTTAAATCCTAGTGATGACATCTACATCTAAGTGAGTGGCTATTCGGAGAGCGTTCGATATTCTTGATTTCGAATATAGTGATATTTTCATCGAAAACTTTATGAACTTAACGATGAACAATTGTTGGGACTATTATTTTATAATCGTTAAGGTTCATTATGTATCGTTAGTTGTCTTTTGTGTATGGAGGTATATTTAATTATGTGAAAGAGAAATTTTATTTGGTGGTTCGATAGGCGAGTTTTTTGGTTTATCAAAGTACTACTGGTAAAATAAAATGCATAACTTGACGATTAAGTGGCTAAGGCCTACATCCCTCTCATTGTGAGAGGAGACCCGACCTTGTAGTGGGTACATTAATGGGTACTGACAAGTGGCTAATAAATATATATCGTTACATAAAAATAATAATATATATTGTAATTAAGTAGCGCTAGAATTATTAATTTACCCCACTTTGACATCAGTGATATTGTGAAATTCAAACTTTGAAAATAAAACTCGAACGGTTTGAGAATATCACACCATATATTTATTTAACAGTGTATGTATGACCTATTTCGCAACGCATCCCAATAATAATTATGCATAATTTTGTTTTTAACGCTAAGTGTTTCTACCCAAGGGCCCCTGCGGTTTGGTGGTTCGGTGACAAGACAATTTTATGCATGTAATGCAATATCATCTTCAGTGCGCACTAAGAATTTCAGTGATTTTTTTGAGATTTATATGTCAACTTTGATATACTGATTGAAAGCCCAGTGGCTTAGAATTCTACCTCGAATCGAGGGGTCCGGTTTCGATTCCCAGTAGCTCACACTGTCGCTGTAAAAAAAGTTACAATGGCCTTATAAAATTAAATAGGTACCTGCTGTTTCGGTGAAGGAAAACATCGTGAGGAAACCTGCATGCCTGAGAGTTCAACAAAACAATGTTCTCAAAGGTATGTTCGTCCACCAACCCGCTGTAGGCCAGCGTGGTGGACGGCGGCCTACATCCCTCTCATTGTGAGAACGAGACCCGACCCTGTAGTGGGTCATTAATGGGTTACTGACATTAATATCTTCGCTTCTTTAAGGGTTACCTACCGATAAATAAGGCAGTAAAATAGTTTGTTGTGTTAAAAGTGTATGTAAGTAGGTAGATATGTGACATGTATGTATAAGATGGATACGGTACTCGGACTCTTTGTGCAGCCCGACCCGAAACGTTACCACTGAGTCGCATTCACACCTGCTAGTATAATTTGCTCGCAGTCGTCAATCGAGTCGCAATTAATTGGTTTTATAAACAGCCTCATGAACGCCTTCTATGCTCTGGTGTTACGCAAACCGAATGCCACGATGTGAATGAAGTTAGCGTAATGTTATGAGTTTTCCAGATTTTTCTTTTATTTATTGTATGAGTAGGAAACGGGCATGCGTCTTGCATGTTTGCTACTCCAATTCATTCTGACGTTAGGGGGTCACCGTAGGCCATAGACACCGACATCCGACCTCAAATAGCATGCAGGTTTCCTCACGGTGTTTTCCTTCACCGTAGGTGGTGATATTTAATTTAATAAAGCGCACATATCTTTTTTACAACGTCAGTGGTTGATAGCCCAGTCTTAGAATTCGACCTCGAATCGAGGGGTCCGGGCTCGAATCCCAGTGGCACGCACCTATAACTCTGCATGCCTGAGAGAGAGAAAAAAATATTCTCAAAGGTAGGAAGTCCACCAACCAACTCTCATTGTGAGTGGAGAACCAACCCCGTAGTGAGTCATTAATGGGTTACTGACAAGTGGTTATGTGCGCTTTATTAAATTAAATATCACCTGTTGATACGGAATTTAGTATGTTATTAATGGATAAATGACATACTAAATTCCGTGTTATGTATCGTCGATCTGCATCGTATCTGACCACATTAAGCCGCCCACGCTCGATAAGCGGATCTTCAACCGACACGAAGGCATCCCGTCACCTTGCATAGTAATATTGATCTTGATTCAAACAATATCGATAGTTCACACTTAACGTGCTGTTGGTCTCACGTTTGTCAAAAAAAATGTAGATTCCAATTTCTTATGCGAAAATACCTACCCACTAAGTCTTCTTGGGATGCATCTATTGGGATGGATGGCAAACAAGCCGGACAGAAAGTAGTCACCGTTGCCTAAAGATCATGACATAGTCCCGTGAAAACACCTCTAAGGGAAGATTAGTCCCCGTTCGGCGAGAGCCAGAAATATATTTTACAAAAGAATTCACGTGAATTCAGCGAATTCTTGTCTCAGGTCTTGACTCAGGTCTCAAGGCATTGCTTGAGAGCTGAGTTTGTTTATTTTTGGTGATCGTTATATTCCTCATGTGACGTCACTCATTCATCATTTGGATAACGATTGTGGGTGTCCAAAGCAGTAGGGATAAAGGAACTTCAGTTTCATCCTCGTGATGGTGTTGGGAGTGTATGAAAGTATAAGCAAGCAGAAGATTGTCAGCAAAACGCTTTGCTACTCTTTACCCTATAAGACCTACGTGCAATGGACTGAAGAGGCTTTTCTTTATTTATAAATACAGTATGTCATATAATAACAATATGTTTAAGATTACAATAAAAATAAAATATAACGGCAGATAAAAGAATATTAATTACCTTTTTTGCATTTTACGCTCATAAGCGTTGCAGTCAGAAATAATGCGTAGTAAACATATCAGCATTTATAATTCAAACAAAATAGTGTTAAACTGTAGGTTAAGATTTTTATATGTGTTGTAAGTATTTTGCGTTAGAAACTTGTAGCTCAGTGGGTGATAGCCCCGTGGCCTAGAATTTGACCTCTTAATCGAAGGGTCCGGGTTCGAAGTGACTTTAAAAAAGGTTATGTGCGCTTTATTAAATAAAATGTCAGCCGCTGTATTGGTGAAGGAAAACATCGTGAGGAAACCTACATGTGTAAGATTTCCCCATAATGTTCTCGAAGGCAAGAAGTCCACCGGAGTGGACTAAGGCCTACGTCCTTCATTGTGAGAGGAGACCAAATCCTGCAGTGGGCCACTAATGAGTTACAGATTATATCCCGTATTCTACTAATAACCGACAGACCTACATACCTTAGCATACCCTATGTAACCTCGCTGACAATATTTATGTGTATATAGTTAACGGGTCATTTCAACCTTCAAATTTTTCGAGATACAATAACAATTAACACTGTCTGGTTAATTATATTAATTTATGAATATTTACCAGCGTTTAACGTGTTTGCATTCGTAATAGCGTATCAATTCATTCAAGAGATGCGTATTTTATGCTTTGTTTTATTCTATCGTCATTTAATTACGGTAACCTTACATAATCCTTGTCGATACTTTGACTGCATGCGTCTCTGCATATTTTGGACTGATTATAGAATCTTTCCGCAATTATAATTAAATAATGTCTTAAGCGGTGATAGCCCAGTGGCTTAGAATTCGACCTCGAATCGAGGGGTCCAGGTTCGAATCCCAGTGACACGCACCAATGACTTTGTGAAAAATTTATGTGCATTATATAAAACTTTATAAAATTATATATCACCTGCTGTTACGGTGAAGGATAACATCGTGAGGAAACCTGCATGCCTGTGAGTTCACAGAAAAATGTTCTCAAAGGCATGTGAAGTCCACCAACCCGCAGTAGGCCAGCGTGGTGGACTAAGGCCTACATCCCTCTCATTGCGAGAGGAGACCCGACCCTGTAGTGGGTCATTAATGGGTTACTACAATAGAATTTTTCCGCAATTATAATTAAATATTGTCTTAAGCTAGCTACATTTGTTCAGAGGATCGACATTCCACCAGGTGGACTGATGACCTGAAGAAGACCGGGGGATGCCGTTGGATTCAAAGGGCTCAGGGTGGAGTGGCGTTGCTTAGAGGAGCCCATGTCCAGAAGTGGACTTCGAAGTGCTGAAAGAAAGAACGGATTGCTGAAATACACGCCATACATATCTAGGTACCTATAAAAAAATTATACTTAAGCATTGTTTATTAAAAAAATTATAAGTAAGTAAATCGTAATTTAACTTGTATAACTATTAAAGTTTCGTGCATTGCATAGGTACTAATAATTATGTACGTTATGGGGATTTAAAAATGTTTTGTTTATTTTTCGATTTCTCATAAATAAACTAGCTCTTTATTTTGGATGTATTATAAAATGGGTGAAAACATAAGATGATATTATTAAATGGCCGCCTTTTTAACGGTAGCACAAAAATGTGATTTTAAAGTCTCTTCTCCATAAAAGTTGAGATCCATGACTTATAAATTATATTTAAAAAAATAACAAATTACTGTCCATAACATTTTAACAACTCCACTAACGCATAGTTAAATAAAAAAACAAACGTCAAATTAACATGTAATGAATTACAGATTAACATTTACACAAAAATGTTGTTCCGGAAATGATAAAACTATTTAGATGGAACATCTTAAATGGCGACCGAGAAAAAATTGAGTAATTACAACCTTGCACCTACCTCATATGGCGTTAGGTTCAACTTATCGTATTCTATAACGTGAAATAAATTGTAGTAAAATAATGTTTTCATACTATATTAACCTCTTTAGGTATAAAACATTTTTAGTCCCTCTGTCTATATAAATAAAGATTAGTAAAATTAAATTGCAACTATGAATTTCTTCAACTTAGAATGAGTATGTAAGACATTGAATATTAAATGTAAGAGGCACTTCATTTTTATTATAAAGCCTTAGCAATTAAACAGAAAGAAAGGACACATTATTCAATTGTATTCAGTATTCTTAACGCTAATGACCGATTTGGGCATTCGATCCTATAAAAGAAAACTTTAATGCCGTCAATCAAAACATAGGTACTCTTAGCGCATTGATTGATTGATTACACAAATTATTTTATTATTACTTAATGCATTCAAAATTATGTTGGTTCTCAAACATTTAAATCCGCGCAGTTTTGTCGAGCATCTACAGAAAAAGTAGTTAGTCGTTTCTAATTTGAATTGGCCATACTTTTGCAAATGTAACCTTATTTAGCATCGGAAAAGTTAAGCAACGTCGGGCGCGGTCAGTGCCTGGATGGGTGACCGCTAGTGCTTCCGTGCTTCGGAGGGCACGTTACGGCTTAACAGTTAAGCCGCCCGACCCGGTTGTTATCGATAAGATAACGGTTTTTTTTAATGTTTAATTGCTATCCACAGACTCTAGGTCCGTGCCTTTTTTTGCATCACGTTACTAGTGATATTATTGCTGCAGAAAAAGTTCTTTGTCAATTTTGGCCCGGTGTCTCCTTGGATCGTCCCGGGCGTTCCTTTAGGGTTTCTGCAATGACTGTCTCGTCTCTGTGGCTGATTGCAGTAGCCAGGTTGTAGTCGTCAATGGCAGCTGTGTTTGCCTCTATGGCCTGTTTTATGAAGTTTGCGATGGCGTCCTCACTGACATCCGAGTAGTAAGTGCAAGAGCCTGTGTAACTAGTGAGATAACAGTCATTAAAACTTGTCGGAGGTCCTATGAGTGATTTGAAAATATCCGACACACATTTCTCCACCAATCCGTATTGGAGCAGCGTGGTGGAGAATGCTCGACCTCCCCCTGTTGTAGTAGAAAAGCGTTGATAGCCCTGTGGCTTAGAATTAGACCTCTTAATCGTACGGGGAATCCCAGTGTCACGCACGGCGCACCAAGCCAGCGTGGTGGACTAAGGCCTACATCCCTATTATTGTGAGGGGAGACCCGACCTTTTAGTTGGTCATTAATGGATTACAGGCAGTAGAAAAGGCTTTTGCTAATGCAATCCAAAACCTTGACTACACTCGTGACTACACCGATGAACTTCAACTGACCAGTATTAAGAAATGTCGATTGACAATTATTAACCCTTATTCGTTCATATTATTATTCTAGCCATTTATCAGTGTTACAAGAAAGCGATAATTCACCGTCCCACAGATCGTAATCCGAATATTATTCCGAGAAACCGGAGAAGAACTGATGCGCTCCGGATTCTGATTGTATTATTATTCATCAGTTTATGGCACCGGGCGGCCCTGAAATTAAACAAATCAGCTATTTGAGGCCTTTTAGTAGCGACGACTTTTCTATTTTTTATGGAATATAATTAGCATGCTGACTACTTCATGTTAAGTGGTCACATATGTTCAACATCTACTGGGGTAAAATTTTTATCCGAAATTCCAATCTACATGTGTGATTACTTATGAGAACTCAGATGTTTGCCACGAAAAGCCTGAGATCAGCTAAAAACCTTCCCGGCTGAAACACAAGAAATGAGGCACATGCGAGCAGCATGCACGACCAGTTAAGGGGGTGGCGGTAAGGTCCCTCTTCGGGAGGAGTATTCTAATGGTATAGTATTGATTGGTCGGTCTGAAGGGTAAAGTAACACTAATAAATCTACAAAATCTCGATGTTGATATCATATTCCTACGTATCAGTGTAATAAATCATAAGTATGAGATGTTTTTCTTGATAAGTCTCATCTCATTCTCAAATCAATTTGCTCGTTCCTTCAACGCGTAGACTTTTCAATCGTCGGAGATCAAAAAATCTCTGCACGCGTCATTTCTGTGAACATATCTTCCATACTATTAAGCATTACGTTACCACACAGCATCGGATCACACATCCACCTCTTAACCTTAGATACATGAAGATTATTTCAATAGTGGTCAGTTACTCGCAATTTTGTTTTATGTAAAGATCAAGATGTGACCCACAATTCCGCAATTAGAAACGATGAACAAATTAAAGAAACAGCGGTCCTCAGATCATTGCATGTCAAGGATGGTACTTGACATGTTTCAGAAATTAAGCAAACACCTCAGCATACGACTTGGATATGGATTAATAGACAGATATGGGAGCTGTGTTTAATTATGGAAAAATTTGTGTTCTTCATACATGATTGGAGTTACTCAGAAAACGGGTTCTTGATTTCCTTTCCGACTAGTTAATTTTTGACTCAGCTGGTTGACTGTAATCATCAAATAATTAAGAAATATTGGACTTTCAGTCGATAAATGGCAAAGGTTCAATTAGGTCATGGAAATCGAAGCAACGAAGCTGAAACTCCAAAACACTGTTGACTGTGGAAATATCAAGTTACTTCACAATTTTTTTATATTAATAACAATCGATTTCCGCAAAGTAGGTACCATATAATAAAATTAATAGAATGTTTTGATTGTATTAAATATAATAAGAAAAACCCACTTTTATATTAACTTTTATTTTAAAAATCTTTCAAAATATCGAAGTCGTGTCGTTAGCACTAAAGGGTCGTACGACATTCCATAGCCACAATAGTAACAAACAAACTTTGTGAAGGCGATCGCTTTAAATAACAATTTTGTTACAAATCCAGAATTATTCAGATATTTATAAACATTGGTCTTTATCAATGATAATAGCCATTTAGATGTTCGGGAGAGACATTGGCAATGAAAAATGTAGAGCAGAATGTAAATGAGTGATACACTTGTTTTTTGTATGTTATCATCTTTTATATAAAGTTATTGAATAAACATGATCATGTAGATATTATTTCTGGCTTGAAAGCGTTTGAAGCTTTTAAGATTGAGAGTGATCAAAAATTCTAAAGTAACGTCTGGCCTGGTCAGTATTTAATTTTGTAAGGATGAGGTGCCATTAGGCAAATAGTCGGAAGTGAAAAATGGGATCATGAGTATTTCTTTTGACAGGAAAGATACAAGAACATAACTTTTAGCAGTAGGTAAGTGTGAAGGATTTGATCGATTGGTTGTCATATACCTCGTTGATACACAATAAGAATTTATTATTACTAAATACTAAATAATATTAATAAATTAAGTAGAATTTATTATTACCTACTAATATCTTATCTATCAATCTAAGGCGCCACGTGTTGCCTAATGTTAATTCTATGCAACGACTTGAAATTACATGAATAATTATTATAAAACACATGTACGATGGAATTTTCTAGAAAAACAAGCTTTTTAACATTGATTTGCTAGTTTTACGATATTAATGGCCATCAAATTATATTAAAAATCTCAAAATACGTATAAATTAAAATGTTCACGAAAGATTAGGTAGCATGGTGGACTCAGGCCTACCCATTGCGAGATAAAGAAAAACAAATAATTATTAAAAAAAATATAAGCCACTTTTGATATTCATGTTATTAATAATACCATAATTTCTATTGGTAGCAATGTAAATTTTGTAACTGAAAATAATTTAATTGATAAATATGAATATTATGAATTAATTAAGAATAATTAATAATACCTATAACAGATACAAAATTTAAACAGGCAGTGGTAGAATTGTTTATAAGACATTTTCAATCACAGATAAACTTGTATGATTACTTATAACAATAACAAGGGGGTAAGTTGCAATAATAGTTGGTAAAATGCGTGTGTGTGCGTGTGCACGTGCGTGTGTGTGTGTGTGTTGCTTCATTTTGATTTCATTTCATTATGATTTCAACATGTAATATCTAAGACCGCAGACAAACAGCGGCTATGTTTTATACTGTGCATTGGTAGTTAACGTCACAGTGTTACGGAGGTTAAAATGCTAAAACAGTCAAATTAAAAGACGCTCTATGATATGCGAAGGCCTCTTATGACATATGGGTTCGTAATGAAGGGAACATCTTACTCGTAAATATTACTACATTAATGTTTGTATAATATTCTCAGAAAAACGCCTGTCATAGTATGGAGTCGTTTGAATGTTTGTTGGTCAATAACTGGAATTTTATGACGTTTTCTAATTATTGAATTTTATAAACATTTTTTTATATTTTATTTAATTTTATTGATTGAGTTAGAGTATGACAAATTTCTACACCGTATTTCTTCAGACTTCACTCCAATTTTTGTAGATAATTGCTTGATCTATGATTTTGTCCCAGAAATTTCTATTATAAAAATAGCCGTTCACTAAAAAAACTTTTTTTTTCAAACTTTGTTCTTGAATTTTTTTGCACATAATTATGGGACATACTGATATTTTTTGCACATATTAATGCAAGGGTATCCCTACTATCGGGCTAATTTGACCGGGCTTTTTATTCTCAAAATTT
This sequence comes from Erynnis tages, assembly GCA_905147235.1. Classification (NCBI taxonomy): domain Eukaryota; kingdom Metazoa; phylum Arthropoda; class Insecta; order Lepidoptera; family Hesperiidae; genus Erynnis; species Erynnis tages. Next base: position 12,445,726 of record LR990076.1, on the reverse strand, counting down.
GGTATTTGCAAAATAATTTTAAAACAAAAGATGGAAGCTAGCAAAGAACGATATTCGCAGTCAGTAGATGATCGTAGTTAGGTAATAGAGGTTTTTGCAACGACCATAAAGTTCATAAAATTGTTGTGTTGTGCCATCTTTTCACTAGGGTATTTGTACACGCTCGAAGCGTGTACCTAATTTTATATTTTATAATATTTATAAATTTTTGCTTGGTTTACAGCATCATAAAAATTACATGATGTTTAAACTTGAAATTTGGAAGGATGTTTTAGTTTAAAATGTATCCCTTAAATGAGTAATATTCATCTTAATAACTATTTGAAAACAATTTCAATTGAAAGAGCGAAGCCTGCCGGTTCCTTCAGTATAATATTAAATAATAATAATGTAAAATAATTATAAAAATTTAATTTATCACATAACGATGGCATGTCAACCATGCTTACTAATTTATAATTAAATTAAATGCTGCCATGCATAAATTAATGTTAACGTCAATAAATCAAATATTAATTAATCCATGTCGAAACAATTACACGCTTTACTTCGAATTACCACGACAAAATCGTCGATGTTCAACGCAATTAGTCAACAGTGTGCGGTCATCACTCGTTGCAGGTTGCATTTCAGTTGATTACAAAGATCAGTGACCGAGGATTAAACATAATAATTATGTAAAGGTCACAGTCAGATAAAAGACGTATTGCATGTGCAACGATATAAAAACTAATAAATCTTTTCATCTAGGACTAACTTCATTGTCTATAGGTAACGCTGCAACTTCTGAGTATTTAATATTTACTAGAGATCGCCAAGTAGCCGAAATTCGAATACCTATAGATTATTGCAATTAGAATTTGACACACAACGGAATGTACGTACACGTCATGATTGTCTATGTGGGCCAAAGTATTCAAACTTATGATAGTGTGCGTGAGGTGTTTTTAATGAATTTCATGGAATTCTAAAGCATTTTATATACATAAACACTAGCTGACCCAACACAAACGTTGTTTTGGCGGGATGAAAAATTATTAAATTACTAAAATGACTATTAAAAAATACAGGTTGGTGATAGAAAAGTGAAAATGTAAGGTTGTATACATGTATTTTAATGTCAAATATTTAAAAAATAAAAATAAAAAAATTGTCCAAAAAATAAAATAAAAATGTTAGGGGTGGACAACACTTATCACTTAGGGATATGTAAAATAAATAGTAGCCGATTCTCAGACCTACTGAATATGCATATAAAATTTTATAATAATCGGTCTAGCCGTTTTGGAAGAGTATGGTAACTAACATTGTGACAACTTTACAAGTTGCATGCTCGATTTCTACACCTATAACATGAAACCGTTAATAGATATTATATTTTAAAATATATAATATTAAAAAATCGGCACCTTATACAATGCAAATCCGTCTTATTGTGATATTATTTTAATTTGATTATTACAACGATCTACAAACATAAACGGTGCTATTAACATAATATATTGTCACACAAATTTTATATTCTAATACAAAATACTCTAAAATATTGTCGTATTTAATAAGTAACCTTGTACTATTTCCATGATAATAGCTATATAATTTCTGTACGCCTATATTATTATGAACTTATACAGGGGTCATGTCTGTATAGTCCATTTTTACACTTTTCCCACAAAATTATGAAGATGTAAAAACTATCTGTCATTTTAACCTGATAATTTATTGTTTTGAAGAAATTATAACATTTTTCGATGAAAATTATTGCCAAGATTTTTTATATTACTTAATAAAAATAATTATAAATTAGACAAGAGTAAAATAATGGACTATACTTTTTATTTTATTGTACGTGCAAGATTATTTTGAACATTTTTTCTGCTCTTTCATGAATATTTTTTGTGCATATTCCAACAAGTCTTATTTTTTTTATTATGATCTAATTATTTGTTGGAGAATAAATTAAACGGAATTTTGTTTTTTACTTTTCCTTTCTTTAACCGACAACGTCGGGACGGAACTCTAGGTCGATAACTGAATACGCATTTCCATAACAAACGGATAATGTCTTTATTACTATAGCATTGACTCTTAAATATGTATAAATAATACTTTTAAAAAGATTTCCAAACATCATATTATTATAAATAAGTTACGTTTCTTAAGAATCGCAATCGCAAAAATTAGCCTTGTGTTTTATATTTCATTGGGCTATAATTTTGATGGAAAGTCATATCGAACTACTGGTTTTACATTAAAAACCAAATGCTGTAGATTTGGTTCTCTTTTTAAATGGAGATGGCTTTAGTCCACCGCCGGCCTACTACGGGTTGGTGGACTTAACATGCCTATAATAATACATAATAACTTTACTTCCCAAAATTAAGCAGAATTTATACTTCACTTAAGACATATAAAATATTATGATCTATCCGTCATAGAGTAGACAAAAAATGGAGGTATCTTGTTAGATACACACACCTTTTGTCGTAAATTATCAATGTACTGCATTGATAAATAATTGATATGTTTGAACTAGATATCAATGTCTTTAAGTTATAATAGAATTTGTTATTATGGACAGGTACGACAAACGGTGTATCTTACAAGATGCCTACATTTTTTATCTACTCTATGACAGATACCATCCAGATTAACATACTACGCCTAATTAATTTGTAGACATCACCGGAATTAATTATTCAAAGTATGCCACCGCTATGGAAGCCTTGTGGAGTTCTTGTGAGCAATAAATGTTGAGTTTTTAGTAATTGGGTTGTAAATTGATGATCATTTAAGGCCGGTTTCAATAACATAACGTCGGTCAGGCACAGATAGGTATACCTACTACAACTGTAGTACATCCTAAAGTCTAAATGTGCTTCGTAAATATTCAAAATGCGGTGATAGCCCAGTGGCTTAGAATTCGACCTCGAATCGAGGGGTCCGGGTTCGAATCCCAGTGGCACGCACCAATGACTTTGTAAAAAAGTTATGTGCGCTTTATAAAATTAAATATCACCTGCTGTTACGGTGAAGGAAAACATCGTGAGGAAACCTGCATGCCTGAGAGTTCACAAAAAAAAAATGTTCTCAAAGGTATGTAAATTCCACCAACCCGCAGTGGGCCAGCGTGGTGGAATAAGGCCTACATCCCTCTCATTACGAGACGGAGACCCGACCCTGTAGTGGGTCGTTAATGGGTTACTGGCAAATACGCAAAAAAATCTCATGTGCACTGCATAAGCAGCAAACTTCTATATGCTCCATATGTGCTAAAACTTTATAATATTCTCCACGCATCACATACATACCTATATGGAAATTTTACATGCACTCCAGATATGTACCTGAATTCCACATGTGTGTTCCAAAGGTCTACATGTACTCCACATAAGTTCCGAATTCCACAGGTGCTCCATAATTATACTCGTATTATGTTCCTAAAATATCCCAAATGTATTCCTCATAATATGCCACTAGGGACCCAACTAATATAATAATATCTACAATAAATAATATGCTACTACTAATAAAATAATATAATTTAATACTAATATACTATTAATAGCATTAGCTGTATTAATAGGATCTTTACTATTTTTCCTTGTATCAAGTTGCATGAACTTTACACAACGCTCGACCATTAGATATTACGAGTAAATACCTGACATTTGTACAGCATCAGGAAAAAAGTGACCGATTAGAACTGAGATAAAGAAATGTATTAAATTGTTGGAGGTAAATAAATATTCTTTGAACTTAAAGTTTTGGATAGCAATCTAAGTTCTTAGACTATAGCTATAGGATCGACTCGCGTTCTATACCTTGTCAGTAACCCATTAATGACCCACTACAGGGTCGGGTCTCCTCTCACAATGAGAGGGATGTAGGCCGCCGTCCACCACGCTGGCCTACTGCGGGTTGGTGGACTTCACATGCCTTTGAGAACCTTTTTTTTTTCTAAACTGTCAGGCATGCAGGTTTCCTCATGATGTTTTCCTTCACCGTAACAGCAGGTGATATTTAATTTTATAAAGCGCACATAACTTTTATTACAAAGTCATTGGTGCGTGCCACTGGGATTCGAACCCGGACCCCTCGATTCGAGGTCGAAATCTAAGCCACTGGGCTATCACCGCTATACCTTAAATCCTACTAAGTGTAATATGTGAGGATAGATCACAGGTACGTAACAACTATAGATGCATCAATATAGTATCTAAAAGTTTATATTTTGGTTCAGATCGATTTAGCGTACTTAACACTTCTATGAACAAACCAAAAATGGTCCCAAGGTCGTTGCCGTTCAATAACACCGAGATTTTGACCCTAATTGTTTCCAAGTGCTAAACGCCGATAAAATAGAGTCATATTATACACTACACTTGCACGATTTGACTTCGAGTGTAGAGTATAATGTGAAAGATCGAATAAATTTTCATATACACGCTAAAGTAGTCAAACAAAATTTAATAGGAACATTTTAAATTAAAATTACTATGCAATAGGACGATGAGAGGCGATCAAAGCGGATGAACGTATGAGTTATAATACAACTAGACTGTGCGCGCGGCTTCGCCCGCGTGGATTTTAGAACTTGCGGTTATTGTGACTAAACTATGATAGTTAGATATGTGCCCTCGCAGACTTTTTTGGAGATCTTACAGATTTTTTGTAGATCTTATAAGACCTAAGAAGCTGATAGCAAATAAAAGCTTTTGAATTCGAATTTAAATATTGAGCAAGGGATGTAATTCTTCTGTATTGATTTTTTAAATATTGAATTTTTAAATTTGATATTCCCATAATACCACATTCCCTTGTAATATCAAATCCTGTGAAGATAAGCTCAAATGGCAAATCTACTGAGTTTTGCGTACGATTGGGATTTCTCCAACAAGATCCGCGTCCGGTTAGCGGTTTGTATTTACCACCAAAATTGTACTCAATACTCGGAAAGGTTAAAGGTTTTATTTAATCTTAATTAGAACTGTTTTTTGTGCATTGTTTAGAAGCAATTAACGATAAATATTGCAGTCATAAAACGTACGTAAAACAGAATGCATATAAAATCGTGTCCGTATTCACATGTACGATAGGTTGTAGAGTCATCCAAATGGAACTTTTGTTAGTAGTAGTTCCATTTTAGTTTGCATTGGAAGGTACCATCTCTCATTTCTTCTGTGGACAAACTAAGAGCAGTGGCTTAGTTATGTTGTCTTAGTTACTTTAACTCTAAGTAATACTATGTTATTCTTTTGCTTGCATGTAACTTAAACATAGCTCCTCAGTGTTTCGACAGCTGCGACTCAGTTTTACACTATTGCGGCTGTTTACGTACAATGTTTACGTGTAATAAACAGTTCACAATCCAAAATACTATCTATAGCATAACTAATATTTGATACAGGAAGCTGCTCAGGGCCCACGGAACTGTCTTAGAAACAATCTTCATTGTATTTAAATTGAATTTAGAATATTAAAAAAAACAATTACAAAAATTTTTTGCTGTCTCATTTCCTTTGTTTTTAAATGGTTACAATATTAAAGAATCAAAGATAGTTATTGATTACACAAAGTGGTCTACGATCAATTACGGCCCGTTCTTATTTCAGACAGCTTATTTCAAACACTTACAAACTTGCTAAGTAACAAACGAGCTTTCTGCCTTATGTCTCGTGGTGAATGCAGCCAGGATAGCCATCTTTAAAACATTGAAGTCCTGAAGTTATCAATATTTCTCTCCTGATTTCTGAGGACAACGATCACTGATCGTATAGAAAGACCTCAGTATCTAATGCAATCACATAGACCTGTGATCGAAATTTGGTATTTAAAGCGCTGAATATTTTCGATGGTAAACGTTCTGATGGTGGAAATTGTGCTGTGTTAAACCAATTACTGACCTAAGGAAGGACTTGCGTTGATAACAACCAGAGACCCATGGTTGGGACTGGTTGCAGTCTCCACCAAAGGGAACTAATTTCCCTTTACCTTCATCACATTTAGAATTACACAGAACATTTACAACCATCAGAGGTTTAACGCGTTCCGAAAATATTCAGTGCTTCAAATACCGAGTTTTGAACAGATCCTCAAACCGCGAGCAAATAGCGCGAAACCACAAAATTTTCAGACATCTCAATATTTGTGCTAGGAGGCTATATATGATCGGGGCGCGGCCGCAGCGCTCAAACGCGCGCGAACCGCGACCGTCGACCGGTACGTCGTGATAGTGCTGTGATATGCAGTGAGTGTGCTAGCGAGGAATAATGGTGAGCTGCGTGTTTTGTGATTATTAGTTTAAGTTTAAGTTGCAGGATGCCCGGGATTTAATGGATATAGTCGCGGCTGTAGATTGGGATAGCTTTGTAAGTTGTTAGGTTTATCTTTGCGTTCTGGAGTTGTTTAAATTGGCAACTTGTTTTTTTTTTTTAAATTTAAATATGTTGACTTTTTGATAATAAGTTTCAAGTTATAGACAGTTTTAAGCTTACATGATTGGAGTTTTATTAAGTTTACTGGGGGTATTCCCATGATGCAGTGGATGTGCCTACATCGACTATAGATTGGGATGTAGCTTTGTAAGTTTGTAGGTTTGTTAGGTATCCTTTTACAATTTGGGTTAGTTTAATTTTTGCAACTTGTAATAAGTTTAATTAAAGTTTTTTAATTTTTTAATTAAAGGATTTACTCAAAATAGAATTACTTTTGCATGTTGTATTAGTATACTTATTGCAACTATTTATTTACTTTATTATATATTATTCTGTTTATTTTTACATAATAATTACATTACATATTTATTATCGCCCTAAGAGAAACATCAGTTTGTCTTAGTAATTGTAGTTTTTAAGTCCCATTTAACTTATTAACTTTATGAATGAATTGAAATGATTCAGGACATGTTACTTTTATGGTGTTTGTCTTTTTGAGTTCACTTTCTCTCTGTTTACAATCAGGGTGGAAATACCTATTGAAGTTATCAATGTGAGTTTGTTACGTTTACTTACTGCAATTTATAAATATAATAATAAAGCATTGCGCCAGGAATAATTGGGTATCCTTACCGAGGTCATTCGAGTGATTATTTTTTGGTTGTGAAAGATAAATATGCATTGCATAGTCCATCAAATATAAGATTATTTGATGGACTATTTGATGGACCATGCAATGCTTGCGAATGATTAAGTAGAAACCTATTGTGTATTATAATATACAATAATTAATTTTGTTAATTAAATAAAAATAAATAATTGCTACTGAATTTGGTAATTTCTCCAGCCTGGAAATTCAACCAAGCTATTTTTTTTAAATCAATAGACAATTGAAAAGCTTTATGATGAAAAATTATGACTGTAATTGCAGGCATTTACTGTCTGTTAATATTATTTCTCATAGGTACTTATTAATTAATAAAATTAAATAGCTTTTCGTTAGGTAACTATAATATTATTACCTTTTCACAGGTAGTAAATAGGTATTTAAACATAAACAGTGTATGAATCAATAAAAAAAATTACAATATATTACAATTATATTTTTATCATGAAAGGTTAACAAATCATCTATAATAATCAACCAAGTCTGACTTGTACCATAAATATGTCTAATTCAAATACACTTATGGAAATGGTTTTCGGAATATTTCCCAAAGAGGATGTATGATAATTATCATTGTTTTAAATATGTCCAAAATTTATTTGTAATCTATCTACTATACAATTGATGTACGGGAGAAGTGACATGAAGGAGCCAGTTTTTGAAAGAGCCCCTTAAGAGAATTTGGTTAGAAATTTTATTTTTAAGTGTCAACACTGACCCGTCGGGTTGTCCATCCACTTTTCCCCTACATAACTTCTCTATACATCTCTTCTACAGAACTTGATCCAAATTCGCATAATTTATCTCATGAACTTTGACGACGAATCTTTCATGCTTTTAATAGAATTTGATAATGATGTAATACAACATGTAATAAAAGATTTCTTCTTGATTTAATAGATATTTTAAAGGTGAAGTTTTGTTTATGAAGCGATGAACTTTACCTCTGAGCTTTGCAACTTTAAACTTTAACCTATCGAAGTTTTAATGACATAACTGAACTTTTTGTTACTTTATATCGTGGAATAACATCGTGAAATATCAAAATACTTTAGTTTCAATTAGTATCGCATAGCAATGTCTTTTCTTAATAAACCTAACCAATATTAATTTAATGAAATCACTTAAGGAAACCAGACCACATCAGAAAAAGCTGACAAAACACCTCTGAACTTGGGTGATTTTTGATCGGTAAAGCAAGATACATATTTGTATTAATTTAAAGCATTTTATATATCACAAGTTTTTTTTTGTTAACAAAATAAAACTAAATAAAATAAATTAGTAATGAATTTCTTCATCCCTGCATAACTGTAGAACCTCAAAACAGTGACACGCGACTAACGTGTAACATCCAATTGAAAGTCATTTAATAAGTAGTAACTCATTCTGGCGGCTTAAAGACCCTAGATTTAAGCACATACCTGAAAAAGGTCTTGAACTATTGGGAAATTTCATCGAATTCACATTATACGAGTACTAATGTACCTTCTTAAAGCTTCTTGCTATCTTCGGAATTTATTGGTCGCCCGTCCGACCACTTGCAATGTATGGTGATTTATACGACTGGGTGATGTTAATAAAAGTCAACATTAACGACCAATATTATTTTATGATACATATTAAAGTATATTGAAAATTTAACTCGTAAAATTCCCGATTATTTGAGATATTTTAGTGCTGTTCTGATGCTCATTACTGATGGTTGGATTATGAAAACAATATAAGTTTAACAAGTAGTGTCGTCTATATTAGTTCAATGCTATTTTAACTGAATATTGGATGATAGGTTTAATACTTTATTTTATTATTCTACATACATTATTGCATACATGTTATGTGTGCAATAATTGTAGCGTGCGTAAACCATCAAAATGATAATAAAAAATATCCAAATAATTATCTAGTCGACTCAATCAAATCTAATCTAATTCAATCCAATCAAATCCTACTAAATCCAATCCAAGTTTTATGAACCTTTATAAAAGAGCGTTGAAAATTTATTCAAATTCAAATTGAATGTCTTCATTTACTATCATAATTTCCAAAAGATTATCTTTTTATGTCTAAGTTTCGTTTACAAGATTATGTATGTTAGCTGATTACGTAACACCAATGCCCACGAATGCTAAACTTGGCGCGAAAACAATGACATTATCTGATCTTTGGCTAGTTGCCATAGCAAATGAGTGTTCTGTCCTTCATATCATTAATAAAATACAACCAGTTTCAACGTCTTTAATGAGGAAATGTAGGATGCCTGAGAAAAAACGCGGGAAATATGTAAAGATCGCTCAAAATGGCTGCCGATAGCTGTCTTCCTTACAGCTTTATTTTTACTTGATTTGCCTTTTGTTTTTTTGAAAGCAAGTATTGGAATGTGCTAAGGTCTTTCTCTTTTTTACTTCCTGCTTTGAAATTTTGAAATTATCCAGAGAAGCAGATGTAAGGAGCGGATAGCCGTAGCTTAAGGGCCAGTTTACTACACGGTGCTATAAGTAATGTTTCTCAAGGTCACGACTTTCCACCTCAATATCGCCACTAGGTTATGACTTTCCACTCATCTCGTGTAAGCGGTCAGATCGGTGACCTTTACGCGGCCTTGGGTTGCGTCACGCGTCCCCGGCGCATCTGTTCTCTATGTTTGATTGTTTTAATCTCGATGCCATGATTACAAGTATCCGTTTATTACTTTTGTCCTATTTGCTAAACAATCTTGACAACACTTGACACTTTATATTGAAAAAAAAATTAAAATTGCCAAAAAAAGCGAAGTAAGTGGATGAATGTAGAATGTATAATTTATATGAATGACGTTCATTAAGTGTGCACAAAATTTATTGTACTTAATAAGAAATAAAATCTTTTGACTTGACTTTGACGGAACTACGTTAAGTATAAAACATGGAAAATATTACTTGTTTAATCAATGGAACATTATACCTTGAAATTAATCGAATAATTTAGCATACTTATTTTTAACGACAGTTCATAAAATTATAATTTAATTTATATTTAACCTAATCTTGTTAATTAGAAACAAAAAATATTTCAGTAATCCTTTACGCAATGCACCTTGACTGTGGCGCTGATTGATATGTAAATAGAATTCAAGATGGCCGATGAAGATGTCAATTTAATAAAATCGCTTTTTAATTATTTTGTCATCTATACTGTTATGTGCCTATTCGTAGAACTATTTGCATATATGCATGTGCGTTTATTAAGCGTTTGTTCCTGTGTTTGCTGTTATAAGAGGTTAAGATTTACTTAGCTTAGGTAGTGTAGATAAGAGAAAAAATAGTGCTGAAAATGAATTTGTCAATTTCCAGGATTATTTTTTTCTGTCATAAATTGCACCAGTGATTCAATGCAAATAAATAATCATTTGATATCAAATTGGCCGAGTGTTTATGTGGTAAAAGTGTCTGATGGTTCCTGTTCAATTATACATTGCAAGTTAATTTTAATACAATAAATTTACAAACTAAGCTACTGGAATATCGCTAAATTTCATTTAATATTAACTATTTAAGATTTATGGCTAGACTTTGCAAAATTAAACGCTATTAAGATTTATGATTACAAATCTGCATTTACATCGAGCAGTTGAATGGCCAATAGTATGTAAATTCAGAGCACAAATGATTAGTACCGGTTGAATTATTTATGTACTGTCGTGGACTAGTGGCATAGCATGATATATCGCTTGTGTGAGCGACTGTACTGCAACAAAGTGCGGAACAAAACTATCTGACGAACCATCTCGTTCGCGAATAGGTATTGCTTGGTGTATGGTCCAGGTATAAAGAGAGTTGAGATTTGAGATTGTGATGCACTGAACAAAATAACGTAAGTTTAATTGGAGTAGAGATTGGGCTGCACTAATTGGCCTGCAACAGAAAAACAGAACTTGTTGACTGTTTCCTTTTTCATCAACTGTTGTGGTAATTGCTAATGGGCACTTCCGCAGGGATATAAGAGAGAATATTATAATATGACGTCACAATATGTCCCCATGTCAAACCTGAAAATTCACTATAGAAGAACTTAAACGCTTTATTTACATTTTTAATTTTAATTGAATATTTCATTTTATTTTCTCTTAAGATCTTTATATGTAATATTGTGTTAAGCTCTTTATAACACTTTTAGTATTTTGTGCAAAATGTTAAAGTATTATACAGAAATATTCACCAAGCGGTACCTATCTGCAAAAGCGGGTAAATGTGTACATTTTATTTAATTCTAAAGGAAGATAGGACAAGTATTGTGGGCATGGATGTATCAGAAAAGTTTAAATAGTTGACAAGAATTTCAAATAATAAGGAAACCTTTTTTAAACGCTTGTAACTTGTACCACACAAACCTCATATGCACCGCCATTTGTGACATTCCTTCCCAATCTGTTACTATTGTGCATTTGCTAATTTTCTTTACGAGAAAAATGACATTCTAACACGAAACATTTAACAGACTATAATAACTCCTTTGTTTATTGTTCTATTACTCGTTCTGTGCTCTATGGTCGAAAGATCACAGATACTCTATAGATCTCTGTTGTTTATGGTGTGAAGATTTTTGCACTTGGAGCAAAGATAACTTAGTTAAATGCCAACCCAACTGTGTTTATTACCGTGTAGTACTGTTGCATTGTTAATGTTTACTAGAACAGTGTTCTACGTACGTCATCCAATGATTTTACCATGGTTTTCCAAATCCAGTTGCAAGGTTATTCTTACGATTGAAAGCTTGACAGACTTGTATCTGAAATCATAACTGAATGCCAGACTCCAGTTTAAAGATAAACCGTCTGTTTTGGCAGAAAAGTTGGAAAAAAGACATATCAAATCAATAGGAAACAACTTAAAAATACACTCCAAAAAACTATATTGAAGTATTTTTGTGAAACTTTTGAAGCTTTTCAATTTGAAGTTAAAAAGCTTCAAGTGTTTTTTGAAAATATTGTTTTGGATTTCACAGTGTTCTCTAATAGCAATTAAGTCATTATCTCTAATTGTATTTATGAAAAGAAAGACAAAACTAAAAGCCTACATACCTAACATAAATAATGTAACACCATAAATATACAAATTGTCTCATAACAATCTCTTATTAAAACGTTGAACATTTCGAACACACATTAATGACGCGCCATATGCAGTGACTTCATTTAAATTTTAATCATGGTTTGATTGAAACATTAAGATGCCGACTCAGTCACAGCGATCTCAATGTTTCTTTGAATAATGATATAACAGGAACTATTGTAGATGACTGACTGGAATCTTGGTCTCTTGATCATAACAAAATGATATTTCCCACGATTTCTCCGCCAAACACACTTTTAAACACAAAACATTCACAGCCCTAATGGTTGATAGATTTTGAATAGTAAGTGTCGTTATCACAAAGTTTTAATGCCAAATTACAGAAAATATGCCATGTTGATATAAATCACAACATATACATTAAAAAAACCACTAAGGATTTTTCCTGCTTTTTAAAATACAAATATATATGGTATTTAAAATAAAATCTTCAGAATAAAGTAATCGTCAGTATATAACAAATTTAAGCAAGTACCTATTTATAATAATTAACAAATAATAAATTCGGGCTACCCCTGGCTATGTGAAAAAAAAATAAAAATATGTTGAGTAACTACTCAGAAAAATCGTTATGGTAATGTAAATATCCCTCTGAGATATTTTGTCTCCTTTATTTATATTTTAATATATTTCAGATCCAAATATCATTGTTGTCTGGATAAAATTGGTCTCTAGCGATTGATCTGGTAACTTTATTATGTCATGTTCTATATTTATCGATAACAGTTTGTGTGCAATATAGAAAAAGCAATTATAAAAATTAAATATCACCTGCTGTTACGGTGAACGAAAACATCGTCAGGAAACCTACATGCCTGAGAGTTCACAAAAAAAGTTCTCAAAGGTGTGTGAAGTCCAACAACCCGCACTAGGCCAGCGTGGTGGACTAAGGCCTACATTCTTCTCATTGTCATTAATGGGTTACTAACTGACAATAGAAAAAGCATAGGTATTTTCCCATTATAGATTGACTTAATAACGAAAAATAAACGCTCCACGTGACAAAAATTCTTACTGGTTTAAACCGCTTATCTCTATAATAAATAGGTAATTAAATGTTAAATGAATTATTCAGATAAGATAGTAGGTATCACGTGTCGTACTAACAACACGTGACAGGGCTATTAGTGTAGACCAGCATTCTAAGCATCCCGCCAGGATGTAACATAATGTAACGATAGAAATTAAAAAGGAATTTTAAAGGGCAACCGTAATTATGAAGACATTGTAATTATAATCTATATAATATACATAATTATAATTACACATATCTTCATTTCATAACTTGCATCGCTCTGTAATCAATTGTAATTATAGTAATTTATGATTATTTAATTGGATGTCTATGGTTTTATGATGTTTATTTATAATGATAATAATTATAAACGCTGTATTAATAAATGAAGAAAGAAAACATTTATTTGCGGTCTGCAATATACTGCAACATAATAATTATTATTATACAATATTTAAGATGGAACAACAATACATAGAGAGCGAAAAATAAACAAGAAACTTGCTGACGCAGTTAATGTAAAACCACTGTTTCTTGATTCATTCGTTATTTGATTATAGCATCCCCAGCATTCATAATAATATTATAATCAACATCTAAATTAAAAAAAATGGTAAATATCACTTACCTTTGATCATGGCAAGACCTATGAGGTAAGTAGGATAGATCTTTACCTTACAGTTACATAACCATCTATTTGCAATCGTTTGTCTATATCAACGTTAAGTAAATTGCATGTCTAGTACACGTAAGTACCGATCATAGTAAGCCTAAATACTTTTAAATTTGTAGGTTATCAATGTCTTTTTTTATTTTATTTAAAATATACCTAAACAACAGTAGGTAGGTAAATTGCAATAATCGAGCATTTGTTGTCACACCAAAAAAATGCCTAATAAATAAAATCGCGACTTAAGTTACTTTATTTTGAAATCAAATATTTACAGTATAATTAAAACAAAAAGAAAAAAAACGTAACACGTTGAAAATTTCCGTGTACGAACACAATAAAACGTGAAAAGGACATATACATAACTCCTATTGTTGAAACAGAACGCGTTGATGTCTAATGTACGGCAGAAATGAAGAATAAAACAAAAATCTTTTCTTCATTAATATTAATGGATTTATGTGATATATGAGATTCGTCCACCAACCCGCAGTAGGCCAGCGTGGTAGACTAAGGCCTACATCACTCTCGCTGTGAGAGGAGACCCGACCCTGTAGTGGGTCATTAATGGGTTGACATGTGATATCTGACATGTGATGGTATTTGACATGGTTGACATCTGACATGTGATATATGTATGCTCCAGGGCTACTTTAAAGGCGAGACTTGTCCAACAATGAGACTCATAAAATAATTGCTAAGTATGTTTTCGATATTATAATCGTCAATTATCAGTCAAACTCTTTAGTTGACCACCTTAGGACTATTAAAATTTTTGGTATATAGGTATTAGGTATATAATATAATGATATATTTATTTATATCTACATCATTTAAAATGTAAAATAATTGACTACGTTTATACCTATACAATTTATATTGCTAGTAAATTAACTAAGAATATGTACGTTGTCGCCAATATATTCGCATATCCGTTTCGTATTTCTAAAGCCTATAATTTTTTACCTCTTGACAGGTCATTTAATCAACATTTGTGTTTTTAAAATTAATACTCAATAAACACCTTTGAGCATTCGACTAATCCATTAGTTATAGAAGTTGTCAATGACATAGATTTTTTATGTATTTCATGAGTGATTAAATAAAAACTCATTACGTTTAGTTCATCATTCGGTAATGATTATTTATATTTTTAAGTTATTAATGTTGTGAGAATTAACTGTTTATTGTATACTATATTATGGTTGTTCAGTTGTTAGGTTTTGATCTGCCATATTCGTGCATACTGTGTGTTCACAGTGTACCATATTTCGTTCATGCTATATTCGTAGAAGATTGTATGCTGTTTGCGTGACTGAAAGTAATTCAATTGATCATTTCTTATATGACGTTTTTGTGCTTTGGAGAGTAGGAGTACGCGAAATCGTTGCTCCTGCTTCTTAATGATTGATAGCAGTGATTGAATCTTTTCGGTGAATACGAGTAGGTATATGAAAAAGTATAAATCTTTACCAATAGGTATTAGAGGAACGTGGTATTCTAAGTGTCCTTGAGTGTTCTTAGTGTTGACTACGGATTATAATTTAGTTTATATAGATCCCCGTATGAAATTATACATTACACATGATTCACATATATATGTGAATTATACTTAAAGTGATAATAACGAAAAAATACTTTAAAATAAAAACTAAGTCTTCAAATATGACTCTCACTCTTACGATAATAGTATAATAGTGTAAACAAACTTAGCCACAAACTTTTTTAAATAAAAATCAACATTAACCGGCCTTACTACGCTCAATACGAATATAGGTTTACACTTTCCACAAAGAGAGCTTTGCGTAAAGTTGATACATGACCAATACCGCATACGATCAGCCCGTGACCAATTCGGTAGCCAACTTTAAAGATACCGCAAAAATGTGTATAATTGCACGACCTTCAACCTTATGCGGAATGTATGAAGATGCAATATGTATTTTTGATCCGCAAAAAACATGTCAGAGGTTAAAATATAATGAATCATTTGCATTAGGGTGTTGTTTGATTGATAGTGTACAGCGATGTATAGTTTAAACCAAATCTACACTAATATTATAAAGAGGAAAAATCTGTATTTTTGTGTGTATGTTTGTAATGAATAAACTCGAAAACTACTAGCTAGGAAAGATTAGGGATAATTACTAAAAGTTTGTGACTCAAAAAAACTTTGGATATTAGTCAAATTAATTGACAGAGCCTGTCGGATCAGCTAGTGTTTTATGTATATAGATTATTATCATTAATGGTTGTAATTAATTGAAGCTTCAACGTTGTGTGTATATACATAATTATAAATATAAAAATATTTTTTATCCATAAATGATAACATTTGAGATAATAATTAATTACTTCAAATTATTATACCTACTGTACCAGTGTAATATACATACCTAAATCTGTCAACCCAAGGGGACAAAGCAAGGTGACGGATTGAAATGATTCCTATATTACTGATTTAAATTATAATAAAGAAGCGTGCTTCTGTTTTATAACTCTACATACTCATTTATTTTTCCTTCTTTTGTACTTGACTCTCACTAACACTTTGTCAAAATGCACATTGAATTCTTGCTTTATTCTCATCTTTTAAATAATTTAAATTATCATCTCACTTAATGTGCTCTACATTCGCAAGTAGGTTATATCATTTCTCAAATGATAAGTTTCTCTAATAACTAATCCTCGCAAACAGATAGACAAGGCACCCGAAAAAAGATGTTGCAAAGATAACGCTCTATATTTCATCGCTCACGGTCAAAAGATATCGTTTAATATTCCACCGTCCACGGTCAGACATGTAGGTTGCGCAACCCTTACACAACCTGGCGATCTGGTCGATGGACCTTGGTCTCCACTCTGGTTCCCCGAAGATGGCACTGTTTCTCAACATTGACACTTACGAGGAATTCTTGAGGACCGCGTCATAGTGGACACAAAATTGAAACCAGAAATTATTGCACCGGTTCTGATTATTGATTTTATTCGGTGTCCAATTACAGGGTTGAATTTCGGCTTTTTATAATTAATCCAAGCAAACAGGTAGAGCCACCTGACGGTAAGTCGTCACTGTCCTTGACACGAGCAATACCAGAGGAGTAGCGACACATTAGACGTTGCCCGCTTTGAAGGAGAGCTCTTTTAGAAACCTTTCTGAAGATCTCTATGTCATTTTCCTGCGAAAATACATCAGGCAGAAGACCGTTCGAAAACTTGCACGAAAGAGGCAAAATAGTTTGTAAAAACCAGGTAATGGATGGCCGCTACAATTGATGAAATACTGAAAAAATTGACTTAGCTTGACCTATATTATGTGACTTTTTTCGAGGTTCGGTAATTATGCAAACACTTCAAGCCATGGGTTGCCGTAAACCTCAAATATCGGTTGCCGTAAATATCTCACTTAGACGCATCAATAATGTACCTATTAAAAGTTATTTAAAAGTGAGTTTTTAAGTGGCATGTAAATTTCTAAATCAGTCAGTACCTATTAATGACCCACTACAGGGTCGGGTCTCCTCTCACAATGAGAGGGATGTAGGCCTTAGTCCACCACGCTGGCCTAGTGCGGGTTGGTGGACTTCACATGTCTTTGAGAACATTTTTTTATGAACTCTCAGGCATGCAGGTTTCCTCACGATGTTTTCCTTCGCCGTAACAGCAGGTGATATTTAATTTTATAAATCGCACATAACTTTCATTACAAAGTCATTGGTGCGTGCCACTGGGATTCGAACCCGGACCCCTCGATTCGAGGTCGAATTCTAAGCCACTGGGCTATCACCGCTGCTGCTAAATCAGTACTTCAGTAATAATATATAACAGTAAGTGATGGATAACTATACTTAAACAGTACGTGATAAGTTACCGACAACGTGTCTATGTTTGCATTAGTGCGTTGTTACTTACGCAATTATATGAAGGCTCATCAATGAGGTTGTACAAATCTAACGTAAATATTCTGTCTGGCGTCAATTTGACTACAGTTCTTCTTATTGCTTATTTACCCTAGTTTAGCTATAGCTAATGATACCCTACAAAAGTTCTGTTACTCCTACACTTGAATACAGATTGTATTCAAGTTAATGAAATCTTAACTTTCTAGACAGACAATTAGTAAAATGTGCTTTTCAGATACAAATAATTCTCAATTTTATTTATAACATCTCCACCAATGCAACTCCTATACTCACTAATGTAGAGACGACTCTACTATTTTTAGAAAACTGGATTTTGTATGTCAAGTTTAGATTCTAATCTGGAATTTAAATTGTTAAGTTGTTAAGTTTATTCTTCGTTAATGAGGCAACAAAGTAATGAAGCAGCAGGGTACCAAAGTGTAATTTTTCCGAACCATTTACCCTAAAATGCCTACTTCAAGAAAAAGAAACATTTGTCGAAAAACATTTAATTATCAATATCTATGCAGATTATAAAATCGACAAGCCTTCTTCATGAAGCTATACAAATTAATTAAAAATAATATATCAATCCAAATCGCTACCAAAACGAAATTAATGTTTTAATACGGTTTCAATATTGAAATGTAAAGTGTAGTAGATTAATATTTTTAAAAGCTTCAAATAAATTATGTTTTGTATGTTATTGCGAATCGAATCGGTGATTGAATTGATATTGTAAGGTACAGGAAGTTGAAGTTTATGTGCTCCAATGAAATATTACTGAGCATTAAGACAATATTTCGTGTCTGAAAATAAACGTATTTATTGATTTTGTAAATTGAAACTTTAAATAATTTAGGACAAGATTGATTTTCTATACAAGACAATACCCCGTGTTCTGTCGTAATTGCTATGTCGCAAAAGTTGTTCGCACCATACCCTGTATACATAAAAAAGTTTCGATAGAACTCGGGAACGGCTGGACCGATTTGACTAATATTTGTTTCGAAATTTTCGTGTAAGTCCAAGGAAAGTTTAAATGGTGAGACAATTTGAAAAGAATACAAGGAAAACCAGTGAAAAAATATATTTGTTCTTCTTTGATTGTACGAAACTTTTTTATTTAGAAGAGCAAACACTGCCAGATGGGTTTAAGTATAAAAAAAACGTGTGCGTCTCAGGACGCTCGACAGTGGTAACTTGTACCTAAGCTATTAATATTAAGCTGCTGTAATATGGGTGACATTTTATGTGTTTATGCGAGCCTAGTACTTTCAGCGCGATATAGTATGAATAATTTATTGAAGGTAGATCTTTCTTTCTTTTCTTGAATTTTGACGTTTTTGACTTTCTATATGCTTATGTGAGCCTAGGAAAGCGTCTGTCAGACGTCAAACAAAGTGATAGCGTAAGGCGTTGTATCGAAGCGATTTACCCTCCCATAAGAAGTTATCACTTCAAAAACTGAAAACTAGTTTTCGAATTACAAGTTATATTAAATTATTAAATCCAATACCTCCTCGTCTCGTCTCCAATACCATTATCGTAGACCGCTTACACATAATTTTATCATAACTTAAATGCAGTTTGAAGCGTATAAACTTTATGAGGCTGCTTTAAAATATATTGTGGTTCAAGGTTATTCACATTTATATGATAATTTAAATGCTTATGTTTATCATCTAATTAAAAACTGACGGTTAGGTACTATTATCCTTAGACGTTATACCTTTAAATATTTCTATTGCTGCTATTTTGCTCTGCACAATTAATTAATGAACATAAAAGTTACTCTATTGTTTCCAAATTATAATTGTTTACACCAGGATTTCCGTTTAAAATCGTGATGCTTACTATAAACCGAATATTTAAAGTTTTTAACTGTTATTTACCACTAATAACCCATATGCCTTTGGAATAACGATCAAAATGAATTCGTTAACTATTCACAGTTATTTTAATTTCAATGCCATCTCCTACACAGCTCATCTATGTATTACAACGTTTAAATCTTGCACGGCACTTTCGTTCTTAGTAGAGAGGTAATAACATCTACAGTGACGTAAATAGTTACATTTTGAATATCGATAAACGTTTCCCGTTGTATGAATTAAAAACAAATAGATTTCGAAAAGGTCGCCCGAGTATTGGTCACGTAAGAATAATGCGGATCTTTGGAGCATCCTTAACAGGCAAAAACCAGCTTTAACAATGTGGTTTAAAGGCTGTTACAGGCAGCTTTATAGATCCACACTTCATTGGAGTGATATACGATAGTTACTTACGTCACAAGAAAAAAATTACATCCTAAAGTCTAGAGAAGCGTGTTTTATGTCACTTTTAAAACCTTTTAGAGCTTTTTTAAGTCGCCCGGGACGATCACCGTAGGTATCGTACTACCCCTTGTCAACATTGAAGAAATATTTTAATAAAAAAAATGTTAAACAAAAATTTTAATTTACGACAAAATAAAAGTTGTAAATGTTTCCAATATGACTGTATTGTTGTCAACACATGTTGCAAACGCAGAAGATGTAAACAATTTCTGCGGAATCGCATCTTTATCGTTTTATGCGATGTACGAGTACAATGGCTAAAGAATTGTCAGCAAGGCACAATAATCCTAACGATTTCATAACTCTAAGCCTCTTGACCCTCCTTAATACGATATTATTATGTGTCTCTATACTTAACGACTGTTGACATTCGGAACTATGAATTTGTCAATCAACAACTCAATCATCGTGTGGGCGTGGTAAACCAATCGCATCGTTTGATGTCAGAAGCCATTCGTGGCATTCAAACCATAGACATTCAAACCCACGTTTCGTGCCAAATTAAGATGAGCTTCAAAATATTCAACAATTACATTCCACTGCGGGGTTTGTATAAAATAAACAAATCCTTACCTAACCCTAACCTCTGCGGTCAAAAAGGTTACGAATGCCGAAGTTTTAGCTAAGAAAGTAAGTCATCTATGGGATTTAGGTGATCGATGCATAGCAGCTTGTCCGGGGAGGTACCGTACCGTCAGCCTCTTAACCCGTCGTAAAGCAGCATGTTCTTCATGTCTTGTGTTTACATACATAAAGGTGAAGCTAATATGGGTAAGGTGTGAAAAAATATTTGGGCAAATAAACTTTTCTTTTAAGGCCAGGTTGAAGTAAATGTACGACCAATACGACAAAATTTAAACGAAGAGCTGTTCTAATTGAGATATGGACTACAAAAGTTGTACGTACGACAATACGACGTGCGTGCAACATGGCAATTACCCTGTACAAATTGACGAAAATGTAATACCTACTTTGGAACCAATCCGGAGTACACACGGGTTAGCATTTCACCTACTGATCCGTAGATACATAATGCAAGATGTCATGACTTGTTCGAGACCACAACTCTACTATTACAGCCATAATAAGCCTCAAATTATTCATCCCAGAGCCCATCTCATCTGAATTGGCTACCGCCGACCTATGACCGTATCTTTGTTAGCTGTGTTTCAAAACATTCGTAGAATTATCGGTTTCTCAACCCTGAAGCAAAGGCCTTCTTCAATCTGCAAGTGGCGGAAAATTATTGGCAAAAAAAACTACAGACTTGACTGTCAAAAAAGTATGACATAAAATTTGTGACATTTGTGACACATAAAACACAGTGGCTGACTTCTGACTTGATTTCATCATTAATCTTTAATTCGAAACGAGCTATCTTTTATGGCTAATTATCACATCGTTGATGGTTCTGCATTAGAATTCCGACCTTCAAAAATAGATAAACCTGGTTGTAATCCTACGCATTTCCGATTATATAATTATCTTGAGGTAGACTCATATCACAGTAGTCTACCACTTATAAGCCATTAATCTTTAAGCGGTAATTGCCCAGAGGCTTAGAATTCAACGTCTTAATCGGGGGTCCGGGTTCGAATCCCAGTGAAACGCACCAATGACTTTGCAGTATAAAGTTATGTGCGCTTTATAAAATTAAATATAACCTGCTGTTACGGTGAAGGAAAACATCGTGAGGAACCTGCATGCCTGAGAGTTCACATAAAAAAATTTTCAGTGGCAAGTGAAGTCCACCAACCAGCAATAGACCAGCCAGGTGGACTAAGGCCTACGTCCTTCTCATTATCAGAAGAGACTCGACCCTACCATGGGTTACAAACACTTTATACTTTATGAGCATCAAATCAAGAATACCGTTAAGTCATACTCAAGTCTGACTTTTAACCCTTTATCGTTTCTCAATGCCGTAAAACTTAACCAATGTGTCGTTTATAGGCGGTTAATCACATCGAAACAGAACTCTTCAGTAGGTGGGCAATAGTGATGTAACGAGTGTTCGAGTTCGCATTCTCTTTGAAGAGTACCTATATTTTTGCATTTTTATACAATTATACAAAAAACTGAAAACAATTTAAATATGGATGATTATGATTTGATCATAAAACTTGAAGTAAGCAAGTAAATTACCATGAACTCTCGTCCTTGATTGTAGGTATGTAGGTATATCAAAATATTAATAAACTCACAATTCAAGCAAAAGACGTCTTTAATTTTTAATACATTACGATTTTAATGCAATTTATAAAGGTCCTAGGTCTAATAAGTGTTTTATATGTTTAATAGGTTATATAGGCATAGTTTGATCTGGTTTATTGCTGATAACAGCTGTTAATATTTTCAAATAAGTGTTCCAATTCATTTAAGCAGAAAATGAAACAGAAAATTGACATAAAATAAACTTTTCACATCTCGATTCTAATTTATAATGATAAGAAACTTCATTAGATATCCAAAAACGCAAAATTGCATTGCAAACGTTGGGGTAACTCAAATGTTGGATTGAAACCCTGAAACATAATGATGATTTGAATGCAAATTCGTATTCGCATTCAACAAGTAAAAAACTCTACAATAGGTACATCACTAGTGCACAATAAATAATTGTGTAAGCGTCCATAAAGGGCGCATGGCGACACTCCAAATACGGGCCATTACGTCACTGACAAGAATGTGAGGTCTGAGCGAAAAATCGATTCATTTTCTTTCCAACATAATTATGTAGCTTAAGTTATGAAGGCTACAAATTTAGGACAGGAAAATCGATAAAGAATTTAGATAATCTTTAGTTTAGTGACCTTAGCTAATATTAATAATTATAATTCGAGTCAGTGGCGTAACTATAGGGTGGTAGGGGTGGCAAAATACCACGGGCCCCCGGTCAGAGGGGCCCCCCGACCTGATTTAATATTCGTTGAAAAGACAAACCTTAATTTTGAATTCTAAGATATATTTCACGATAATCCCTTCAAATCTTTATGATGAATTCTAAGATAAATTCGGCAATAATTCGTTTTAAATCCTTTATCTTTGTGATTAGTTTCCATGTCACGTATCTCTTATGTCATCTTCTAATTGGCGACAGGCTATCGAACGGATTGATGGATGCATCATTGTTTGCTGCAGCTTAAACCCAAAATGGCATTTAAGTCTAACGCTGATTGGCGTAATGAGGATGACACGGTTACGGTCAGGTGTGTAACGAACGTGCTGGTCTCCTGACGTTAAATAAGTATTCTACCTCTAGGACCGGAGTTATTTGAGGTTGTTAGTACCTATTGACGTTGCTATAACTTAGGCCATTGAAAAATTAACTTAGCTTTAGTTAATTAACTCAGCTTAAAACTTAGCCCTCGAAAATTTCGAGTTAGAGACTAAAGTACCTCGAGACTTTCGAGGTCCAAGCCGAGCGGCTTCCAAAAATGTATTTTCTAAGTTATGTACCTACCTACGTTTTAAAAATGAACGTACCTATACCGTTTTTCAATATCATTTAACGTTGAAATTTAGGTAGGTAGATAATTATATATATCACTATTTATCATTCATACAATAATAATTACAGATCGTCTGTCTGTAATCCATTTCTCACCCACTGCAGGGTCGGGTCTCCTCTCACAATAAATAATAATAATAAATAAATATTGTAGCACATGAGAGGGATGTAGGCCTTAGTCCACCACGGCCACCATCACTGAAATACTGCGGTTTGGTGGACTTTTGAAGATGGTCATACGAAGGTGGAAGTATTAAAATCTAATGGTCATTATTGTGGGTGGACCTTAAAAAAATGTAAAAACAACGCAATGATTGCGAAATTCGACTGTGAAACGAGAGCACACGCCAATCTATATTTAACAACCAATTTTCACGCTCTGCTCTACAGGCATTTTCAGTATAGGTCTTTTCTTAAAATCCACGTTTACCAGTTTTGTTTTGTTTTGTTTGCGATATAACGGGGTCAGGTTTAAACAGTTCAAAAGAATTTCGTTGAAATATTTACGCTCACGAAATAGGTATTACAACTATTTGAGCATGCGATAATGACATTACCACTTACGAGTGTTTGCTTATGATAATGCATGGCGTAATTTGTCGAAGAACTAGGATTTGGGAAAGAATGCTGATGCTTTGTTCTATTTGAACGGTCTCAGTACTTTAAATAAAAGAAAAAATAGCAAGTAACATACAGGCTTGGCAGCCATAGACAAATCATAAGCAAACCATGAACAACCCATTTTTCCCGGGGGAATCCAATATGGATACTTTTCTCTTTTTGGTAAACAATTTTGGCATTACCTTTTATTTAAAAAAAGTTTAAAAGCTCTCGCTACTCCATAGTTTCATAACAACACCATTTCAGCCTATGCCGATGGTGTCAAAATGTCGTGCAGTAAAGTATCACTTATATCACATTCAGCTACTGAAATACCTAGCCTGTAATGTAGGTTCCCTGGCCCTTATCCTCGACACTTAACATATATGTAAACATATGTTAACTCGTAACATTAGAACAATGTCCCAACTCAAGACGAGAAGACGACACGAGCCCACGAACGCCCACATAACTGACTGGAAATTATTGCTATTGGCTTTACGCCTAAACAACACATAGCTTCTTTACTCTCTACGATTTACTGTTTTGCGACAGTTTTTTTGACAGATCAAAGTAAAAGACAAAATTAAAAAAAGTTAAAATATTAAGATACTGGAATGCATCTTCATTGTGGTCGAAAGCTATAAATGGAATGAGAAGTTGAATGTTTTTAAATAGCATTTTGTTTTAAGACAAAAAAATAATATTAATTTTAATTGAATTATTATTTAATTTGTTTTGAACAAGTTAATATTGCCTGAAATAAGGAGTTAGTTACCTATAAAACAAATAAGTTTAAGCTGGAGCACTTATAGGATCAATTTAAATTAATTAGTATGTAGGGACACCCTACTATAATAATAATGTAATGATCAGCATAAACGACTGGCTGCGCCAGTCGCTCCCCTTCTCTCTTGACGAACGCTATACGCTAGGCGCTAGCAATATAACTAGAGTGATAATATATGTATTATGTTTATTATAATATGGACTTTCATTTCCAAACCTCCTGATAGACATTAACATAATACTACCCATCCTCTAAATTGGTGACCCCGACGTGATTTGAACACGCAACCTTCTGATCTGGAGTCAGAGAAGTTGATTGGAGAAATGGAGCTTGGCGACCAACGACCATCCCAATTATTGAGACGTATGCGAGACTTAGCGCGTAATAAAATCAGCGACGACACGTTATTGGTTCTATGGCAAAATTTATTACCAACTTCGGCTAGAGGAGTTTTGGCAGTCATCGAAACTAAGGACCTTGACAAACTGGCAACCGTAGCAGACAAAGTCCTAGAAAATTCTAGAAGCAGTCATATTTCGGAAGTCTCACCGAGTACATCAGCTAATAACATGGAGGCAGAGATATTAAAATTAACGCAACGGATAGCAAATTTAGAAAGAGGACGATCTACATCACGCTTCAGAAATAACTTTCGCAATCGTTCCCGTTCTCGTTCGCAAGATCCTCAACATCGGCGGAAGCACAAACTCTGTTACTATCACTATCGTTACAAAGTGAAAGCACATAAATGCATCCAGCCCTGCGCGTGGAAAAATCCTTCAGATGCTGCTCCGGAAAACTGAAGCAGTTGCAATCTCATTCGGCGGATGATTGCAACCATAAATTTAATCGCCGTTTATGTATTTTCGATTCCAATAACAGACTTCGTTTTCTTATAGATACAGGTGCTAATGTATCAGTTTTGCCGTATAATTGTAAGTTAATTGGTAAGAATATTTGTAAACCATGTAGTTATACATTATTTGCTGCAAATGGCACACCTATAAAAACTTTTGGTTTAAAAACAATTGAACTTAATCTTAACTTAAGACGAAATTTCACTTGGACATTTATCGTTGCAGATGTTTCACAACCTATTATAGGTGCAGATTTTTTGTACAACTTTAAATTATTAGTCGATTTACACTCTAGGAAATTAATTGATCAATCCACGAATTTATCAGTTTCAGCTAACGTCATTTATAGTAAGGAGATTACAGTAAAAACTATTGATGAATCGCATCCTTATTTCGAAATTTTAAAGCAATATCCTGACTTAACTAAACCAATTTCTTTCAAGGAACCTCCTAGTCACACAGTATTTCACTATATAGAGACTACAGGTCCTCCGGTTCACGCCAGAGCCAGACCTCTACCTCCAGATCGTTATCAAAAGGTACGTAAAGAATTTCAATTAATGCAACATCTTGGTATTTGTCGCCCATCTAATAGTGCTTGGTCTAGCCCATTACATGTAGTTCCTAAGAAAGACGGTAAAATACGACCCTGTGGCGATTACCGTGCTTTGAACGCAGTTACCAAGCCTGATAGATACCCTATTCCTCATTTACGAAATTTTACTTATATTTTGGCGAATAAAACAATATTTTCTCGTATTGATATAAATAGAGCTTATCATTATATTCCAGTAGCTCCACAGGACGTAGAGAAAACAGCAATTACTACTCCGTTTGGGTTATTCGAATTTCCTTGCATGTCTTTCGGACTCCGAAACGCCGCTCAAACGTTTCAACGTTTTATGGATAATACTGTACTAAAAGATTTTATAATCGAATCCGAGATTTCAGACGGATCAAATTTTATATTTGCTTATTTAGATGACATTCTAGTAGCTAGTTCTAACGAACTCGAGCATAAAATACATTTAAACTCTCTTTTTGAACGATTAAATAAATTCGGTATTACCATAAATTTATCTAAAAGTAATTTTGGTCAGAAAAATGTAGAATTTCTAGGTTACGAAATTTCTACCGAAGGTTTAAAGCCTCTGCCAAGTAAGGTACAGAGTATATTAGATTTTCCTAGGCCTGAAACAATATCACAACTTCGTAGATTTTTAGGAATGTTAAATTTTTATCGACCGCATTTACCTAATGCTGTTTTAATTCAATCAGAGTTAAATGATTATTTGCGTAATTCGAAGAAAAATGATAAAACTGTTATTCAGTGGTCCGAAAGTGCTATTCAAGCATTCAACGAATGCAAAACTAGCCTCGCCAACGCAGCTACGCTCGCGTATCCATTACCGGATATTCCATTAGCGATTATGTGCGATGCATCTAATAATTGTATAGGAGCTGTATTGCAACAGTATGTTAACAACAAATTTATTCCTTTAGGCTATTTTTCTAAGCGAATGTCAGAATCGCAACAAAAATATAGCACATATGATAAGGAATTGTTAGCGATATACCTTTCCGTTCAATATTTTAGAAATATGTTTGAGGGAAGAGAACTCATTATTTTTACGGATCACAAGCCGTTAACCTTTGCTTTTTTAAAACTTAATTCTGATAAGGAAACACCTAGACGAACTAGACAACTTTTATATATTAGTGAATTTACCACGGACATTAGGCATGTAACAGGCAGCAACAATATTGTTGCTGACGCGCTATCGCGCGTTGAAACCATACACTGCCCAGGTGCGCTCGATTTCGAAGAAATCGGACTCGCACAGGATACTGACTCAGAATTAAAACAATTGTTAGATAGTAATAACAAAACATTTATTTTAAAACAAATGTCATTTTTAGATAATAAAAAAACTTTGTATTGCGAAACATCTACTGGTCATATAAGAGTATACTTACCAAAAAATTTTAGATTCTTAGCTTTTCAAACTATACATAATTTGAGCCATCCAGGCATACGAAGTACTAAGAAAATAATTAGTCAAAAATTTTTTTGGCCGGCAATGAACAAAGACATCGGCATTTGGTCAAAATCATGTATACCGTGTCAGAAATCAAAGATACAAAGACATACTATGTCTGAATTAGGCCATTACGAACCTGTAGAACGTTTTGAACACATTAACATAGATATAGTAGGACCATTACCTACTTCAGTAGATGGTTATAAATATTGCTTAACCCTTATTGATAGAACTACTGGTTGGGTAGAAGCTTTTCCTATGCGTGACATTTGTGCATTAACAGTAGCTAAATTAGTCTATGAAAACTGGATTACACGTTATGGCTGTCCTAATAAACTGACAAGCGATCAGGGCAGACAATTTGAAAGTAATCTATTTGCACATTTAATGAAATTTTTGGGGATTAATAAGAAACATACTACCCCTTATCACCCACAGTGTAACGGTGCAATTGAAAGATGGCACCGATCTCTTAAAGCCGCTTTAATGGCAAGGTTAAACTGTAGTTCTTGGGTAGACGAGCTACCGACGGTATTGTTAGGTTTACGTGCAGCACCACGATCCGACACCGGCGTCACTGCTGCAGAGTTAACCTTTGGCAAGACATTGAGATTGCCTGGTGAATTTTTCGAGCGATCTAATAAACATTTTTACGTCAACGAAGAATACGTTAACAATTTACGCAGTACCATAAGTAAATTAAAGGCTAAATCTGTAGAGCACAGAGATTCACGAACTTTATTTGTACATCGCGATTTGCGCTCTTGCGATAAAGTTTTTGTTAGAGTGGATGCCGTGCGAAAATCATTACAACCGCCCTATGAAGGCCCTTACAGCGTCATAGAGCGTCATGAAAAATATTTTATTATACAATTTCCTAATAGAAAAGTTTCTATTTCAATAGACAGATTAAAACCTGCCTATATATTAAATGATTATAGTTCTTTAAGTCAAAATACGACTTCGCGTACATCGGAAGTAAATCCTACTTTAGATACTAAATTAAATGATAATTTAAATAATTTCCCTAAAGCTAGTTTAAAAACTACTTCCTCGGGTCGTGTAATACGAAAACCCGTACGTTTTATGTAGTTAACTTTTAATGTTTATTAAGCACTAACACAATTTTAGGTCAACTTAGTATCAATATAAACACTTAACCATTAATATTACATACAAACTTTATTTAACATTACAACAGGTATAACACTTTATAATAAATTCACTATTTAATGATAATCACTATGGGCAAATCTCAAAGTAAGGAAGTTGTCATCGCCCAGACAGCAACCACTGGAAGTCAAGGAATGGAATCCCATATCCAGCAGTTGCATATTGTTACTATTGGTATTATAACATTGCTATCAATCTTCGCATGCTATTTCCTTTGGAGAAAATGTAACTCGCGTGCTAAGAAGTGGATCGACCAACGAATTTCGGTACGTTATCCTGTACAACCCTTATCTTCTGTAACAACAGTTCCCGTGCAACCTGCACAAACACCAAAACCTGTTATTTTTACATCTTAATGTTATTTTCATTTTCTTTTTTATTGCTATTTTTAGCCAAATGTATAATTTTTTTATTAACTTGTAACTTGTAAACTAAATATGTGTATAATTAACATTTAAAACTTTTTTACAACATTGTAAAGTAATTTACAGCATTCATTGTAATTGAATTAATTTCAATTTTTAAGGTCGTAGGTAAAACTAAACTAATAAAATAATATCATAATTTCGTCATAACATAATTTGATACTTTTGTTTTTGTAAACATTCAATGCATACCTTTCGTTTAATTGTAATGCGATATTTGATGATGTGTCGTAAAGTTCTTACAGCTTAAGGCTTATTATAAGCGATAAACTATAAGCGATACTTAAGTTTAATTTGTTTGCTTTGTATAACTTCATTTTTTTCAAAAGAGGGAACCTGTGTAGGGACACCCTACTATAATAATAATGTAATGATCAGCATAAACGACTGGCTGCGCCAGTCGCTCCCCTTCTCTCTTGACGAACGCTATACGCTAGGCGCTAGCAATATAACTAGAGTGATAATATATGTATTATGTTTATTATAATATGGACTTTCATTTCCAAACCTCCTGATAGACATTAACATAATACTACCCATCCTCTAAAAGTACTTATCTATAGAATGTAGTAATATACACAACTTTTGTAAATAATCGAGATACCTTTCTCAAAGGATAGGGACCTAGTAATAAAGATAACTATCCATTGGGATATTCCGATTATTTACTACGAAAACATTACAAGCCCAACGAGTTGTTTTTCAGCTTTACGACATAATGATCGTGTCGTTACCGTAACCACTAAAGATCTTTCAAACTATTACATTTGTATGTTACTGCAGTTATGATTTACTGACGGCATACAGCTTTTAGGTATTTAATACGTATTCAGTTGTACTTTTGTAACTTTGTTGATGGTTATCTCACTTATAAATGTTACAAACTTTGTGGGCAGGTCTCAAATGAAAACGTGGGATTTATTAAATTTTGAATAGGCACTTGTAAATAAGGAGATTCTACACCAATTCGCATTGCAGCGGTCTGGTCAAAGGGTCTTTTTATCTGCTACTAAATATGCGTTTAGATAAAAAGATTGCATCTAGCCAGCAAAATGGAGCGAAAAAATACAAGAGTAATATCAACACTTTTCCTTGAGTTTTCCTTCATTTTATGGGTGTGTTGCTATTTATTTCTGACAGGCGCTTTCTCTTCGGTTGTCACTTGCTTTTATAGTGTAACTTGAGCAACATTGTGAATAGTTTTACATTGTACACAAAACACTTGTTTTGTCACTAAAAATACAAAAAATAGAGTCTATTAGCACAATATAAATAACATTACCTATAATTTGTTTTTGGTGTTAACTTACACTTACTACTACACGAACTCGCGAACTTGCCATTGAGTTATGTTTGGCGTGTAATCAAATATTTGTCCAATGCATGTTTGATATTGGTTGTGACTTCGTCATTTGGGTCAATAGTAGCTGACAAATGGGACGGTTTGACCTTTGCGACTCGCGGCATTTTTTATTTATTTACACTTATGCTTGTAATTCTTTAAGTATTTTATAAATGGATATCTACTAGCTATTTTTTTCAATAACAGAAATCCATAATATTAAGGAATAAATTCGAGGGGTCTGGGTTCGAATCCCAATTGCTCTTACTGTACTATATAAATACAATAACTTTTTAAAAAAGTTAAGTGCTCTGTGCACAAACCTTTTCATAAAAACGCTTAAACCCTTTTTCTATCTTTTTTTTTCAAAAGTTATAAGCAAAAAATCAAATAATTTCTCAAATAAACCCTTTACCTCGTACGTAGAGCCTATATACGTACCTTTGCTTTATAAAAAAATGGAACCGGTACGTAATACGTAAGTTATACGGACGCCACGCTAAAAAAACACAATTTTTCGCCATGAAGTCACGTACGTTGTCAACACGGAGAAAACGATACCATCTAATTGATAGATCACATGTGACGTACATAAGAAGCCGACCCTAGGGTCAGCCGTAATGTCTAACCGTAGTGTGAAGAGGGCCTAGAAATGGCAAAATTCGCTACAGGAGATTTCTTTCGGAACCTATGATAATATGGTTATCTGGTCCCACACGGTCTATAAAAAAACTTTTTTGGGTAATATTAAACCACCTTGAAAAGTTATAATTATAACTTGACTTCAAATCCTTATCTATTGACTTAAATAAACCTTTTTCGGTAAATAATATTGTCGTATTATCATACGACACACACATCACGATCGATCACAGCTTCGACTATGCAATTTTTGATCAACAACAAATTAATTCATTTCTTTAGGCTGTCATTTAAAGTAACTATTAGCATTAATCTATTTTTTACAAAGAACTCTACATAATTAATTATAGAAAACTCAACTAATGATGCCTTAATCAGCCATAAATAATATTTAAATACCGACTATTAAAGTATTTCTGTCATAAAGCCATGTCTATCCATCATAGCTCTGTTTCGCTAAGCAGATTGCAACAGCATCCTTGACATCTCGGTTCAAAATGTTAAATATTTTTAAATTCCATTAAGCAGTGCTCTATCAAGTTCATCTTCAGTTTCCCAATGACTTCTGTCTTTATTTTTTTTTTGTTTTTTGACAGTGACAGGTGACTGTGGAGTCGTAATTAAATTAAACGGTCGTTTTTAAGTCATTTGAATGGGCGAAACATTTGTCTTGCAAAATGTTATAAATTCTATATGAGCTGACTTTGACATCCTGCTAATTTTTTTCCGATCGGTTACGAGCAGGCCACGCTGGCCTAGTGCGATTGGTGAACTTCACAATGTCACTTTGAGAACATTTTTTTTGTGAACTCTCAGGCATGCAGGTTTCGTCGCGACGTTTTCCTTCATCGTAACAGCAGGTAATATTTAATTTTATAAAGCGCACATAACTTTTTTACAAAGTCATTGGTGCGTGCCACTGGGATTCGAACCCGGACCCCTCAAATCGACGTTGAACTCTATTTCTAAGCCACTGAGCTATCACCGCACTAAAGTTTATTAACGAAATCCATTTCTCATTTCCAGAGGCTATCGCTGCACATCGCGGTGGTGGTGCTGGCGGTGTACCACACCTGCCGCGCGGACCGCCCCGCCCGCGCCATCCCGAGCTATCCCAGCCAGAACTATGCGGTGCTGGGCGCCCCCATCGACGCCAGCCTCGATGAGGATGGCTACTTCTATCCCAAGCCGAAGATCCCCTTCCCGCCTCCGCCAAAGTAAGAATAAGCTGTTGTACGCGTTGCCATTTGAGGGTCCCAATTTAGCAGCTTTTGTCGGTATCATTGCAGGATCGCGAAATTAATTAGTCCACCTGGGTGGCTTATCGTAACTTTTTGCTGTTGGCAAGCGGAGGGAACAACTCCCTTCTCGGTTCTGTCAAAATAAGAATCGTAAGCATATATCAAACTAAATCAAGGTCCCATCATTCTCGGCGGAATTCCATCCTTGTGAAGACTTCTTGCTGCTGAAAAACTGGCGTTTAGCCTTAAACGATGTGGTTCCATCTTAATCACATGGATGGATAATCCCGATCGCGCCATCCCGAGCTACCCCAGCCAGAACTATGCGGTGCTGGGCACCCTCATTTAGTTCGACGTCATTAAAAATCCTTAATAATCTTTTCAGGTATACTCCGCAACCACCACCACCGCCGCCTTATCAACCACCCATTGTAAGGCCGCCGCCACCGCAGCCGCCCAGTGTAAGGCCGCCTCCGCCTTATCAGCCACCCAGTGTAAGGCCGCCCCCACCACCACAGCCGCCCAGTATAAGGCCGCCTCCGCCTTATCAGCCACCCAGTGTAAGGCCGCCCCCACCACCACAGCCGCCCAGTGTAAGGCCGCCGCCACCGCCTACAGACGAAGGGTACTTCTACGACAGGCCAAAAATACCGTTCCCGCCGCCGCCACCACCAAGAACTCCACCACCACCACCCAGGACCCCTCCTCCACCACCTCCACCACCGAGAACCCCTCCCCCACCACCTCCACCACCGAGAACCCCTCCCCCACCAC
This sequence comes from Erynnis tages, assembly GCA_905147235.1. NCBI lineage: Eukaryota > Metazoa > Arthropoda > Insecta > Lepidoptera > Hesperiidae > Erynnis > Erynnis tages. The sequence continues at coordinate 12,412,188 of LR990076.1, read as the reverse complement.
CTCCACCACCAAGGACACCCCCACCACCTCCACCACCGCCAAGGACCCCACCTCCGCCACCACCACCTCCACGGACCCCACCCCCACCGCAAACTTCAACAGGATACTACTACTCCACACCTCGCATCCCCTTCCCTCCCCCTACTACCAGACCACCTCCACCACCACCGCCACCGCCGACTAGGCCTCCAACTACATACTTACCACCTCCAACCACGAGACCACCACCCCCTCCTCCTCCTCCTACTACCAGACCACCTCCACCACCACCGCCGCCACCGACTAGGCCTCCAACAACATACTTACCACCTCCAACTACGAGACCACCACCCCCACCACCACCCAGGACTCCTCCACCTCCTCCGCCACCACCAAGAACTCCACCACCACCACCTAAGACCCCGCCTCCACCACCTCCACCACCAAGGACACCCCCACCACCGCCACCAACTACAACAGGATACTACTACTCCACACCTCGCATTCCCTTCCCTCCTCCCACTACCAGACCACCTCCACCACCACCGCCACCGCCGACTAGGCCTCCAACCACATACTTACCACCTCGAACCACGAGACCACCACCCCCTCCTCCTCCTCCTACTACCAGACCACCAACCTACCTACCACCGCCAACTAGGCCCCCTCCACCACCTACTCCGCCCCCAACGAGACCTCCGCCGCCGACGACAAGAGCACCACCTCCAACACCTCCACCGACCAGACCACCTCCACCACCCACGCCACCACCTACAGCCAGGACAACTGGCTATGACTACCCTACACCATCCGTCCCATTCACCCTGCCCACCCGCCCTCCACCACAAACTCAAAGACCCGTGACCACACGACCCCCGACATACCTTCCACCTACAACTACGAGGCGACCTCCGCCTCCCCCGCCAACAACCAGGTATATACCACCCATAACCACCAGACCACCGCCGCCTCCGCCTCCTCCGACGAGACCTCCACCACCTCCCCCGCCCCCACCTACCAGACCTCCGACTACTTACCTACCACCCCCAACCACGCGGCGCCCGACGCCACCTCCCCCACCTCCGCCACCACCCCCGTCTACTACTAGGCGACCACCACCACCTACCACTAGACAACCTACTTACAGCACTCTAGTACCAGAAACCAGGACCACCGGATACACCTACCCAACGCCATCGATACCATTCACGTACCCGACTAGACCGACGTTACCACCTTTTACACCTCCCACCACCAGAAGAACACCACCACCACAGCCACCTACCTATCTCCCCCCAACCACGAGGAGGACGCCCCCACCACAACCACCTACCTATTTCCCCCCTACAACTAGAAGAACACCTCCACCTCCTCCGCCACCGCCGCCGACCTTCCCTCCAACAACTAGAAGAACACCTCCACCCCAACCACCTACTTATCTGCCCCCTACCACCAGAAGAACACCCCCACCCCAGCCACCTACTTATCTGCCCCCAACTACCAGGAGAACACCTCCACCTCAGCCTCCTACCTACCTACCCCCCACAACCAAAAGACCGCCACCACCACCGCCCCCACCACCTACTTTCCCCCCAACTACCAGGAGAACACCTCCAGCTCAGCCTCCTACCTACCTACCCCCCACAACCAGAAGACCGCCACCACCACCGCCCCCACCTCCTACTTTCCCCCCAACTACCAGGAGGACACCCCCACCCCAGCCACCTACCTACCTGCCTCCTACAACCAGAAGAACGCCTCCCCCGAGGCCACCACCACCTCCTACCCCACCCCCGACGCGACCTCCCCCACCGCCTACACCGCCGCCGACCCGACCTCCCCCACCCCCCACACCACCCCCCACCAAGGGTACAACCGGCTACGACTACCCTATACCTTCCTCCCCGTTCACTTACCCGACTAGAGCCACGACAACACCCGCTCCTGTGTACATAACCACAAAACGTCCCACGTACCCCACCTATGTCCCACCAGTGACCCGAGCGCCATACACCACGAGACCACCCTTCGTACCTGATGAAGGGTACTACTACGACAAACCAGCTGTCCCGTTCGTGTTTTAAGTACCAGTAGAAAGTACTCAGTACATACTAAAGTACAATTTATTATTCTACGAAGATGCCATAATTATATTTATGTGATACCAAACTACGAGTAAGTACGTTTGTTTTGTACTAGAAGTCGCAAGCGTTTTGTTATGTTTTATCTTTATTACTATTATTATACTATTATGTGATTATTTTGATGAGTATGTTTCTTTAATAATGCTTACAATTGATAAAAAGAACAGCATTACGTGCATGACCTGCTTATGAAATAAAATAAGCAGTATTTTTGCCACGTTTTATGAATTTCATTGAAACAGCCTATTAGTATGCAATTGATCTTCATATTTAAGAAATACCTACAGCTGTAAAGAGACATACTTATTCAAGTCTATAAACTTATTGTGCAATCCTAAATTTGAAAATAATGCCATAGGTTAAAACATAAGTATAAAGTATATATCCTAAAAGTTTACTAAAAATTTGCATGATGAGTTTCTAGTCTATTCGAATATTTCACCAAACTTATCTGTTTTAATAAGGTTTCATAAACCGTTGATTATACTAATTTTATAATTTAATAATATTGGATATTAAGAAATATTTAGTCATGTGGTGAAATAGTAATAAATTGACATCAAGGTTACCAGAAATCTAGTGATAATTAGAATTTATGTATTATGTATGAAGTATATATTTTAATTTTAATGTTTTAATACTCAAAAATATCGAAAACGACACTGCCTTAACTAATTCATCGTTTTAAGATTGTAAAAATATATTTTTAAATAAAAAATATAAAAAATTATAGATATTTGTTTTATTATTTTCATAGATTAACTATAATTTTATTTTCATCGCAATAGAAAACCTTCCAACCTATTAATTTCATAGCTACTAGTTCCGCTTATCAACTGTCGAAAAAAACAGTAGAGTATACATTTGAATGCATACTTAATCAATGACACTGGTATGATAAATAATTACTTAACTTTACTGAAAAAAATAATAATCGAAGAATTTGACATAACGCACTCAGTAAATATTAATGAAATCGCTACCGCGTGAAAGTGACGCATGTGCGATGACAGTACATCATATATAATGTGGCTAACTTGTCATATTATCCAAAACTACTAATTAAAATACTGGTTATTAGTTACAAAAAGGAAACTACTTAAATGTATAAGTAGTTCACGTGATAGTCCTTAAACGACTGAAAAAATATTAAAGAGAATTTCACACTAGACTAAGTGTTCACTTTCTTTGTTGTTCCACTTAATAATAAATGGTATAAGATCAATCGTGTCACGGTTGGTTAGCGCTAACCGCTGGAATTTGTGTTATTAACCGTTCTGTTGACAGACCATAATCTGAACTATTTTGAGACATTGAAATTTGGTTAGTTGTTAGTTTTTATTCAATGTCATGTCACCTAGTAACTTCCTATTTTTATGACGTTATTAAAACTGAAAATATAGTAAAATTGTTGTCGCTCCAATCAGTTTTTCCGGGAAAACGTTTCGGGAGTTTTATACTATACTATAGTATACCTACTATATACAACATATAGTTATACATTGGTGTCAAATTCACTGTGATCGATGAATGATCTATGTCCAGTCGATGATGTAGTTGTAGATGATTAGTAAAATATAAGGATAAGATAAAGACAAGGAAAATGAGTCACAAAATTTTATTTATCAATCGTCACTCATTCTTCAAAGCACTGAAGCGTTTATAAAATTATGTCGTTAACGCGGGCTATTAATTAATTATCGTTCCGCCTTTCAACTGCGCCTTACTAGAAACACAGTGGTTTAACACCTTTTTTTCTTGACACAGGACGTAGATTAGGTTACCTGTTGTCGTGTCAATGACTCCTATTCATAATAGGATTTAGCTAATTGTCCAATAGTCTATGCATCTATGATAATGCTCTATGCATACCGATATAGAAACATCTACCTCTGTATACTGAGTTCTCGAAAATAACGTGAATTAGTTGTTTTTTATTCAGACGTAGGTACTAGTACTTGCAAATAAAATATTAATATGATGTTGAATCTGAAGAAAAGATAATAATTAATACGCTGCATTGCATTGCATTGTAAAGCGGTGATAGCCCAGTGGCTTAGAATTCGACCTCGATTCGAGGGGTCCGAGTTCTAATCCCAGTGGAACCCACCAATGACTTTGTAAAAAAAATTAAATATCACCTGCTGTTACGGTGAAGGAAAACATCGTGAGGAAACCTGCATGCCTGAGAGTTTACAAAAAACAATTCTCAAAGGTATGTGAAGTCCAGTAGGCTAGCGTGTTGGACTAAGGCCTACATATTCCTCTCATTGTGAGAGAGACCCGACCCTGTATTGGGTCATTAATGGGTTACTGACAATTAACTTATAAAGTCATTGGTGCGTGCCACTGGGATTCGAACCCGTCGATTCGAGGC